>BPTQ01000004.1:156663533-156818914 GCA_019973895.1 Chrysanthemum seticuspe
GCCAACAGAAGAGCAATTCGCTAAGTAGTAACTCGCCACAGACTAAGTCGCTAGCCAAATTTGTGCAGTAATTCGCTACACAATTCGCTAGATATGCAAGTCGCTAAAGAGCAACTCGCTACAGACTAATTCGCTACCACAAGTCGCTAACCGTAGTGGAGATTCCACTACTTGTACTGTAACTCGCTAGCTCTAACTCGCTAGATTTTATAACTGTAAGTCGCTACCAAGAAAACAAGTCCGAGAGCTAATTCGCCAGGTTGAAAAACCAAATAACCTTCACTTTTCAATCCAAAAACAACCCAACCAAGATGATTCAAGCTTACCAAATGAAAACCTAAACACTTTTGATGATTCTAAACATAAAAGTACCAACAAAATTCAAACTTTAACACAAGAAATCAACCAAATGATGCAAAAACCACTAAACTTTTTCAAACTCAAAAACCACCTAAAAACCACTATAAATCCAAAGATGTGCAAGATATGATCTAACCATGGCTCTTGATACCAATTGTAAGATATAACTTTTCACATACACATCAAACCATAACACAAGGTGGCGAATAAGATGAAATTCTAGAGAGAGAAAGTTAGAGGTTTAGGGAACTTAGTGAGAGAAAGTGAAAGATATTATTATGAGCTCCAACTCTCTACCTTGGAAGGTAGATAGTATTTATAGTCTTACATAATTCGCCACACTACGGGCTGTGGATCAGGCATACAGTGGGTAAAGACCCGTCCGTCCTCCACGGTGTTACTTAACTAAATAACTACTTAACTTAAAAGACCTATGACTACGAGCTTTCTAACGATTACATATACTTGAGGTGACCGACTCTTTAATACCTGGAATTTCTAATTCCTAACAACAAGCGAATGGCTCAATGTAAGTATTGTTTATGTTTCTTCAAACCCACTTCCGGCGTGCCGTTAAGGGTTCACACACAGAAGAATTACCGCCAAGCACCTGCAGTTGATGCCTGATTCGAGACCTCGAGTTGACGTTGACTCGTTGAGTATCTTATCAAATTATCGATGATTTATGTTTAAGTTATTATGTGTTGTGTTTTAAGTTTATATGTAATGTGTGATGTATCATGTATTCTTCGTTCTATTAAATAAAAGTTCTAGTTTATTAATACACGAAACAAGAAAACGATTATAAACGACGACGGAAAACGAAAAAAAAAATACTAGAACCGGTCAAAACCGGTTAACCGGTCTAGACCCGTCCCAAACCGAGCCCAAACCGGTTTGGACCGGTTGGGTTTCTCCATCCTCACAGCCGGTTCGGAACCGAACCGGTTAACCGGCCCGACCGGTTTTTTTTCGCATTGACCCAAACCGGTTCGGGTTTGACCGGCCGTCAAACCGAACCGGTTAACCCATTTGTGCACCTCTACTCCTCGGGCATGGTATGATGAGTTATCATCCTTTCTAATTGCCAATAATTTCACTAAAGGCTCGGTCGACCCAACACTTTTCATAAAATATCACGGGGAACACATTTTAATCGTTCAAATTTATGTGGATGACATCATTTTTGGGTCAACACATTTAAAATACTCAAACGCTTTTTCAAAACTTATGAAAAAACATTTTGAAATGTTCATGATGGGTGAACTTACATTCTTTCTTGGATTGCAAGTTCATCAATCACCCCGTGGTATTTTCTTGAGTCAGTCCAAATATGCCCTTAAAATTTTAAACAAACATGGAATGCAAACCTGTGATACCTATGCCACACCAATGGCACATACCAAGAAAATGGATGCTGATTTGCATGGGAAATTGGTTGACCCTACTAAATACCGAAGTATTATTGGGTCTCTCATGTATCTAACAGCCAGTAGGCCTGACATTGTATTTGCTGTATATCTTTGCTCTCGTTATCAGTCGAGACCAATTGAAACTCACCTCTCTGAGGCTAAAAGAATCCTCCGATACATCAAGGGAACCATTAACTTGGGAATCTGGTATCCGAAGGATTTTGGTTTTGAACTAATAGCCTTTTCAGACGCTGATCACGCAGGTTGCTTAGATTCTCGAAAAAGTACTTCAGGAGCTCTACAATTTCTTGGTGATAAACTGGTGTCATGGCAATCGAAGAAGCGGGATTGTACATCGCTGTCCTCAACAGAAGCAGAATATGTAGCCATGTCGTCGTGTTGTGCTCAAGTCATTTGGATGAGAACACAACTCAAAGACTATGGTTATAAATTTGACAGAATCCCGATGTACTGCGACAATCGGAGTGCTATTGCGATCTCGTGCAACTCTGTTCAACATTCAAAATCAAAGCACATCGATCTTCAATATCATTTCATCAAGGAGCATGTGGAAAAGGGCACCGTTGAATTATACTTTGTGGGTACTGAATACCAACTGGCAGATCTTGTCACCAAAGCCTTAGCCCCTGCTAGGTTTAATGAGTTGGTCCACCGGATTGGTATTGACTCCAGAGGAACTGGATGAACTTTTAAAACATTCTTAAAACCAGTTGTTTGGTTCCCATATTTATAACACAAGCATCAATTGAAGAAATATAGACAAAGGTGATCGGTTGAACACGACACAAACAATACGCGTAAGATACTAAGAAAGGTTATGCGTGAGTATTGATATGAAATGAAAAACCAACCATCTAAGGATGGTTTACATGAGGTATTTATAGGAGGGAACTAGGGCAACACACCAAGTTCCCATCCTTTCCTTATTGGGCTTTGCATAGGCTCATGGGCTTTCTACATGAGCCTAGTCTTGATTACTAACATAAAAGCCTTAATTAAGCTAACTATTACATATTAATTACTAACACTTGTAATCTAGTTTAGGAGTGATTCCAACAATCTCCCCCTAAGTGTTGGTGATTAATGATATGAGAGATAACGTTGTAGGTGCTGATGTAATAGTAGCTTTGACGTCTTCTGACATTCTTCTTTCTTGTGAGAAGAAGTGTCTTGATTCGAACAATCTCCCCAGTGTAGGGATCTTGATTACTTTGAATTTTTTTAGCTTTGCCGTCTTCATAATCTTTGTTCTTTGATCTTTGTTCTTTGTGGTGGTAGTGATAGTATGTTGTGGTTAACTGCATCAGGTCCGCTTCGTTGCTCCAGTGTCTCCACGGCTTTCTCCAACATGCTCACACACTCTTTAACGTTGGATTTCAATATTGATGTAGTTCTCTTAGTCTTTAAACTTTGTAGATTCTTTGACTTTGACGAAGAATCATTCTTACTCTGTGTTGCCTTTTGAGAGAACTTCAATTAGTGATGTTGTGGGTATGAGCATGTGGAGAATCTGCACGATCTTTTCCACCCGCAAGCATCCATAAGAAGAAAACATAAAACATGGGTTAGAAATAATCCAGTGCTTACAAGTTTGAACTTCGAGAGTGTTAACAGCATAGTGTGAAAGCACAACTCTAATTCTCACAAAGGCTGTTCCTGAACTGGATTCCCACAAGTGAGATAACGCGATGTACCGAAGTACACCTATAGTTCAGGTGAGTCGCTGAGGTACACCGAAGCATCACCCCACGACTGTAGACCGTTTGAGACACACTAAGCGTAACTTACAAGGAGTTACCGAAGTGACCTGCTGTCAGGGCTGTTTGATGTTGACCCTGGCAGGAGTTTCCATTCAATCACTAAGGATCACAGTTGTGAACCTCTCATAAATGTTCTCGACAGATTGCTAGGATCTGTGAAGGACTCGATAATGTATCACTTGCGTCCTTATTGTTGAACGAGAAGCGATGAATTGTCAAGTGTACCTAAGAGATCTTTTGATGAATCTCGTGGCTCTAGACTCAACAGTGCGCTTTGGTTTTCCTGAGCGGAGACTAGGGAGAGGGTCTTCTTCAATACCAACAATCTCTAAGAGAAAACCGATAGTTTACGTAGGGTTCCCTGTGAGAATGAAACAAGCTTCTGTTGAGAGAAACTTGAGTGGTTAAGATGGTTTAGTGCATGCGTCACTGGGTCCATGACGACTTTGATCTTCAATACTGGCGTCATCAAGTGACAACCAGTTGCATATAAATTGAACCCGGTGTCTGCCCTAAGTTGAATAATCTATAGGGCTATTTCTTTTCACCCTTTTCTTTACTTTTCTTTTTCATTCTTCAACTCCTTCTTTCTCCAATTCTCATTTTTTCCTTTTTATAATCAAACCTAAGGACTTCTAATTCTAACTATTGGTGGTGTCATTGGGTAGATCCCTCCGGCTCTGGCGGATCATAGGACGGTTATTCTTAACCTTAGTCACCTTATAACTCCATGACTAACCTATGTTTCCATAAAACCATTTTCATGAAAATCTCTCAAAGTGGTTATGAGTAAAAACATTTAATACCACTGTTGAGAATTTAAGACTTTGTAGAAATACTCTCCCTCCACATGTGCTTAAGTATTTTTTTACATAAATCTGCACGGTGAGAGAAGAGCTCGCACTTTTGAATTGATCAACTCAAGATAGACAATCCCCCGCGAGACACGGTTACATTGCATAGTTACAGAGTTACATTGTCAGCCTTTTGGTGACAACTAGCTCTAGTAACTACCTTGAAGGTGTGGACAAACCTCGAAAGGTTGTCAAACCCCGTCAAAGTTCATGTCTACCAAGAGTTTCTCGAATGGTACATTCTACTCGGACAAGTCCTTTGCGAGACACGTTTACTTTACTAGCGAACTAGCTTGAAATTATTACCCGTCCTGGACAAGTCTTTTCGAGTTACTAACATTTAAGATCTCGTCAATTCGTTGGTTAAGTCTGTAGCACAACGATTCATTACCAATTCACAACATATTTCTTATCACATAATTTTTCTCCCCCTCAAAAATGGTATATAAATGTTATTTTTGACGAAATTTGATATCGAATATGTCCATTTCGAGTTTTGTGGGAAGATTACCACGAAGAAAAATTTTGTGAACAAAGTTTTTAAGCAAATACTCCCCCTCAACAAGTGATATTAACTTTTAAGGTTTTGAAAATCATAAGGGGGAAGTACTTGTCCTTTTGAGCAAACCTTTGAAAAGTGAAAGTTTTGATAAGTTTTACTCAAAAGTAAGAAGCTTTCGCTCCTTTTATAGGATTGTGGCACTGAAGCGTACCACAGGGTCCTTTCATTACAAGTACGGGTTGTACACTGTTATGTGTGCACAAGCCATAGTCAGATTAAAATCACACATCCAAATGATAAGATAATGAACCAAATCAAGGGTTACCAGGAGAATCAGGAAGTCCATCAATAACTCTGGGAATGCGTTCTGGACATTGATAGCCTGTGAGAGATATGCTGGGACGACCACCTACGAAACTCTCCAAAGTTCTAAACTGATCCCTTCTGAACAACCTTTCATCGATGCGAGTGATGATCTTCTTCACATCTCGTCTCTCCCTCGAATTCCATCTCTTAGGTGACCCAATGCCTTCTTGTATCGCCTTTAACCGATAAGCTAAACCATCCCTGACTTTCTTCAGTGTATGATCCCCAAACTTATGAAGCTCTTTGCACGCCATTAAGCAATTTTGGTGTAGTTCACTACGGTAGACTACTCCAAATGGTTTGCTGATGAGGGTGTACTGAGGAAGTTGGTTTATGTCGGGAAGGTCTAGCTGAGGTTTGGTGAGATTAACGCGTTTCTGATAAGATTCTATGGCAAGTTGTATGTCTTCTACACGTTCTTGGATCACTATGCTTCTGATGTAGATGAGTAATGACTTGATGTATTCGCGTTGGACAGTTGTGGAGAAATGTCGCATTCGTCCTTGCACCTTAGCGAGATACATATCTTCAATGTCATTTAGCGACAGTCTCAGAAAATCCGCTTCACAGAAGTCATAGTCCTCTTCGTCTTTTCGTTTGACCACAATGTTCTTGAGGAATGTGTAGTCCCACTTTGACGACATAGTAACATGCTTAATTGCAATGATCCGTTTGTCACTAAGCACTTCCTTTTTAGATGGGAAGAACCTGGCAGCTTCTGTAGAAGATTCTTCGGCGTTCAGGCCAATAATGAATCCCATACATCGCATCAAGGTCATACTTTTCCACTTTGGCAGCAAACATATGTGAGGCTTCTTCCTCGATGGCTGGATTGTTAGAATAGATTGCTGCTGAAAAAGGAAATGTGAGTGACGTAGCGTACTTCCTTGTAACATCGCTACCGTGTAGAAGAAATTCGATGTCATTGTTGAAGAAGTAACGGTATGGAATTTGAGGTTGATCCGGTTGGCCAATTGTTGGTAGAGGTCTGGTCCAGTCTGTGTAGTAGGGAGCTTTGTCTTGTCTTGTGAAGTCGATGTTAGCTTCGGGATTGAGCCAATCGATATTGTTTGACATGGCTCGGACAATGTTGTCGAGATGGTATTCGACTTCAATTGCACTTTCTGAGCTGTCTTTAAGCAGTTGGAAGGCATCATTCTTGATTCTCTTTAGCTCAGCCTTAGTCATCTTCTTTACTTTAAACTGTTCCTGAATCAACTTCACATGCTCCATGGTACGACCATCTACCATTTCTTGACCTTCAGGTAATGAGGGAGTAGCATTAACAAGTCTAGAAAACCAGTCATATTCTTCAGTTGTATCGTCATCTAGCCATGAGAGAACATCGGTATTCGTCTTCTTCTTCTTTGGCTTTGATGAGGACTCTGGTTTCTTTGTTGTGGCGGGAGAGATGGGTTGTTTTTGGGGCTCTAGGATCTCTTCATCGACACCACCAGTGTATTCGAAATGATCACCAGTTTTCTCTGTGGATGGTGGTAACTCAGAGTCCTGAGGTTTATCAGCAGCAGAACGTGGAGGAGATCATCTCTCGGTTGGAGTCCTTTGGGTTGGTGGTGGCATAGAGGAGGATTCACCAGACTTCTTCTTGCATTTCGATTCTTTGTCTTTATCCGCATCATCATCGTCTCTAGGACGCTTAGCCGTTTCAGCTGCCACTCTGCATCCTGTTTTAAGTTGGTAATCCAGCAATGCTTCAAACAGTTTACCTTCGTCAAAAGTAAATGTTCCAGATCGTTTTGACATTTGGAGTACAAGCTTGGAAACCAATTCTGCATCAGAGAAAGCTGTAGGCTCAGTTGGGTTGATGGTAACAGTTAAGGGCGTTGATCTGATTGTTTATTTGGCCAACTGCATGAGATTCGGATAGAGTTGTCTGGTGAACATCTCTTTTGTCACTCCTGGGACGACGTCGAGAAGAAACTTGTGAGTATATTCTCTAGCCGTCTTCTCCATTTCCCTTTGGAAATCTCCTTTGAGAAGCTTCTGGATATGCCCCCTTTCACTCAACATCTCGTTTATCCCGTCTTGTAGAAGATTGATCCTGTCAGCGAGTTGATTCAGCTTTTTGTTGGTCACGTATTTCTTCCTGACTTGTCTGAAAGCTTTGACAATCTTTGTCTTAGCTCGGGATATCCAAGAGTTGGTTGGTTTCTTTACTGACTTGGATGCGGATCTAGTTGTGCCTTTGGATGATGGAGGTGAAGAGTGAGAAGATGAGTCTGATGATGATGAGACATGAGGAGGCTCAGGGTCCTTTGGTGGCTCAGAAGTTAGTTCCTTGGAGCGTGCTGGACTATCTAGAAGAAAATCATCATAATCAATATCGTCATCTTTTCCAGATTTAGCCATTTCTTCAGCCTTAATCCTGGCTTCTTCATCTGCTTGAGCTTGAGCTTCTTTTTCTGCATTTTCTTTAGCTGTAACCTCAGCATCTTCATCAGAAATTTTCTCAGACTTCTTCATTTCTGGTTCCTCAAAGTCATATTTGATAGAATCCTCAAGTTGCCTTTGTTGTTGCTCGTGGGTGGTGGTACCAGTTCCCTTATCGGGTTGATTAACCGCATCGGAAACTGGTGTAGATAGTGCACCACCATTTGACCCTCCGGGGCCACGAGTTTGTTGCTGTACGAACTCTTTGGCAACGTGTTGGAGTCTTAGATTCTTCATCTTTTTCCTATAGTCTTTGTCCAGTGGTTCTTCATCCGAGCTCTCCTCTTCCTCTGGCTCCGCAACTGGGGTTTTACCTTTATCAGCCTTAGGACTTAGAGGTTTTGCAACAGTTAGTGGGTCATCAATGTGAGTTTTTGAGTAGGTAACCTCTTCATCGGTGTCAGTCTCCTCTGAGTCCTCGTCTTTCAGTTGTGGTTCAGGTTTGGGAATACGGATTGCCTTCTTTAATGGAACTTTCCTTTTACGGGAAGGACTCCTCTTATGATACCTTTTAGTACTCTCAGTGCTTGCTATACTTCCTGTACTGCCTCTCCTGGTTTTCCTAGTAGGTGTACCAGAGGACTTTTCATCAAGGAAACCTACTTTGCCTGCTTCAACTGCTACCAAATATCGTTTGTACGAATAAAGTCCTTTGATAGCATCAGTAAGAAGATGATCTGGCAACACTGCACCTTGTTTCTTCGTTGTTGAGTCCTTAAATCTGACAACATTGAGTGTGGGCTCATACAACACGGAGTGTTGGGGTCATCAAGTCTAAAAGGAATATCAAGATTATACCCTAGAGCTTTTCGGATCAACAGTTTGGTGTATCTGATATACGGGATCTTGGTGCCAAGCTTTTTAAGGTAAGCCATCATGTCGTCCCATATCAGAGCTTCAACTTCTATGTGTTTCATGTTGACCATAGCCCAAAATATTTTTAGTTCCATGAGCTTGGGATGCTCATGACCACTATCACGTCTGGAAACGGATTTGGCAATCATTATGTAGAGGGTTCTCCATGGCTGGGGAATGTTCTTAAGATCCACAGATGAGTGCTTTGTGATTACCCCGACAACTTTATCATAGCCGATGTAGACCATGAACTGGAGAGCGACCTCTTCAGTTGGAGTAGCATTGTATTCAGTAGGCTCGATGACAGGAATAAGAAGAATAGCCCTCAAATCTGCTGGCGTGATGGTGACTTGTTTGTTGTTAAGCGTCACCGTCACAACACTTTGACCTTTAACCTTTTGTATTGTATTCCAAAATTGGTGAATGTAGATCTTTGGCACAGTAGCAGAATTTGTGAGCATGTTCTGGTAAGGGTGAGTCTTCAGAATATCTACTGCAATCTGACATGAAAACTCGGAACAAGTGAAGTTATCAAAATCAACTCTGAGGTTATTCTTTCCAATCTTCATTGTGTAACCGTCAGGGAAGATGTCTTCAACAGTGAGAACATTTGGTGCATCCACATTTTGCATTTGAACGTCCATATCGTGATCTGAAAGATATTTAGCCAAAAGAACCAACATATCGAAAGACATTACGTTAGTCAACAGTTGATTTTATTGTCTATTTATTAAATTTGATATGTCAATGATTGTTACGAGTCCAATGTCACTTGTTAGTCCAATAGTCCAAAGACGTCGTGATAAGTTTCGTGAGTAGATTAACTTTGAGTTTTAAAGTCCAAGTTTTCACTTATTTTCACAACTTATTAACCATTTAAGCTTATTAATGACATTTTGGTTTCGTGACGTTATGATTTATTTATTTACAAGTTTGTACGCGTAACAATTCATAATTTTGGTTGATCTAAGGCTTAAGCATAAAATTCCAAGCTTATGCGTAAATAGGAGTGGTTATACGCGTAAGCATAAGCTTATGCGTAGGATCTTGACTTACGCGTAAGAAATGTTACGCGTAGGAGAAGAGAGCCTTAGGCATAGAGCTTACGCGTAAGCTTATGTGGAACCTTACGCGTAAGGCTTACTAGTAAGAGTGAACCTTATGCGTAAATGTTACTGTTTACGCATATCCTTCACAGGATACGCGTAATCCTCTTTGTAGAACCTTACGCGTAAAGGTTACGCATAAGATTTCTCTTACGCATAACATTCTACGTGTAAGGTGATCCTTATGCGTAGAAGCTCAATTAACCTTGATTCTGAATTTTCACGCGTAAAAATCCTGAAATAATTCATCATAACACTCTCATTAACAACACATTCAATCCCTTTCAGTTCTAATATGAAGTCACAATTAAAGACAGTTATGCGTAGAAAACTGCATACGCGTAAAACTTAAACCCTAGTATTCAAAATTTACGAGTAATGATTCTAGCCATAGGATTGACACCAAAAGTTTTCTGGGATAACTAGGAGGCCTAAGGATATGTTTCCAACAAATTTTAACATCTAAAACCACACAAATCAAGAATACCCAATTCGAATGAGTTTAAACCCTAAATTTCAATTTATCACCATTTGTTGTTTCTGGGTATGATTCAAGTGTGGATATGGTTAATTAAACATATAAGAAACATAACACAACCAACTAATATACCAGAAACTCTCCCAAATGAAAACGCCTAATTCACGCGTATAAACCCTAATTTTGAAAACGGTTAATTCGTATTTCTGGGTGGATTTTTAAGATAGAAACTCTTTAGGTATGATTATTCAAGCATTTTAACACCCTTTTTATCATCACAAACACACAAATGATGAGCTTGTGTTCATACGCTTATGCGTAGAACACAAGAATCATTCAACCACAATATTTAACTATTGGATTTACAAATAAATCAAAACCATTGTTTGTTATGACACAAGGAATGATTAAACACTTACAAAGTTGAGATCAAACACACGGTTTTGAAGATGGATTATTAGGCGTACGATTTGGTGGTTGGGTAATAAATGAGAAATTTAATGAGTTTGGTGAAAGACTTTTATTAAAATAAGTTTAAACTTTTGACAACTTTAGTCCCTCCACCTTAACCATTTTCATACCACGCCCATAACTTCCATTGAAGTTACGCAAAGTATGATATTTGAAAAGAAACTTGACGACACTCCCCCTTTGACTTAAGAAACAATGAAATTTTATAAATTTGAGTCCGGGGAGTGTCAGTAAACCAGAAATGTGACCACCATTATCAAAGAAACAACCTGGATGAGGTAACATGCAAGTACAAGGTTTTATGAAAACGAAAAAATATTTACTTTCTCCCCCTCAACACTTGACCGAGAAAATACTGAATTTTGAAACAGTAAAGTGTTGACGGAAGAATTGTACGAGCCATGTTAAAAGAAATATAGATAGAATAATATTTTTGTTGTTTTAACAGATTTTATATTTTTGTATTTTGTTTTTGAAAATATTTACAAAAGAGGTTTTGGTGTTTGACTGGTTTTAAGAATGTTTTAAAAGTTCATCCAGTTCCTCTGGAGTCAAACACCGCATACCAATCCGGTGGACCAACTCATTAAACCTAGCAGGGGCTAAGGCTTTGGTGAGAAGATTTGCCAGTTGGTATTCAGTACCCACAAAGTATAATTCAACGGTACCCTTTTCCACGTGCTCCTTAATGAAATGATATCGAAGATCGATGTGCTTTGATTTTGAATGTTGAACAGAGTTGTACGAGATCGCAATAGCACTCCGATTGTCGCAGTACATAGGGATTCTGTCAAATACATAGCCATAGTCTTTGAGTTGTGTTCTCATCCAAATGACTTGAGCACAACACACCGGCATGGCTACATATTCTGCTTCTGTTGAGGACAACGATGTACAATCCTGCTTCTTTGATTGCCATGACACCAGTTTATCACCAAGAAATTGTAGAGCTCCTGAAGTACTTTTCCAAGAATCTAAGCAGCCTGCGTGATCAGCGTCTGAAAAAGCTATTAGTTAAAAACCAGAATCCTTCGGATACCAGATCCCCAAGTTAATGGTTCCCTTGATGTATCGGAGGATTCTTTTAGCCTCAGAGAGGTGAGTTTCAGTTGGTCTCAACTGATAACGGGAGCAAAGATATACAACAAATACAATGTCAGGCCTAATGGCTGTTAGATACATGAGAGACCCAATAATACTTCGGTATTTGGTAGGGTCAACCAATTTCCCATGCAAATCAGCATCCATTTTCTTGGTATGTGCCATTGGTGTGGCATAGGTATCACAGGTTTGCATTCCATGTTTGTTTAAAATTTCAAGGGCATATTTGGAATGACTCAAGAAAATACCACGGGGTGATTGATGAACTTGCAATCCAAGAAAGAATGTAAGTTCACCCATCATGGACATTTCAAAATGTTTTTTCATAAGTTTTGAAAAAGACTTTGAGTATTTTAAATGTATTGACCCAAAAATGATGTCATCTACATAAATTTGAACGATTAAAATGTGTTCCCCGTAATATTGTATGAAAAGTGTAGGGTCGACCGAACCTTTGACGAATTTATTGGCGAGAAGAAAGGATGATAACTTATCGTACCACGCCCGAGGAGCTTGTTTGAGCCCGTAGAGAGCCTTGTTCAATTTGTAAACGTGGTTCAGGAATTCTGGATCAACGAATCCTTCTGGTTGGTTGACATAGACTGTTTCTTTCAGTTTACCATTCAGAAAAGTAGTCTTGACATCCATATGAAAGACCGTGATGTACATGTGAGCCGCGAATGCCAGAAATAGCCAAAGAGCCTCAAGACGAGCAACCGGAGCGAATGATTCTTCAAAGTCAATGCCCTCTTCCTGTCTATAACCCTTAGCCACCAGACGTGACTTGTTTCTGATTATGGTTCCTTCAGCATCCAATTTGTTTTTCCAAATCCATTTTAGACCAATGACAAAGACCCCTGTTGGTCTTTCAACCAATTCCCATACTTCAAGATGTTTAAACTGATTGAGTTCTTCTTGCATGGATTCAATCCAGTTGTCTTTGGTCATTGCGTTTTTAATTTTTTTAGGTTCAGATTGGCAAATAGTGAGTGCATAAATGCAATGTTCACCGTCTGTGTGAAGACGTTGTCTCGTTACGACTGGTTGATTCGGGTTACCAATAATGTTCTCAAGAGGATGGTCTTTCGTCCAACGATGTGTGGAAGGTTGATGTTGATATACATTATGCAGATTGGGAGGATTCAAATGGCTTGTAGATGATTCCGCAACATCAGGTGCAGCAGTTTCATTAGCAAACGGGTTGAAGAACGCATTTGGATCATAATCTGCAGGTGGGGGTACTTCATTGTTCAGAAGGTCATCAGCTGGTTCAGCGTCATTGGATGCGGTTTGTTGAACTGTTGTTATAGAATCTGTAGAAAACTAGAAGGGGGTTGAATAGTTTACCAATTAAAACTTTGTTTTGAAACTTATTGAAAGATCAATTGATATTGATCTTAGATATGTTAATGAAATATGCAAGAAATAAGAGTAAATAAGGAAAGAAATGATCAAACCACAACAAGTTGTTTATAGTGGTTCGGTCTACAAGGACTCTTTTTCCTTGCCCTACTCCACTCCCCGAGTCTCACACTTGAGAGTTTAACTTCACTAGTCAACAAGCTCCTTTCACCGGCGGAGAAACCTTTACACTTCGCTTACACTATTTCCGACACTAAGCTAGATGTCGAGTTCTTTCCAAGGGTACAACCACTCCCACACACAATGTATTTTGAGGACTAAAATACTAACCACTCACACTCACAAGATTATGATGGTTTAATACAACAATGAAGTATGAATCAACACAAGATCATACAACACTAAACAAACAAGACTTCCAACTTCTTGTTTGAAGCTTGAATGTGACTTGATCTTATTTGCTACAAAAGAGATCACTAATATGATATAAAACTGAGTTAGAAAGGTTAGAGAGAAGATATGTAAGAGAGTATGATAGAAAGGGATGAAAAAACTACTTGGTTTGGCTTTGCTATTTATAGCCAAAACCATCAGCAGGCACCACGGACGGCGGACCCCTTGAAAGGGTTCCGTCCGTTATATATTTTGGTGCCGCCGGGGTCTGACAGCAAGATATCAAGATCTTGCCAAAGTCAACCATATCTATGTAAGATTGTGTAAGATATGAAGAGTACAAATCTACACAAAATATCTAATGAAATCTTCCAATGATTTCCATGATGCATCACATGATGTCATGTGTTGTTTTTCTATTTTTAGAAATATGTAAATACATAATTAATGTTTAGTTATTAAGAAACTAAAACATTCTAAAAACTACTATCATACATTATGTTTAGACTCATATTAAGATATTATTAGTCACAATGTAAATGCTTAAATGATGAAGATATTGTTTGAAAAAGCTTGTTTTAATATCTATTAAACTTGACAAGCTTTAAGCTTTATGAAAATTAAATTTACTTTTGTCGTTAACAAAACTTAGGTAAAGATCAAAAATATAAATAACGTTTAATGACAATATTTGTATTAAAAATCTCTCCCCTTTTGTTGAGGACAAAATATAAATTTTATTTTTATAAAAGATACAAAGATTGTGCAAGAGTTATAAAAATATTAGTTTTAGAACTTGAAAAGGAAATGATAATGCAAGTGTATGATGTTTGACTTTTTCAGAAAGTCAAAGTATTCACTAGTTAATGCATGATGTTGACTTTTTTAAAAAGTCAAAGTATGCAGTTGACTTTTTTAGAAAAGTCAAGTATTACCAATGAAGTATCATGTTTGACTTTTTCAGAAAGTCAATGTATGCAGTTTGACTTTTTCAGAAAAGTCAAATATAAACAAGTTCTATATTTTCTCCCCCTTTTTGTCTCAACAAAAAGAAGAGGCGATGCGGAATGTAATGAGCCCGAGCCATTATCTCCCCCTTGATCAAAGCTCCCCCTAAATTGGGTGCTTAATGGGAAGATACATGGATTGTGAAAAAAAAAGCTACAAAAAAAAAATTGTTAGTAATAATGATCATTCACAAGCATTTCCAAACACTATGTAAAGGTACCAACAATATAGAAAACACCATTCATTAGTTAAAATTTTTCATGAATAAGAATCATCAAAAGAGAACACAATGATGTGTTTTAGTACAAGAAAAAAAAATAATCCTAAGAAAAGAAAAACTTAGAAACGCTAATCTATGACCATCCTAATGAGATGGTGGATGAGAAAGAGCATTGAGGCGCTCAAGGATGTGATTGAGGATGAACCTCATTTCCTCTTGGAAGTCATGGACCATAACCCGGGTCCTATCAATGGTTTGGGCGGTTTGCTCACAAGTTGAGCAACCATGCCTGGGGGGTAGTATGTTTGGTGAGGTTGAGGTGGTGAAATGGTAGATGTGTTGGTGTTGGTGGGGATGTTTGGGGTGGTCATGATGGAGGCTAGCAAAGCACTTTGCATTTCCATAGTCTCACTAAGGTGAGAATCCACCATGCCTTTAAATTGGTGGAGGTGTTGGAGTTCCGCTTGAATCTCCTCTCTTGTGGGATTAGCATCCTACATGCACTCCTCAATGTCCTCTATGTGAGGGGACATTGATGTGGGGAGTGGTTGGTCCCCATACAAAGTGTTAATACAAATAAGCCGTAAAAACGTTTATTTATATTTTACGATCTTCTAATGTTTTGTCGATAACAAAAGTAAAATCATATTAACGAAACAAATAAAATACGTAAATGGTTTGAACTAATAGTTTTCTAACATATTAACATTTTCACATAAAACACTAAAACAAGTATAAGTGATTTTATGATCTAGATATATATGTACAACAACTAGTGTTTACATATTGGCTTAACAAGTATAAGTGATTTTATAATCTAGATATATATGTACAACAACTAGTGTTTACATATTGAGTTAACACATACTTAAGCTAAGTATACTATAATGGGTAAAAACAAGTATATACTAAAATGGGTAAAAAACAAGTATATACTAAATAGATAAAAACTAGCAAATGGTTTTGACCCATAACCCATGGTTTTATATATACCACTTATACAAGTTCAATGTATCCTTAAGGTACATTGTATCTAGAAAGAAAACCATGGATCAACCCATAACCCATGACCTATGACCCATAACCAAAAATACCCATGGGTAAAGAGGAGCATTCCACGGATCCCTAGCTTTGTGCTAGCCGGATCCCAAGTGGAAGGGATCCGTGGGAACAGTGAGGAAATTTGCCTATAAATAGTGAGCCATTTCTTCATTATTACTTACCCCTTTCAATCCTCTTTCTAACACACTTTCTCCCCTGAGTTAGATCTCACTAACCTTAGATCCAAGAGATCTATGTTTGTAGTTTTGTTTTTGTGTGATCTTTTAGGTTCCTCTTAAAGGCAAGATCACCACCTTTGAAGTCAAGCAAGCTCAAGTCCATGAGTTGCTATGCTTCCTCATCATCAAGGCTACTGAAGTCCTCTTGTTGATGATTCCTTTCTTTCTTCAAAGAAGTGTAGTGTTGAAGACATTAGTGAAAGATGTCTCAAGTGTCAAGACGAAGATATTAGTGAAGGGTATCTATCGTCCATAGGATAAGCACTTGTGGTAGGTGCTTAGAAGTCAAAGACAAAGAAGCATTAGTGAAAGGTGCTTAAAAGTCAAGACAAGGAAGCACTAGTGAAAGGTGCTTAGAAGTGAAGACACAAGACATTAGTGAAAGGTGTCTTGTAGATCTAGTCAAAGGCATTAGTGAAAGGTGCCTTAGATGTACAATCGATATGGTGTGTTTCGATGTACAAGATAGACTAGTATAGGATCCAAGGATATTGATATCCTTGATGATGTTGTAAAGGAGTAGATCTCCTTTGGGATTAGTCGTTGGTGTAGTGTGGTAGTAGTTCCTCCATTGCAATGGAACTAGGTGCTTAGCCTAGTACCTAATAAAGGGTAGGCGACGTTGTGAAGGTGTAGTTCACCTAAGGTGTGAAAGAACTAGGTACTTAGCCTAGTACCTTATAAAGGGTAGGCGACGTTGTGTAGGAGTGGTTCACCTTGGTGTGAAAGAACCCGGTGGTTAGCCTAGTACCGGAAAAAGAGTAGGCGACGTTGTGAAGGCTTCTCCGCCATAAGGAGCTTGGTGTAGTGATTACGAACTCTCGAGTAGGTGACTCGGGGAGTGGAGTAGGGCAAGGAAGGTGACCTTGTAGCCGAACCACTATAAATACTTGCGTTGTGGTTTTGTGCTTATTACTCTTTTCTTTCATTACATATCTTCTATATGCTTGCTTATCAACATCCAACACACACAACCAAATAGATTGATATAAGTCAATCTAAATAGATTAAAAGGAAGTTTTAATTGGTAAAACTATTCAACCCCCCCTTCTAGTTTTCCACAATTGGCATCAGAGCTTCGTTACCAAGTTTCTTGAAGTATATTGTACTTTAAAAACTTGATACGATCCATAGTTAATTGAAAACTACAAAGAAGGTTTTTTTTTTTTTTTTTTTTTTTTTTTTTTTTTTTTTTTTTTTTTTTTAAAAACAAACATCATGTTTTTCAAAAACGATATGTTTGGATGTTGATTTGATAACAACATTTTTTTTTCTTTTTCTTTTCACTTAAATTGCACTAATCTTCTTTGTGATGTTGATTAGTCAAAGCTCATACCCACCAAGCTTTAGGAGTTGCTTGGTAACAAGAATACCTTCCTTAAGAAGGTATCTTAGACGCAAAGGAGCAGGAATCGTCTAAGTGACATTTGTCATTTGTAAAAGACATTCCTAAGTGCATTCGAGGTATGACTTTCTACTTATATCTAAATGATATTTGTTTAGTATGTAAGTGTTATTTGCTAGGCTTTTATTTGAGTAGATTTTTGTGTTTACACATGATTTACATGTAGCTTCGTTAGGAAGCCTGTTTCTCACATACGTGTTATTTTTCTCGTCTATAGTCATAGTATATAGAGCTTATGCTTTATTTCTTCTAATAAAACAAAAACACGAATTTCAAAAATTCCTCCTTCCCTATTAATAAACCCACTCGACGCCCACTTTTTCAATCCTCACTTTTTCAAATTTTCCAATTTCAAAAATTCCCTCTCATTCAAAAAACTTCATCTTCCTCCTCATTCCATCTCTTCCTAAACCAAGAAGATCCGTCATCAACATGGTTTACATCGCACTCGTGCTCATCGCCCTAACACTCATCGCACTTGTGTTCCCTATGATGAAGTTCACATACGGAGACATTTACTTTGTGTTGTTAATCTATATTGGGGTCATTTACCCAATCCTTTGTATCATCCTTAGCATTGAAATGCAATATTATTGATAATCTATTTTATCTAGGATGTTTGTTTTATTATGTGTGTTTCATTTCTTTTGATCTATATGTGTTATATTCTTTCGTGATACATTAGATGTCATGTATGCATGCTAAAAGAAAATGTAGGATAAAACATACTTCATGGTACAATAACCGTAAAACCTATGTTTTTATTAAAACTGGTTCTGTTACTACAGATCCACGGATCCCGGAAGTTACACTAGCCGGATCCTTTTTGAAAAAGAACCGTGGGATCCGTCCTACTGGAAAACAGTTTTCATGCAAGATTAAAAACCACTATATTTCTAAAAGTAATAATACACTAGAGTTTCAAAACTATGAGTTAGTTAAATACTAATTGTTAATAGAATATCTAGTAAAAACGTTATATTATTATAGGTTGACCATAAACGTCTTCCCTTATTAACCCATCGCTTCTATAGGTTCAACTATGACGCATGAATACGAGTTTGATTTTTCACTCACTAGCGTCTACACCCCGAACATTTCCCTTGAGCCCAACACACCTGGAAATCATGTCCGTGGGTTCAATAATCTCGAAAACCGTCACTTCCATGAAGGACGTATTGTAGACACCTCTCTACAATTCGAAGAAGGTATCAATACCTCCTTCCGAGCCATAGGACTAGAATGTCTTCTTGAAATCAACGAGAAGATATGTCCAAGGTTCATAATGGAATTCTTCCGTCAAGTCGAACTTGTTCATAACGAGGATCGCTCTCTATCTCTTTGGTTTTATATCAAAAACCAAAAATTCACTTTAAACCTTGGGCATCTTGCTCACATCCTCCGAATTCCAAACCATGGACAATGTGCCTTCACCGAAGATTTGTCTCTTGATTCTCTCTTCAACTTTCGTGAAGAAAATAGTCCATATTGTTCACACATACCCTCTCTGGAAGATTTAACGCGCATGATATGCAAACCTCGACCATATTACTCCAATCCAAACATTATCCATACACGGGATATCCGAGAAGAGTATAAGCCTGTTGCTCTCATTCTACGTGAAAATGTTTGGAGTCTTAGGGGAAATCGAGATATTCTTCCCGCTTGTTGTGCTCACATGTTGTACTGTTTGCTAACACAACAACCATACAATCTCGCCTACTTCTTCGCAAGGCGAATTGCAAATCTTCAAGGCTCCAAGAATAAACTCATCCCTTATGGAATGTTCTTGACACGCCTCTATCACAATGTTATGCACTTCCATCCTCAATTTCAAAGTCCGTTGTACGTACTTGTGAACAAGATGATGGAACCGCTAAACATATCTCTCATGAAGACTTTCTTCATTCATGATTCCACCAATACCCATCAATCACATAATGATCCTCCTAGTGAAGACACTCAAGGAACCTAGAATAGTCAAATAGGATCAATTCTACTCTGTAATCCTATCTCTTCCATGAAATAAAACATCTTACATTTGATTTCCTAGTTTTAGAACTCACTTAAACAAAACTTGGAATATAATGCATTGTCAAAGATCATTGCATACCTTTAGTAAAGGTTCTGTCTAACAGATAGACGGATCCCAAATGTTGTACTAAACGGATCCCTACTTCTAGGGAACCGTGGGATCCGGCAAAACAGAAAATGCAATTGCAAGCATTATATGTCAAACACATCCCTTAGAACACCTCACACTAAGCTAAACATAGTGTCTTAAGATTGATTAAGACTTTATCAAGATAGGTTGACCTTTCCTACTCTTTCCAACTCACATAGATCACATTCTAAGGCTTTGTTAGATCTACCATTTCAATCCATCACTCTTCCGCTCCCAAAACTAACACTTTATTCTTCTTATATGATCTCTCACAACTAGGTTAGAAGTCCTTCGATTATGACAATATTGATCATTAATCAATCTCACCTCAAAATTGATCAAAGTTGATCAAATCCTAGTTTTTCCCATTTCATAACCATTAGGATATTCTCCAAAACATAATCATAAGACACAACCTGATCTCTAGGATCATTTAGTTTCATTTAACTTCAATTGACATCTTTAATGTCATCCTTGCTCATCCATTGGTACTTGTTGAAAGTTCCAAATCCTTCCATAAATAACAATCATTAGCTACACCACTCATTGCCTTGAAACACTTAAGCACCCCTTCATTTAAAACACTTAGGAGAACTGAAACACTCAAGGTGATGTAGGTCTAGGATCTTAGAAACATCATTTCCACTCTTTCATAAACTGCTGAACGCCGGATCCCTAGAACTAGCCTAGACGGATCCCTCTGAGAAGGGAACCGTGGGATCCGGATGACAGTCTATGACAAATCTTACTAAAACAAATCATTTCAACTCAAACACTCCATCTCATCTTAAATGAGTTCCTAGAACAGCACAAACTCTGTAGTTGACTCTTGTGCATGATAATCATCACATTCCAATGAATCTTAGTGGCTTAGAGCTTAAATGCACTTTCCAAATCTTTTGGTTTATAAACCACCTTGTTAGGACCTCCATAGTCATCACTCTCATTCTAACTTTCAGCCTTTGCAATCTCTTCAAATCATCTCATCATGAGAAAAACCCCAAGTAACAACCTATCCACCAAAGAACCACCCATCAAAAGGGCTCGTGTTGTACACGGAATCTCTTCAACCGAATCATCTCCGGTCAAATTAACAAACCTTCATCATCCAATCAAACCAATTCCTAAAAGGATAGTACCCACAAAACTACCTATACCAAACACAACCATACCTCCTAGGCCAAACAATATAATCTCCACTAAACCATCACCTTTGGTTCCTAGAGCTATCTCTTTTACATCCCCACAATCATCACCTCACCTCTACAATTTAGAGGACTTGCCACCTAGGCCGTCTCATCCGCTTCCGCCGACAACATTCTCCTCATTAGGAGGAACAATGATTCAAAATCAAGGTGTTGAGTCAACACTTGCTCCGGCTTCCTTTTCGCCGTTTCCATCATATAATCCCATTTGGATTATAAGAAATCATCAAAGTCAACCACCCGACCTTATGGAAGTTGACACATCTTTACCACCATCATCATTCTTGATCGAACCATTCCTAAATGGACCTCCACCAATCCCTCCATCATTCGAGGCTCCTCAAACCACTTCAATTGATCCTTTGAATCAAGCCACTTCATTTCATCCACCACCACTACCTAGCCATGACAAAGATTGATATCATTGTCAACATGTTGAAAGTTTGATACATGAAGTACGAGAAGACCAACGTTTCATGTTCTATCATCTCCTCGAACGTTTCGACGAGATTAAACCTAAACATAACTTAAGCTAGAAGATTATAGTGCTGTCTAAGCTTCAAGCGTTAGTTGGTCTAAGAAATTCCTAGTTATGTATTGTCTATTTTCTTATTTTTGAGTCATGTATATCATAACTCTTGTTTTATTAAATGGAATTACATGCTACTTGTTATTTCGTTGAGCATATGATTACTTTGTTTTCATATCTCATTTATGTGATAACATTATTTGTTATTTCACCCTTGCTGAATTTGATCAGCTGATACGGATCCCTCAAAATAACCTAGACGGATCTCTACTAGGAGGGAACCGGAGGATCCGTGAAGACAGGAAACCTTTTTCTTTTTTTTGTTTTCTTTTCTCTCCTACTAACTTGCATCACATTTGCAGGAAATTGTGAATTATACTTGCTTTCTAACCTTTGTATTGTAGTATCTTAATTCACACATGAATACTTTGACATCCTAAAGCTAGGGGGAGCTTTATGTCAAAGTAATACATTGCAAATTACTTGCAATACTAGATTTATTTTTCATAACTTCCCATTGCAAAGTTGCAATCATCTAGGGGGAGCACACTCGTTTTTTTTCTTTTCTTTTTTAGACGAAATCCTTTACAAACTTAGTTGCAAATGATCTAGATTAGAATTACTTTCTTGACGCCCTTACATAGGGATGGACTCGTCAAGGGGGAGTAAGACGAGATCTATTCCCATTACTTGCTCTTTATTTTTTTTCACATGTTTTTCTTTAAAACAATGTGTTGCTTTTCTTCAAACACTTTTTGTTTCGACAAAAAGGGGGAGAAGAAAGTAAAAACTACAAATTCAAATGTTTACGAATTTTAGCTTTTCTTTAAAATAATTTTATGTTTTGTCATCAACAAAAAGGGCGAGATTGTTAATACAAATAAGCCGTAAAAACGTTTATTTATATTTTACGATCTTCTAATGTTTTGTCGATAACAAAAGTAAAATCATATTAACGAAACAAATAAAATACGTAAATGGTTTGAACTAATAGTTTTCTAACATATTCACATTTTCACATAAAACACTAAAACAAGTATAAGTGATTTTATGATCTAGATATATATGTACAACAACTAGTGTTTACATATTGCCTTAACAAGTATAAGTGATTTTATAATCTAGATATATATGTACAACAACTAGTGTTTACATATTGAGTTAACACATACTTAAGCTAAGTATACTATAATGGGTAAAAACAAGTATATACTAAAATGGGTAAAAAACAAGTATATACTAAATAGATAAAAACTAGCAAATGGTTTTGACCCATAACCTATGGTTTTATATATACCACTTATACAAGTTCAATGTATCCTTAAGGTACATTGTATCTAGAAAGAAAACCATGGATCAACCCATAACCCATGACCCATGACCCATAACCAAAAATACCCAAGGGTAAAGAGGAGCGTTCCACGGATCCCTAGCTTTGTGCTAGCCGGATCAAAAGTGGAAGGGATCCGTGGGATCCGTGGGAACAGTGAGGAAATTTGCCTATAAATAGTGAGCCATTTCTTCATTATTACTTACCCCTTTCAATCCTCTTTCTAACACACTTTCTCCCCTGAGTTAGATCTCACTAACCTTAGATCCAAGAGATCTATGTTTGTAGTTTTGTTTTTGTGTGATCTTTTAGGTTCCTCTTAAAGGCAAGGTCACCACCTTTGAAGTCAAGCAAGCTCAAGTCCATGAGTTGCTATGCTTCCTCATCATCAAGGCTACTGAAGTCCTCTTGTTGATGATTCCTTTCTTTCTTCAAAGAAGTGTAGTGTTGAAGACATTAGTGAAAGATGTCTCAAGTGTCAAGACGAAGATATTAGTGAAGGGTATCTATCGTCCATAGGATAAGCACTTGTGGTAGGTGCTTAGAAGTCAAAGACAAAGAAGCATTAGTGAAAGGTGCTTAAAAGTCAAGACAGGGAAGCACTAATGAAAGGTGCTTAGAAGTGAAGACACAAGACATTAGTGAAAGGTGTCTTGTAGATCTAGTCAAAGGCATTAGTGAAAGGTGCCTTAGATGTACAATCGATATGGTGTGTTTCGATGTACAAGATAGACTAGTATAGGATCCAAGGATATTGATATCCTTGATGATGTTGTAAAGGAGTAGATCTCCTTTGGGATTAGTCGTTGGTGTAGTGTGGTAGTATTTCCTCCATTGCAATGGAACTAGGTGCTTAGCCTAGTACCTAATAAAGGGTAGGCGACGTTGTGAAGGTGTAGTTCACCTAAGGTGTGAAAGAACTAGGTACTTAGCCTAGTACCTTATAAAGGGTAGGCGACGTTGTGTAGGAGTGGTTCACCTTGGTGTGAAAGAACCCGGTGGTTAGCCTAGTACCGGAAAAAGAGTAGGCGACGTTGTGAAGGCTTCTCCGCCATAAGGAGCTTGGTGTAGTGATTACGAACTCTCGAGTAGGTGACTCGGGGAGTGGAGTAGGGCAAGGAAGGTGACCTTGTAGCCGAACCACTCTAAATACTTGCGTTGTGGTTTTGTGCTTATTACTCTTTTCTTTCATTACATATCTTCTATATGCTTGCTTATCAACATCCAACACACACAACCAAATAGATTGATATAAGTCAATCTAAATAGATTAAAAGGAAGTTTTAATTGGTAAAACTATTCAACCCCCCCTTCTAGTTTTCCACCCAAAGGACCATGGATGTCTTTGTGAATGGGGTGGAAGAGAAGAGGTTTTGGCCCTAATGGGGCGTTTGGGTCAAAAGATGGCCTAGGTGACTCATGAGCAATCCGCTGAATTGTGCCAAAGGATGGAAATGGTGGTGGATGATATGGCCTAGGAGGCAAGTCATCCAAGTCCTCCAAGAAAGGATTTGGAGAAGTGGGTGGTGTGGAAAATAACTCCAAAGGAATGAGAGTTGGAGATTTTGGTAGTGAGGGTGTTTTGGATGTTTGGATGGGTGCCGGTGGAGGTGAAGTTGGTGTTTTTGTAGGTGGTGGAGTGGTGATCACAATTGGTGATTGAGTAGGAGTAGCCACAGTTAGGCTTGTATCATCTCGGATGGGGGATGAGATTGTGAGTGGAGAAGACTCGGATGATGAGCTTAAGTTTACGAAGCAACAAGGCCTCACGCTAATTCTAGCGGTTTTCTTGCAAGGTTTAGGAGAGGATTTTGTCATTTTGACTTGTGTTTTTCTTTGCTAGATGATGGTAAGAATGAAGAAGGTGTGAGGATGATCATGGTAAAACCTCTCAATTTATAGAAGTGAAAAATTATGGAGAAATGTGTTTGATTTGATGTTAAACCATAGAAGGGATGAGGTTCCTAATGATTTGGAAGTGGGTTAAATGCTAGTCATATCACCCAAGTCAAGCCATACAAGAGAAATGGAGTGAAGAAGCAAAGATTTGCAATAAATGTGTTCTAATGAGTGGAATTTCCTAACAATCAGATTACCCACGGATTTCAAGGTACCAAAAATTTGGTTCCTTCCTTTATGCCAAAGGGCTCCTTGGGTGAATTTTTCAAATTTTTGAATTTTGGTGGGAAATGGATTTCTTATATGCCTAAGTGAATTATACTAGTTCTAATAAGGGTATAAACTAGTTAAGATTGACCTACAAGCAATGGATGGTAGTTTGGAATGACGAAAGTATCGAAATTCAGAAAGTTACCTGGAGGATCCACGACACCAAAAGTTTACACGGACGGACCCCTAAAAAGGGTGCCGTCTGGTCCGCCTATACAGGTACGGCGGTACCATTTCTTATAACAGACGGAACCAAAACGTTGGTGCCGTATGATCCGTGCAGTGCAGAAAACTTCACAGAGTGCATTTTAAGGTGTCGGGGACATTTCCGAAACCTGAATTTTTTCTCAAAACAAGTGATACTAAACATTTCTAGTTAGGAAAAGTAAATAACACATGTACAAACATAATGGAGCATATATTTTGAGCAAGGCTAAGTGATTTTCACATTATAGTGAAAATGGGTAAAATTTGATAGCATACTTGTGCTACCTCCATGCATAATATTGTTAGCATACATCATTGTTTCAAGTTATATTATCATCCTACACGATAAAAACAACCAAATTGTATCAAACATTAAAGATAATGTATTGTTCCAAACGCTCCTTAAAACAATTCTCACTTATCCAACTTCTTGTAGATCTTGGTCATCATTCTACCAAGGCACTTGAACATCCCCTTGGTTTGCTTGAACTCCGCTGATTCATTCTCAATCTCGGGAAGAGATGCATAATACTCATGAGGTGGAAGGCGAGAGTTTGGAATTCCATCATCGGAGCTATTTGATGATGATGATGATGGAGTTGGAGGTTTTGCTCTCTTGCCTTTTGTCTTAGCAACTTGTGCATCACTCAAAGGTACAAAGATGTGAGGGATGAGCTCATAGTGAAGGTGCATCCCTTTTGGGCTTGATGGAATTGGTGCAAAGGATCTATAGAGACGGGTGAGAAGCATCCCGTATGGGAGAGCAACCGATCCTTGTGTTTGAATATCAAGCATTCTCCTAGCAATGTAGTAGGCTAAATTGAATGGTTGACGGGTGGACAAGTTGTAGAGCATATGGTAAAGACAAGCATTGATGTGATCCCTATTTCCTATAGTGCTAATGACGTTGGCTCTAAGTAGTTCTTCCCATTTCCTAAATTCGGGCTTAAGTTCATTTAGCTCCATTCCATATGGGTCTCGGTTCACTTCTTTTCCTTTTCGGGTGACTCGGGTTGTATCTCCCCTTGGGATAAATAGGTGCTCACGGATGACATCCTTATTTGCTAGAGGTGTTTGGTAGGGAGAAGTGCGGTCATTGATTGCATCAAGAATGGTGAGTGACCACTTATCCGAGTAGACACAAGTCCCTCGGTTGGGAATTCCTAGCAATTGAGCAAAGTTGGCTAAGGTGATGGTGTAGTCGTTTTGATTGATTTTAAACCTAAGACAAAACTCATCATCATCTTCATCACTAAAGCCGGTCACACTAGCATAGAACTCTAACACAAACCTAGGACAAATTGGTTCATCGATGTCAAGAAGACAATCGAATTGAATGACGGTTAGTTCTTCACGGAGATTGGTATTTTCAATGAAAGATGGGTGAATGTTTCTACCCTCATGGAAATACCTTGATTCTAGACTCTTAAAGATTTCTACTTGTTCCTTGGAAAGTCCTTTGGTTTTGTGATGTTTGGGAATATAGCCAAGGGTGTCCTTGTGATCATAGAATCTTGCGGCGACCATGGTTATTCCTAAGAGCAAGAATTAATATGTTAAAAATGAGAATAAACTTTAACGTTTTGCTTCTAGTGTGTGCCTATATGAAAACGATTTGGATTTGCGGTTATCTCGACTCATTTTATGCACAAAAATGGTTTTAGTGGGGTGTTTGGCAAATACCATGAGATAACCTAAATGCTCCTAATTCAATGTGGCTTCATTTGAATATACCCCGGGAATGCATATTAGTTATGCAATACCTTCAGTATTCAAGAGCATGCAATTGATGAAAGTCTAACGTTTCTATTTTTATTAACAATGAAAAAATTGTTTTCCTACAAGTGAGAAGCTTTTCAAAATTTTTGACATGGGGTGTTTGGTTATTTGAATAAGGCCTTATAGTCATTATCTATTGATTAGTGGGAAGCATGATTTGTTTATGCAATATGATAATGTAGTACCTAATTTCAATGACTAGTTATGCAATTTGCCAATTGAATTCATATTTAGTATAAAAGCATACATAAAACCCCATGTAATGATTTGTAATGGTTTTGTGCATAAATAAGAATCCTAGACTCAGAATTAAGAGATAAAATGTAGTTAGGATACTTACAATGATGCTATCTTCAGTGATTAGTGAGTGGGAAGGTGTCAATAATGAGCTTGGTTTAATGTTTACACGTTTTGGTAAAGTGGGTTTTGAGGAAGAAGATGTTTTGTAGGTAGCAGTTTGGATTCTGTAGACACCACGGACCAGACGGTACCAAATTTTTGGTTCCGTCCGTGTTGTCATTTGGTACCGTGGCTACAGTAGCAGATACCAAACAAAATTGTTTTGTTTTGACTATTCTAATGTTTTGGGCTATGTTTATCCTACTTGTTTGGTTCCATTAACCCTAAACCAAGTCTAAGAAGATTAAAAGGTTCTCGTTTAAGAGGCTTAGTTAAGATGTCGGCAATGTTGTCTTCGGAGGATACTTTCTCGATTGAGATGTTTCCTTTCTGAACATTGTCGCGAAGAAAGTGATGACGGATTTCAATATGCTTTGTACGAGCATGTTGAACGGGATTCTTGCTGAGATCGATGGCTCCTTTGTTGTCGCAAAGTATTACAATGTCGTTGAGATGAATTCCGTAATCTACGAGAGCTTGCTTCATCCAAAGAGCTTGTTGACATGCTTTTCTGGCTGAGACGTACTCGGCTTCAGTAGTGAGATGGCTAAAGCCGTTTGCTTCTTCGCAAACCATGAGGTGAGACAATGTCCAACAAAAGTGCAAATACCACTTGTACTTTTTCTATTGACATAATCACCGGCAAGATCCGAGTCGGCATACACTATGGTTTCTACACCCGTTCCTTTGGGATAGCATAATCCTAAACACGTTGTTCCCTTAATGTATCTAAAAATCCTTTTTAAGGCTTCTAAGTATGATGCCTTTGGGTTTTCTTGAAAGCGAGCACATAGACAAACACTAAACATAATGTCGGGTCTACTAGCCGTAAGATAGAGTAGGCTACCAATCATTCCTCTATATTTAGTGTTATCTACGGATTCACCTTCTTCGTCCTTGGTGAGTTTAGTGTCCAAGGACATGGGTGTTTTAGTTAGTTTGGAATCTTCAATACCAAATTTCTTAAGCATGTCTTTTATATATTTAGATTGGTTAAAAAATATGCCATCTTCTAGTTGTTTAATTTGAAGTCCTAGAAAGAAATTTAATTCACCCATCATACTCATTTCAAACTCGTCGTGCATGATTTTAGAGAAATCATCACATAGCTCTTGACAAGTTGATCTGAATATAATGTCATCAATGTATATTTGAACAATGATAATATGTGATTCCATTTTCTTGGTAAAAAGAGTATTATCTACTAATCCCATAGTGTATTTGTTATCAATAAGAAAAGTCTTAAGTCGGTCGTACCAAGCCTTTGGTGCTTGCTTAAGACCGTATAATGCTTTCTTGAGTTTGAAGACATGATGTGGTTTCTCAAAGTCGGTAAAACCGGGAGGTTGAGCAACATACACTTCTTCGTTAATAAACCCATTAAGAAAAGCACTTTTAACATCCATTTGAAATAATTTAAAGTCATAAGCACATGCATAAGCAAGTAATATTCTAATAGATTCGAGTCTAGCTACCGGTGCATAAGTTTCATCATAGTCAATCCCCTCTTGTTGATTATAACCTTGTGCAATAAGCCTAGCTTTGTTTCTAGATACTACACCATTTTCATCCATTTTATTTCGAAAGACCCATTTCATTCCAATTATAGTTTGATCTTTAGGTTTTGGAACTAATTTCCAAACATCATTTCTAACGAATTGGTTTAACTCTTCTTGCATGGCAATTACCCATGATTCATCTTTTATTGCTTCATTTATGTTTTTCGGTTCAATGGTGGATACAAAACAAAAATAATTACTTTGATTTTGGGCTTGTGACCTTAAGGTTCTTTGATTAAGTTGTCCTATGACCTTGTCTAAAGGATGACTTTTAGATTCTTTGATGTTTACAATCTCTTTATTTAATGGTTCATCTTCTTTGTTATTATTAATTATTTCTTGACTTTCTATCATTTGACTTTCAACTAAGTCATCATCTACCAAAGGTGATGTCTTAGAGGGAGGTGGACTTTCGTCGAATGTTATATTCAACGATTCCTCGACTATCATTGTTTCTTTGTTTAGGACAATGTAAGCTTTACTAGTTTGAGAATAACCAAGAAATACACCTTCATAAGACTTTGGTCAAACTTGGTGAGATAATCTTTAGTATTAAGAATAAAGCATTTACAACCAAAGACTCTAAAATATCCTAAAGTTGGCTTTTTACCTTTATAAAGCTCATATGGTGTTTTGTTTAGGAAAGGACGAATTAAGACTCTATTTAAAATATATGTAGAAGTGTCAACCGCGTTACACCAAAACTTTTGAGGAATGTTTTGTTCATTAAGCATTGTTCTACTCATTTCTTGAATTGTTCTATTTTTACGTTCTACCACTCCATTTGATTGAGGTGTTCGTGGAGCCGAAAAGTTATGTGTTATACCATTTGTATCACAAAAGTTTCCAAATTGAGTTTCGTTGTCAAATCACGACCATGATCCGTTCGGATCGACACAATTTTAACACCTAGTTGATTTTGAATTTTCTTGCTAAGAATTTCAAATTTATCAAAAGCTTCATTTTTAGTTTTCAAAAACATTGTCCAAGTAAATCTTGAGTAATCATCTACTATGACCAAAGTGTATAAGTTGCCTCCGTAGCTTCTTATAGCGGATGGACCAAACAAGTCCATATGCAATAATTCTAGACACTTAGATGTGGACACCATATTTTTAGATTTATGACTACTATAGGTTTGTTTACCAATTTTGAAAGCGTCGCAAAAGTGTTGGTCATATTTTAGTTTTGGTAAATTCCTAACTAGCTCTTTCGAAGATAGGTTTTGTATAAGTCTCATATTAGCGTGACCTAAGCGTCTATGCCAAAGAGATGAGCTATCATCTAACGTTGTTAGGCAAAGTTTGTCATTAGATGTTTTATCTATTTTCATGACGTATATGTTATTTTTCCTAACTCCTTTAGCTATGGTGATACCATCTTTTAGTAATTTACTACCATTTTCATCCAATAGTACTTTATACTTTTTATCACATAATTGGCTAATACTAAGTAGATTAAATCCTAACCTATCTAGATGAGCAACATTTTCAATAGTTAGGAAGTTATGAGCGATCGTACCTTTGCCAATGATTTTGCTTTTGAGATTGCTACCAAAAGTGACATTACCTCCGTCATACTTTTGGTATGATGAGACGAGACTTTTGTTGTCCGTCATGTGTCGTGAGCATCCACTATCTTTTATCCATTCATCAGGTTCCAATCCAACTTTCAAGCATACCTAAGAGGCAAATAACTCAAGCATTTGGTCCCCAATATCTCATGGGTCATTTTGGGTTAAACATGCCATTTATTTGATTCATGTATGGAAACGATGGGTAAGAGTTCCATGACATGTAATCTGGAGTTTGATATGGTCTAGGAAAGTTTTGATTCCAACCGTTGTGTTGGTAGTTGGGTTGTACGTTGTGGTTGCTCTTAGGAAAGGGGCGTTTGGCAAAAGGTGTTTTATGTCGTTGTTGAGTAGTTTTTGATCTAAATTCATTTTTAGCAAGTCCTACTCCTGATGTAACAGCTGGTTTTAGTTTAACACTATCCTTGGTTTTCTTTGTTACTTTGTCAAATTCATTACGGTCCGTATCACAAACATTCTGTCCTGCTGAAGTACCCACGGCACCATTTGGTTCAACGGACGGAACCCTTATTTTGGGTTCATCTGGTCCGTGCTGTACTGCAGTAGTTTTGACAGTTTGTTCGTCCTTTTCGGCCGTTTTGTTTTGACTCTTTGGAATTAATACCTCATTAAATCCTAGCCCATTCATATCTCCTGGTGTTTTATGTATTTTAACTATTTCATCGGCAAGTGCGATGTTTTTGTTAAACCTTTTAAATTTAGAATTTTGTTCGATTAGAACATCTTGTGTAAGCTTTAGTTTTTCTATTTCAAGATTAAGCTCTTGACATGATTTACAACCATCGTCATTTGCTTTTCCTTTTTCAAGTCGTTTTGCTTTTTCTTTTAACTCATAAACTTCATTTTCCAAAAATTCCTTTATGGTTTTTAAAAATTTATTTTTAGTTATGATTTTTAGACTTAGCTCACACAATTGATTATATTGTTTTTGCAAAGTGTCATCATCAATAGAAGAATAAGAAGAGTCGGAAAGTACCTCGTTTGACTCATGTTCCATTAGAGCGATCTCTTCCTTTCTTGATTCTTCATCGTCTTCACTATCACTCCAAGCACCACTTACAAAAGCTCGTTGAGTTTTGCTTTTAGGTGGCTTGGGACATTCTCCTATGAGATGACTTGCATCACTACATCTAAAACACTTTCTTTCACCTTTACCCTTTTTGTCATCCCGATCTTTTCGGAATGGCTTCTTTTCTTCTCGAGGTTGTCTTACAAACTTTCCTCTTCTTCTAAAGAACTTCTTAAAGTCTCTAACGGCCATGGCATACTCCTCATCTTCACTACCGGAGCAAGATTCGTCATCATCACTTGATTCTACCTTTGCTTTTAGAGCAACGGATTTGATCTTCTCCCTTCTTCCTTTGATGATCTCCGAATCTTTCTCCATCACCATTTCGTGTACTTTGAGGTTACCGATTAGCTCGTCTAGTGACATTTTTGAGAGATCTTTTGATTCTTCAATAGCGGTCACTTTAGCTCTCCATTTGGGATGGAGTGCTCTAAGAAATTTCCTGACAAAGTTCTTACTACGAAAAGATTCATCAAGTGCTTTAAGTGATGTAATAATAGTATTAAAGCGAGCAAAGCCACAATCAATGGTTTCATCTTTAGGGATAACAAATTGTTCATATTGTTGAACAAGAAGATCAATTTTGTTATCCTTGACTTGTGAATTACCTTGATGTGTAACAATCAAAGATTCCCAAATATCTTTGGCGGTTTCACACATAAAAATTCTTTCATATTCTTTTCTAGGTAAAGCATTATAAAGCATCATTTTAGCTTCATTATTTTTAGCAACTAATTTCTTTTGTTCATCAACATAAATATCTTTTGTTGTAGAACTAAAATCCCTTTTAACAATAACAAACCAAAGATCTATATCTTTTGATTTTACATATGTTTCAAAACGGTTTTTCCAATAGATAAATCCATTGGTTTCAAAGAGTGGTGGTCTTTGCATAGATTGCCCTTCTTTAAAGTTTTCAGAATCCATGGATCGTTTCAAGTTTATAAAATATAAATTATTTTAGAAATTCTTGAGCAACGAGGCTCTGGTACCATATGTAGAAAACTAGAAGGGGGGGTTGAATAGTTTACCAATTAAAACTTTGTTTTGAAACTTATTGAAAGATCAATTGATATTGATCTTAGACATGGTAATGAAATATGCAAGCAATATGTAAAGAGTAAATAAGGAAAGAAATGATCAAACCACAACAAGTTGTTTATAGTGGTTCGGTCTACAAGGACTCTTTTTCCTTGCCCTACTCCACTCCCCGAGTCTCACACTCGAGAGTTTAACTTCACTAGTCAACAAGCTCCTTTCACAGGCGGAGAAACCTTTACACTTCGCTTACACTATTTTCGACACTAAGCTAGATGTCGAGTTCTTTCCAAGGGTACAACCACTCCCACACACAATGTATTTTGAGGACTAAAATACTAAACACTCACACTCACAAGATTATGATGGTTTAATACAACAATGAAGTATGAATCAACACAAGATCATACAACACTAAACAAACAAGACTTCCAACTTCTCGTTTGAAGCTTGAATGTGACTTGATCTTCTTTGCTACAAAAGAGATCACTAATTTGATATGAAACTGAGTTAGAAAGGTTAGAGAGAAGATATGTAAGAGAGTATGATAGAAAGGGATGAAAAAACTACTTGGTTTGGCTTTGCTATTTATAGCCAAAACCATCAGCAGGCACCACGGATGGTAGACCCCTTGAAAGGGTTCCGTCCGTTATATATTTTGGTGCCGCCGGGGTCTGACATCAAGATATCAAAATCTTGCCAAAGTCAACCATATCTATGTAAGATTGTGTAAGATATGAAGAGTACAAATCTACACAAAATATCTAATGAAATCTTCCAATGATTTCCATGATGCATCACATGATGTCATGTGTTGTTTTTCTATTTTTAGAAATATGTAAATACATAAGTAATGTTTAGTTATTAAGAAACTAAAACATTCTAAAAACTACTATCATACATTATGTTTAGACTCATATTAAGATATGATTAGTCACAATGTAAATGCTTAAATGATGAAGATATTGTTTGAAAAATCTTGTTTTAATATCTATTAAACTTGACAAGCTTTAAACTTTATGAAAATTAAATTTACTTTTGTCGTTAACAAAACTTAGGTAAAGATCAAAAATATAAATAACGTTTAATAACGATTTTTGTATTAACAGAATCAACTGGTGGTGCTTCCTCAACAGTAGTTGTTGTAGCAGGTGTATCAGGTATTGGATTTTGATCAGGTTGAGCAGCGGAAACATTGGATACACCTGGTGCACGTTCATCAATATCATCATTAAACAGAGGAGCAAATAGCTGTTCCATTTGACGTCGAGTTAGTTGTAAACTAGGTTCAGCTGATGATGGGGTTTGAAGGAAGTTTAAACGGTTATGACCGGGTTCCAAGCTGTTATGCTCAGAAGCCATTTCTGTAAGCTCATCGAAATTGGAATGAATCATTTCCATAATCTCCTTGTGCGACGAATCCAGATCCGGTAACCCTTGGAGTTTTCACAATAACCTACAAAGACTCCAATGTCAGCTTTGGCTCTGAGCTTACCAAAGTCATCACAATCATTATTCGGATACCAAAGGGAGCCAAATACATGAAAGTGTTTGAGATTCGGTTTACGGTTGTGGATAAGCTCATAAGGTGTTTTGTTGTGGCCTTTGGTAATCATTGAGCGATTCTGAGTGTAGCATGCAGTTGACACGGCTTCAGCCCACAAGTAATCTAGAAGTTTAACATTAATTAACATTGTTCTTGCAGCTTCCACTAACGTACGGTTTCGTCTTTCAACATCTCCGTTTTGTTCTGGTGTACGTGCAATAGATGTTTGATGCTCAATTCCCACTTTATCATAAAATGCACGAAGAGTTTGATTCACAAATTCAGTTCCTTTGTCTGTTCTAATTTGTCTGACTGTGTTCCGGAGCTGAACTTGAATTTTTGTGAGAAAGGTGATGATCATCTGTGGAGCTTGATCTTTACTTCGAAGAAAATAAATCCAAGTCCATCTTGAGTTGTCATCTACAATTACCAAGATGTAGCGTTTGCCATTAATCGTCTGCACGCGCATCGGACCACACAAATCCATGTGAAGAAGATGAAGCACATGCTGTGAGCCGTGTTCCACCTTTGAAGGAAAGTGAGAACGAGTGCTTTTCCCTTGTTCACAAGCTGAGCAGAGGTGATCTTTAGAATATCAGAATCTTGGGATACCTTCAACAAGTTTGTATCGAGTAAGGTTGGTTATGGTTTGAAAGTTTAAATGTGAGAGACGACGGTGCCATAGCCAAGATTTTGTAGATGTTTCCTTTGAAAGTAGACAGATGGGAGATGAAGCAATCATGTCTTGCATTGAGATTGTATAAAGACTTGAATTGCGGGTACCAGACATAATATCGTTTCCTTGTAGATCACGAATGAAACAAGTTTTCTCCCGAAAAGCAACTTCCAAATCTCCATCAGAGAATTGACCGACTAAAAAGAGATTGTGACCGAGACCTTCCACATAATAAACTCTGCTAATTTCGATGTTACCATTGATGTAATCTCTGTAGCCCATAATATATGCGAAGTGATCATTCCCGAACCTGACAGTGCCAATGAACTTTGAAATAAAGTTTGATAACAGTTTGAGATTGCTTGTCATGTGTCGGGAATATCCGCTATCAACAACCCAGAGGATGATCTGTATCACCTGCATTACACATAGACGACACAGATGGAATAGAAGTAGATGTGTAACCCGAAGAGTTAGAGGGTTCTGATGCAGATATAGATGAAACACACATGTTCATGATTTTAGGTATCCATGTAAACCAAGTATATTATGAAACACACATGCACTAGGTGATAAGTTCTTCTTAGGAGGTGAAGTGGGTTCTAAGGGTACATCAATGATTAAAGCATGAGTACTAGAAGGCGGTTTACCTAGCACAGACTTAGAAGCATTAGTGGGCCTAGAGGTATTCCGTTTTCTATTGTTCCACTTACGAGATAAGATAGTCGTAGCAACACATTTGTCATGACAACCACAAAATATACTTTTATGACATCCAACACAAGAAGCTTCAAATGTTAGGAATTGGAAATTCCATATTAAAGTGTTGGTCACCCCAATTATAGTCTAGCATAAGTTAGCTCGTAGACTTGTAGTTATTTACGTTATTTAGTAGTTAATTAGTTTGTCAGTAGCGTAGAATAGTTTAGAGTAACACCGTGGAGGAAGGACGGGTCTTTACCCACTGTATGCCTGATCCACAGTCCGAAGGAGGACGTTAGTATGTAACTATAAATACCCTCTACCTCCCAAGGTAGAGGGTTGGACCTTTCACTTAATCTAACCTTTCTTTCTTTGTTTACTTTCTCTCTCTAGAAAGGCTCCCACCTTCTACTTTCTCTCTCTAAACTCTTAAACCATACACCTAATATTATTATGTTATGATGTGTTTGTGAAATCCAATATGTTACAATTGGTATCAAGAGCCATGGTTTGATCATCTCTCTTACATATCCTTGGATTTCTAGTGGTTTTAGATGGTTTTTGAGTTTGAAAAAGTTTAGTGGAATTTGCATCATATGGATCATCTCTAGTGTTAAATTTTAAATTTTGGGTGTACTTTTGTGTTTAGAACCATTGTAAGTGCTTGGGTTTTGATTTGGTAAGCTTGAATCACTGTGGTTGAGCTTGTTTTGGATTGAAAAGTGTGTTTTTGAAGTTTTTCTTGCTAGCGACTTGGTTCTCGTAGTGTTTTTCAACGTAGCGACTTACTTCAGTAAAAGTTAGCGAGTTACAGTGTTAGTTGTTAGCGACTTGAGCCTAGCGACTTGTCTATTGAGACAAGCCGACAAATAGTACAAGTTAGTGGATTCTCCACTACGGCTAGCGACTTGGTGAGGTTAGCGACTTGCTTCAGAAATTGTTAGCGAGTTGTAGTGTAAATTGTTAGCGACTTGATGCTAGCGACTTGGATCTTAGCGAGTTGTTCTTTAGCAACTTGACTGTGTCTTAGCGACTTGGCATTATAGCGACTTGTGTCTAGCGACTTGGTGCTTAGCGACTTGATTTCATAATCCTAGCGACTTGAGCTTAGCAACTTGGTTCATAGCTACTTGTGTTTAGCGACTTGGTGACTTAGCGACTTGTCTTCATAGCGTTTTGTTGAGTTTTCCCGATAAAACTTCAAACGGCCATAACTTTTGAACCGTATCTCCGTTTTCAGTGTTCTACCCATCAAAACGACCGTGAGAACGAGGAGAATGGCACACCGAATGAACTAGGTCAATCTTCGAGGCCTAAATCCGCTCCAAACAGAAGTTATTGAGGTTTTTATGTTTTTAGACCTAAATTTCTCAGTAAAAACGGGCATAAACCAATCCAAATCTCAACCAAACAACATCTCTGATAATCCTACAAACAATCATATGTCCTAACACACAATTGTCTATCATTGTGTCGATCCATCAATCATCTTAACACATTCCATTGGTCATTGCTTAACGGTTTCGTCTTGATTTTAGTAAAATCCCGCGAAAGATTCTATTTCTCGGTTTAAATCATAGACTTGTGAAATCCCGTGCATTCTACCATATCATGTCTTACTCTACTGACCCAGTGATTTCTGAAGTGCTTAAACTGTATGATGCTGTGGACAACAATGATAATGTATACTACACTGAACGATTAAAGATGATTGAATTAAGCAATGAGGATGTGAGATCTCCGTGTTCAGAATCTAAAGAGAGAGAATTGCACCAGTTTAGGCTACAAAATGCCATGCTAATGGAAAGTAACATTGAACCTTATCAGTTACTTCACTCTCACCTCGTACAGCTTTTGTCCACAATTAGGGATCGAACATGTAGTGCCATCTTCTGTCAGGATTTACCTACACTGACTAGAAACTTGCTGTTGAACTTAGAACAATTGGAACAACAACTTGATAAAGAAAAGGTTCAAAAGGATAGTTCCAGTGCTGCACTTCAGGTGATCCACAAACAATTTCAGTCATTCATTAGTGGGGAATTTACATCAGATTATGATCAAGACATGACTGAAGTGTCTTTCAAGAAACACACTGGAATGGAAATTAGCGTGTTCACAGAGATACTTATCCATCTCATGGATAATGTGGAGAAGTATATTGAGGAAGTTACTCATACAGATGAAAAAGTGGATGAGTGTCTGGTGCAGTTGAGAGATTGTTGTGATAAGTTGGGTAATGTATCTGTTGAAGAATCGGGTGTTGCTGAATGCATAATGTCAGAGACAACAAATAATGATGAGTCGGGTAAAGCACCAGATGATGGATCAGTTGACACTGAATACAGAGGCTCAGAGATAGATAAGCTTGACACATCCAGCGGTCCAGTGACTCTTGTTACACATGATGTGGATGCAGATATCAGACCAGAAATTGAGCAGGTGTCATGTGACGAGGTACCCTTAACTGTTCAACATAGTGCGTCTGCTAATGTACCTAAACATACTGATCTTAATGCTGAACATGATTCTGATAAATGTTCCTTGGTTGAGGCTGAGTCTAATAATTTCAAAACAAATGATATGGTTGACAAAAAGGCTTTTGGTGAACTTTCAAACAAATTCTCAAAACTTGAAAAACATTGCATTTCACTTGAAATTGCGACACAGAGTAAAGAAGAAAGTTTTCAACTTAACAAACAATGTAAAAATCCGGAACTTCCTGAATTCCGTGAACTTTTTGAAATTAACACTTTGAAAGCTAAGCTTCAAGACAAAGAGTCAACTATCAACAATTTGAAGAAACATATTTCTAATATGCATGTGGAAAGTAATTTGGTTACAAGTAATTCTGATGTTAATACTATTGATGATATTCAAATGAGAAATGGTGAATTAGCGGTTTGTGTGGCCAAATTACTAAAGGAAAATGAGTCTTTGAGAAAGCATCACATAGAACTAAGTGACTCTGTCAAAGAAGCTAGAACTAAGTGACTCTGTCAAAGAAGCTAGAACTAAGTCAATGGAGCAAACAAACTCTTTGATAGCAAAGAATGATGAACTCAAAGCTCAACTTCAGGAAAAAATTTTCGCTATTGTTGCCTTAAAAAATGAGCTTAGGAAAACTGTAGGGAAAAGTGTGAACACTAAGTTTACAAAACCATCAACCTTGGGGAAACCAGTTTCTCATCCCATTAGAAACCGGTCCATTGTTAGGCAGCCTACTGTGTTTATATCTGAAAGACCAAAATTTTCAAAAACACGGTTTGCCTCCCAAGTTGATGAGAAACAAGTTTTGTCAAAACTAGTCACTTCACCAGAGTTACCTAAGAATAAGGCTTCTAGCTCCATTAACTCTCAACACGTAGCCATTTCTACTCCCAGAACCTCTAGGATTAGTTCGAAAACAGTGTCAAAACCAAGCATTAAAACCCAGAATTAATATGATATGAATGACTTGTGGAAGAACTATTATCTAGAAAAAGCTAGGAAAAAGGAACAGATTCGAAAAGACGGAATTTTAGGTGCAAGACCTAGGGTGAGGAATTCTACGAGATTTCAAGGCACTGCTAGTAGTTGTAAACCACTACCTAGGAACACTCAAAAGACTAGGGATTGGCGTGCATCTAAGAGTAGTCATGTGCATCTAAGAGTAGTCATGTACAAAACTAGAAATTCTGAGTCTTTTCCACATAAGAAACATTTTCCTAATTCACATGCCAAGGTACAATCCACTAAGACTACCTACATGGCTAAGGTTCAACATGTTATGATGCAAAACAAACCTAAAACTTCGTCTAGATGGATCCAAACTGCTAAATCTTTGGAGTCTAGGAATAACGATAAGTCTTCCAATTTGCATAAGAATATCAACAATCGTAGACCTTGCCATAAGTGGATGCCGTCTAGTAGAATGTTTAAGGATGCTGGACTTAGGTGGATACCTACCGGAAAGCTGTTTACCGATGACAAAATCAAGGTTGCCTGTGAAACCCCAAAGGGTTTGGATACTAATGTCACTAACCAAAATATATGCAATCAAGTTTGTAATATTAGTGCAAGTAGTCCTTACTCTGTTGCAGATACTTCAATCCTTCACTACATGGACTGGCTTAAAGTATGGATTACAAATGGATTGATATCTCATAACTCACGGGTTCAAGTAACTCAATCTTGATATTCTTTCGGCTATGACGTCTGTTCACATCAGTTCAGGCCTCGTACTCTAAAGAAAAGAAAAGTGTACGTTTCAGTGCGCTTTATCTTCAAAAGAAGAGAAATCTTCTTATGATGTATGAACACAACAGTTCATGCCTCGTTCCTCAAAGAAAAGAAATGTGTACGTTTCAGTGCGCATTATCTTCTAAAGAAGAGAAATCTTCTCTATTATGACCATTCTCATCAACATGCTTCATGCTTTTTCCATGCGCTTTCAAACATCAAGTGAACCGGACTACTGTTGATTGTTCTCTTATTCCACTTGCTCAACTATAATGACGATGGCGACATCATGTGCTAATTTTGCATGGGAGAAGTGTGAAGAGACTACATTTGGATGATTTCACTTATTTAATCAAGAATGGCAACTCCGTATGCAAATCTTGAGGGGGAGAAGAAGTGTGAATTTTTTGCATGGTTGATTGATATTAGAGAATAAATGGTCAAACGGCTCCTAACTCATGTAAGAACCGAGCTTCTTCTTATCGGGTAATCGTTACATGGAGTTTCTTCTAAAAGCCGTTGGTTGACATCTTCACACGGGCTGATGAGTTTAAAGACAAGTGCTTCGGGTTAATGCTTCACGTGCAGATCAACATGATGATTCCAAACAACCTTCTGTTCTTGTTTGATGTGATTGTTTGCTTGGTATTACCATTTCGTGTGTTCGTTGCAGGCTGATTGCTAATTTTCTTGATGAACATCTTTCTATTCTTGTTTGATTGGGAGGGATGTTAGTTAAGGGGAATTGCAAGATGTAAGTTAATTGGGATGCTTTCTTGGTGTGAAGAAGATGTTAACTGTCTATTTCCCCATTCTGACAATCTTGAAGAAGGTCGAGTCTACAGCCTGTTCTACATTTTCTGCTACATGTTAGAAGGATAAAGACGAATTGCATTTGATGATCTAAAGACTTCTTCTTAATCCGGGTTGAGAAGATCACTTAAAAATCTTTGTCAGTTTAGGGGAGAGCACTAATTGAGGGAGATTGAACCAAATTTAATCCCCAATTAGACTTGCTCACACTTTACTTCAGCAAGTTGATTCTCACAAATATATCTGAGCTAATGATGTTCTTCTCAACAAATTTCAAGTATTTGGGATGATAATATGTTGTTGATTCTGAGGTATCAAAACCAGCAAGGGGGAAGGAGACATACATCTAAATGCACAACGAGTACACGCGATGAACTTAATACTTCTTCTATATTGAAGTTATTTCGGGGAGACAAATGTCATAACAGCAGAGAAACTCAGTGTATAATTCGTGGCATTTGGTGTATCATTCCAACTATTTGGGGGAAGGAAGTATTATTCCAAGTATTTGGGGTAAGTGGTTTCTTGACACTTTTGGTATGTGTTAACTCAGCTCTCAGTGGGAAGAAATATGAGAAGAATGTTTGGAACGTGAGATGATATTGCTGATCTACATCTTCTATATTATGTATGATAAAGTGCTTCCGGTTAGTGATTCATCTACACAATGTAATGTTGATTCCGATGAGATCGCAACCATCAGGGAAGAGATATGTGTACATCAGGGTCGCACAACATATTCACATGATCGAGCTTAATCAGTTATTCCGGAGTTGACATCCGCAGAGAAGATCAGTGAGTCAACCAGTTACTGTGATGTCGTTGTCTCTACTCTGGTTAGGTACTTGTGTACATTATGGGCTGATTGGTTATATGGAAGATAACGGGAATGCACTTAGTAAAATGAAGATGTTGATATATTGTTCCCCTGAATAGACCACTGGTCAATCTCGAAGAGTAATGTGTACATCGGGGACTCATAACAGGTTCATGTGATCGGACCTCATCAGTTATTCTAGATTTGATAACCACTGAGACGATCAATGTTTCAACTTGTTCTTCGGTGTTCTCGTGTTCTTCGAGGTGTTGTGCTTCATTTAATGAGACCATTTTTCATTCATTTCTACCTCTTGGGGAAATGGTCTTTATTCTTAGTTTGTCGATTTGGGGGAAGCTACCAAAGTCTCACTTTCAGAAGGCTCAAGTTCTGATGACGATTCAAGAGCCTCGGAAGCTTTGGTGGTGAAAGTTTAAGAGATGATGACTTCTATCTTCTACAAAGTGCTGTACGATATCCTTATCTCGGTACTCGTATCATCATCTTCTTAAACTATTTCTCTATCTTTGTAAATATTTTTCAAAAAGCAAAATACAAAAATATAAAACCTACAAAAACAAAATAGAAAAATATAAAATCAACAAAAGCCCATAAAAATCAGAAAATTGAAAACTACCAAAAATATGTTTTCTCAAGACATGTCTTCTAGTATCGATAACATCTACGGTCTTAGAAATGTCATTCAATAATGGCACGGGACTTTAGATGAAGTTCGAGCAGGAGGTGTAAATATTTCTTTTTAATCATGTCTCAAAATATGGCTTGCAGTTACTTCTGACTGTGACCCGCGCTTAAACAATGGCTTGCTATTATTTCTGATAGTAACCCGTTTTTCAAAGAAGGAAAGTGTTGCGCTAAACCAATTTTCAAAAAATTCATGCACTTATCCTAAAACAAATGAGGAAAGTATGTCGAAGGACTACTGTTCCTACTCAAATATTTTTCATCTAAAATTCTTCAGAAAAATATTTGTTTTAACAAAATGATGGTAAATGAGTTGCTTTCAAAACAATCAGATTCAGAGTTTTTATAAAATTTGCAAAGTCAATCAATGACTTCAGCGCTTTAAAATCTTCAGAAAATGAGTCATTGATTGAGGGGGAGAATGTTTTCAAATTTATATCATCTATCGAACTTATCTAATTATCCTAAATGCTTAACTGAAAAATGATGTTAACCTACGTTGAAGGACTAGGTGCCTAGGATATGATTGTTAGGATTAGATGATTAGAGTTTGTTAAACACATTATTCCCATACATTTGAATGATCTGATTGATATGTTGAATTGACTTTTATTAGTCGATTGCTGTTTGGGTGATGTCGACCACCATATATCTGTATGTGTGTTCACTAACGTATGCAGGTATTTTAGTATATAAGAATGTTCCCGATCCGGATCCCACAATTGAAGATGATTGGATGCCGAAAGGAAAGGGTAACTATTTCTTGGGTTGACAAATGAAGAAACGAAGCTTAATTGGACTTTTATGGAGTGTTGGCATGGAAAAATGAAACGTAAGAGGTCTCACTGCATCAGCAGATGGTTTTCTTCTAAGTGATTGAAGAAACGGAGCTTAATTTGACCTCAGTTGGCATTAAAATGCAAAGTAAGAAGTCTCACTGCATCAGCAGACGGTTTTTCTTCCAAGCCCTACAGCAACAACATAAGCTTCTCAACCACCTAACGTATCTTTGTGCAGGGATAATAGTGATGATACCATTTTTCTAAAACTTTGAATAATATTGCTTTGAAAATGGAAAAATATTGTTTTGAAAATAAATCGGATTCTAAGTTTTGAAATCAACCGGACTTTATTTTGTTAAATCTTAAGTGATTTCAAATTAAATATTTTCAAACGATATTTCATCAAAAAGTCCGTTTTGTACGAAAATAAGTGGTGATCTAAAGATTTAATGTTATGTCATGGTATGATTTTTTCTTTAGAATGAAGATCTTACAAAATGAAATTTTTTCTGTTCTTATTTGATTGTGAAATTGTTTTATTTTACTTAAAGATCTCTTAAAATTTTCATACCTGACACTAACAATCTTTAATGTCTTAAATTGATCCATTTCAGTCATTTTTTCAAAATTAAATCAGGCCACGTCTTTCCCCTAAAATTTACTAAATAATTTAAATCAATCGGGATCCAAAATCTCAATTGGTTTGAAATTTTTGATCGGGGGAGAGATCGTGATTTAAATCTCAAATCAGGTTTTAAAGGGTAATTGTTTCAAAACACTCCTGCCTCCATATGTGCCAAACGATTTCAAATATACAATGCACATGTTGAGGAGGAGCATTTAACCAAAAACCAGAAGAGTATTTAAACCAGGCGCATTTTCTCCCATGTTTTCTAAACCTTATTAAATCACTTGGGATCCAAAATCTCAAAGGGTTTGATATTTTTGATCGGGGGAGAATTTGTGATTTAATATGAAATTTTGATAAATGATGATCATTTTGATTCAAAGTGCAGGTTCTCTCTAATATGTGCCAAAATCTTTCGTATATCGATGCACATATTGAGGGGGAGCGAATGGTTTATATTGGATTTTGTAATCATGGATGTACTTCAAAAGAACTCTTGCCTCTATGTGATAAAATGATTTCAAATATCTTATGCACATATTAAGGGAGATAATTTACCAAAGAAAATCAAAAGGTTTTTTCTAAGGAAATTGTGATCAAGAAATTATTTCAAAGAAATTATTTCAAAGAACTCTTGCCTCCATGTGCCAAAAAATTTCAATATCATATGCACATGTTGAGGGGGAGCATTTCTAAATGATCAAAACTATTAAGGTACACAATGCTTTGATTTTATATCATAAGTACCTTGATTGATTTTCCAAATGATTTTTCAATTGGTTTCATGGAAGAATGAACTGTACCAAAAGACCGAGCAATTTACTTTATGCATGGTGTTATAAGGATGGTTAGGTTAGGTATTTGTTCCCACGATCCGCCAGAACCGGAGAGATCTACCCAGGGACAATCCACTAGATAGTGTAGAGTCCTTAGGTATATTGAGAAAAAAAAGAAGAGAAAAATGAGAATATGGGAAGAGTGCCGACTGAGACAGAGCTAGTACTGGAATAAACCCAACAAGGTTCTAGTAATAAAGTCTCGGTAAGCACTGAAGGGGTTGAAGAATGAAAAAGAATTGGAATGTGAAAAGGGTGAAAAGAAATAGCCCTCCAATAATTTAACCTTAGGGCAGAAACTGGTTTCAATACATATGCTACTGGTGGTTACTAAGGTAACACTGGTATTGAAGACAAGACGTCATGGACCCAGTGACGCACTGCACTAAACTTCCCAAACTACTCAAGTTCCTATTAAAAGGGCTTGTTTCATTCTCACGGGGAACCTACATAATCTATCGACTTTCTCTTAGAGATTGTTGATATTGAAGAAGGAGACCCTCTCCCTAGTCTCCGGCATAGGAACCAAATGTGCACAATTGAGTCTAGAGCCAAGAGATCATCCACAATATCTCATTAGGACACTATTCTTGAAGACTTGCTGTTTCACACAATGTGGAAAGTAAGTATATATATTAAGAGTCCTACGCATTATCCTTGTGGTATTTGTAACATCCTGATTTTTATAGAAAATAATAGCGGATTTATCTAAATTCCTATTGGTTACTTCTAGTATTTTAGTGGAATAAATATAGAAGCCCCACCTTGATGGTATTAATAATATAGTTAGTGGGGACTTGATATGTATATAATATATGACCCAGTTTGCAAGACATCCTAAGTACAGGGGACTAATTATGTCAAGTGCTTAAGTTAGTGGGAATTACCAAAATACCCTTTTAGTTAATAAACAAAAGTCGGTTACCAATCCTTATATCCATATATATGAAATAAAACAATACAGAAGAGATATACTTCCATCCCATTCACGAATTAGAGAAAAGAAGAAGCAGGAGAAAAGTACTTTCTTCACTTTGAAGAATTCTTTACATATCATGATCTCTATCAATTTCTACCAATGATTAAGCAAGGGTTATAAGGGTTTAACATGGTATGAATGATTAAGGAGCTTCAAGTGATTTCATGTTTTTCCCCAATTCAAGGTAAGTGGTGAATCATGTGTTACTTTATGATTAAGAGTTATGAGGTTATGTTTAATAAGTGTATTACATGATTATGTGATGAATTCATGGTTTATGATTCAAGGGTTATGCATATGATTATTAGGGTTTATGATGGGATTATGTTAATGATCAATTTATGATATTTAGGAGGTGTTTATGTTGATTATTGAGTTGAACCAAACACCCCTTTATGTGATATATGATGTTAAACAAGTTGCTGAAATTTTCAGCAATGATTAATCATATTTGAAAAATCATATAAAATTGATAGAAGCTCGGATTGAGTCATGGCCGGACTTTCTGGAAAGCCTAAGGTGTCTACTTCAGCTGTTCTTTATAAATTTTTTGCTCATTTAGTAGTTAAGTTGGTCTAAAACGTGATTTGGTACAGTGAGGGCTGATCCTGAAATGTGCAGCAAACCGAACTTTAAAAATTCATACCGGATAGACCGTAGCTCCGATTGGAGCGTTTCATACCTTTTCGGAAAGGGAAAATAGTATAATTTCATGGAAAAATATCCTCATGACCTGTTTCAGTAGTTAAGTTAGTAAAAATGAGGCATTTGCAGGCTGCTACAGAAAATCAGCAAACACTTTCTTAAGTCTTTTGATGATTATGACATGATATCATGTTTTTGCAAGTCCCGGGTGATTATATGCTATGATAACTTATATTCTCAGACCATATGGTTATAATTCATGTTATGAAAGTATAGAACAAGGTGACAAGGCTTGGTTAGCTTAGCTCGAGTTCGCGAGCATAGTAGTGCATGTTTGGCGAGATTTATGCCATAACTAGTTTATAAGTTTATGCATTATAGTTAGTTTATGTGTGCTTAGTTGCACTTATATTTGCATCATCATGTTATATTCATGCCTAGTTGTTATGTGTTAACATTATACGTGTACATCTATCATGATATAGGTGTTCGAGACATATTCAGAATCATTCATCTTGCATTATAAGGCCCAGGTGAGTAACGGATTTTCAGTTAACATGTTTAGTAGATTAAGCGTGTTTAGTATATATATATATGCCTTACTATATCTCAAGTACTATGCAAGTTATGTATCATGTTGACCCGTGTGGTCATATAAGTATCATGTTGCCCCGTGAGGTCATATTAGTATCATGTTGACCCGTGAGGTCATATTAGTATCATGTTGACCCGTGTGGTCATATTAGTATCATGTTGACCCGTTGGGTCATATTAAGTAGTATGTTGACATGTTTGGTCATATTAGTATCATGTTGACCCGTGTGGTCATATTAGTATCATGTTGACCTGTTGGGTCATATTAAGTATTATGTTAACATGTTTGGTCATATTAAGTATCATATTGACCAGTTTTGTCATATTAAGTATCATATTGACCCGTTGGTCATATTAAGCATCAAGTTGACCCGTTTGGTCGTACTAACTATCATGTTGACCTGTTTGGTCATATTAAGCATCAAGTTGACCTAAGTTGACCCGTTTGGTCATATTAAGCATCAAGTTGACCCGTTTGGTCATACTAACTATCATGTTGACCTGTTTGGTCATATTAACTATCATATTGACCAGTTTTGTCATATTAAGTATTATGTTGACCCGTTTGGTCATATTAACTACCATGTTGACATGTTTGGTCATATTCATAGTCAGGCTGACCTGTTTAGCAATATTCAGTATTAAGTAGACCCGATTGTTTTTACTAAGTAATATGTCGTGGTCAACCTCAGTATTATTTATAGCGCAGACTCAGTTATATGTTATAGTTGGTCTCAGCATTATGTTTATAGTAGTTCTTCTTTATATTATAGTTCAGCTTTATATTATAGATCAGCTGTAGTATCAAGTTATAACTCAGCCTTGGTTTATGTTATAGTACAATTTTAGTAATTAATTCAATTTTAGTATCATATCATAGTTTGACCTCGTAACCATATTATTGTTTAGTTTCTATATTTAGCTTAGTCTCAGCTCCAGCTTAGCTTAGTATCATGTTATAGTCAAGCCTAAGTATTTAGCTTAACCTTAAATTATATATGAATTTATATGTGTTTAGTAATGTGTGCAAAATGCTTTATGCGCTTCTGGCATGCGATGCGTTTATATATATGCATGTCAAATTCTATTAGGTGTATGCTTATGCAGTTTTTAAGGCGCACCAAGTGCTTTATGCACTAAATTAGTCAGAATGGTACATTATGCATTACTCAATGTATTTAGTACTATCAGTATATAGTCAGTTATGTGATCACACATGTGTTTCAGACAAAGTTGGAACATAGACCTCCTTAGTGGAGAATCGAGCCTTAGAATAGTGAATATTCCAAAATTGGAACTCAGATATCCTATATGGATGATTAACATGCTTATATGGCTCGTCAGTTATGTATTCAGCTAGTATAGTACTATAAGTACTCAGTGAGTATGTGCTTATGCACACAGCCAGTATAGTACTATAAGTACTTAGTCAGTATGTGCTTACGCACTTAGTCAGTATGTGCTTATGCACTCAGTCAGTCTGTGCTTTACGCACTCAATATTTGCTCATGTACTCAGTCAGTTATGCACTAAGTATGTGCTTATTTATACAATCAGTTATGCACTCAGTATACTTATGTACTTGGTCAGTAACATGGTGTATCATGCTTATACAGTTAGTTAATATTATGATTCATGTAGTTATAATAGTACTATATATACTTATTCAGCATCATGCTTATGTTCAGTTTATGATTTAATACAGTTTTGTTATCTCACTAAGTCTTATAGACTTACCGTTCTCAGTTTATATTTTTGTAGGTATGCAAGAAAAGACCATGTACATGCTAAATGGGGCGTAATGGGTTAAAATGGTGTAGCTCGCGGGTTAGGTAACGAGCTTCTCATTTCCATCATTTGTTATCAGTTTGGAATGCCCCTAAATTAAGAACAAGCTTCTTTACTAAGTTTAAAGAGTCATCGTTATGTATTTTTGTAAAGTTTAGTATTTTAACAGGACGTCTGGAATAAGCCCGTATGATGTAGAAAATACGCTTCCGCTAGTTTTATCAATGTGTACAGTTTACGGATTTTTATATTAAAAAAAAATCTGGGCGTTTCAAGTTGGTATCAGAGCGATGGTTTGAGAGATTTAAGTATCCACCATTAGTAGGGGATGCTTAGACTTGAACCTTTGCTCGGTAATTACTTTTAGAGTTAAATTGCATTGCAAGTTTATACGTTTATTAGTTATTCAGCCATGTTATTCAATATGTTATTCATATTGTCAGAGATAATTTGTACATGTCTAGCGATGCATACCAGTCTATGTGATTAGCAGTAAATATAAGATTTTATGAATTTACAGATATAGTAGTGTAGAGCATAATGCATTTTCATATATCAGATAGAGTTGCAGATCGTGAATCAGATACTCACGATATAGTAAGCATATAGAATTTGTATGCGTTATCAGTATAACACTATATAGTCAACCTTCGCATCATATTATGTGCAGTAGATGATATGTTTTGCTTCAGTGACTTGGGGTAGATTGTGACATCGATGAGTTCATGATTATATGGTGTGACTATTATGACGCTTGATCAACGTGATAATACTCGCATGATATAGCATGAACTTATCGAGATCATGAGATACCTCGGGGAGCTTGCTAAACCATTATGTGTTAAATGCATCATGAATATTTCATTAGATCATGTATAGTAGCATTTTCAGACATAGTCATTATAAAGGGCATAATTTACATACACCAGCATGTTCAGAATAGATTCAACACTCAGAAAAAGATTATGATTTAGAAATGCTACAGAATATGACAGAATATATATGAAAATGGGTTTCAACAATTCAGGATTTGAGCAGTTTAAAGAAAAAAGGAGAAAATGAATTAAAATGAAAACGTGTCAGAACGGATACAGATCATTCAATAAGAGATATTCCTTATCAGAGTTGTGAAACAAAATTTCAGGATGTGACATTTTAGCGAAAATTATGCGAATTCAGGTAAATAAATCCTTTCTTTTAATGCCAGCTTATGAAATTTTGAGATATTTTCAGAAAGTAGTCGAGATGAACATCAAGAATACAGATGATTATGGATCTATCGAGTTATTTTCAGAGGATAATCAAGAAAATCTCAGAGTTCATATGATCAGGTGAAAGGATTTCAACATGGATAACAGGTACCTATAAACCTGTTGATAAATTTGATACAAATATAGAGGAAATGAATTCTAGTCTGATCCTTATTGGTGAATTATCAGTTTTATTATTAGAATACACACATGATACAAACCCAAGTGGGGGAGTACTTACAAATGATCCTAAGTAATTTACAGGAAAATTTAGTTACAAAAATAGTAGTTCGTGAGGACACGAACAGTCCAAGCGGGGGAGAGTTGTAACATCATGATTTTTATAGAAAATAATAGCGGATTTATCTAAATTCCTATTGGTTACATCTAGTATTTTAGTGGAATAAATATAGAAGCCCCACCTTGATGATATTAATAATATAGTTAGTGGGGACTTGATATGTAAATAATATACGACCCAGTTTGCAAGACATCCTAAGTACAGGGGACTAATTATGTCAAGTGCTTAAGTTAGTGGGAATTACCAAAATACCCTTTTAGTTAATAAACAAAAGTCGGTTACCAATCCTTATATCCATATATATGAAATAAAACAATACAAAAGAGATATACTTCCGTCCCATTCACGAATTAGAGAAAAGAAGAAGCAGGAGAAAAGTACTTTCTTCACTTTGAAGAATTCTTTACATATCATGATCTCTATCAATTTCTACCAATGATTAAGCAAGGGTTATAAGGGTTTAACATGGTATGAATGATTAAGGAGCTTCAAGTGATTTCATGTTTTTCCCCAATTCAAGGTAAGTGGTGAATCATGTGTTAATTTATGATTAAGAGTTATGAGGTTATGTTTAATAAGTGTATTACATGATTATGTGATGAATTCATGGTTTATGATTCAAGGGTTATGCATATGATTATTAGGGTTTATGATGGGATTATGTTAATGATCAATTTATGATGTTTAGGAGGTGTTTATGTTGATTATTGAGTTGAACTAAACACCCCTTTATGTGATATATGATGTTAAACAAGTTGCTGAAATTTTCAGCAATGATTAGTCATATTTGAAAAATCATATAAAATTGATAGAAGCTCGGATTGAGTCATGGCTGGACTTTATGGAAAGCCTAAGGTGTCTACTTCAGCTGTTATTTATAAATTTTTTGCTCATTTAGTAGTTAAGTTGGTCTAAAACGTGATTTGGTACAGTGAGGGCTGATCTGAAATGTGCAGCAAACCGAACTTTAAAAATTCATACCGGATAGACCGTAGCTCCGATTGGAGCGTTTCATACCTTTTCGGAAAGGTAAAATAGTATAATTTCATGGAAAAATATCCTCATGACCTGTTTCAGTAGTTAAGTTAGTAAAAATGAGGCATTTGCAGGCTGCTACAGAAAATCAGCAAACACTTTCTTAAGTCTTTTGATGATTATGACATGATATCATGTTTTTGCAAGTCCCGGGTGATTATATGCTATGATAACTTATATTCTCAGACCATATGGTTATAATTCATGTTATGAAAGTATAGAACAAGGTGACAAGGCTTGGTTAGATTAGCTCGAGTTCGCGAGCATAGTAGTGCATGTTTGGCGAGATTTATGCCATAACTAGTTTATAAGTTTATGCATTATTGTTAGTTTATGTGTGCTTAGTTGCACTTATATTTGCATCATCATGTTATATTCATGCCTAGTTGTTATGTGTTAACATTATACGTGTACATCTATCATGATATAGGTGTTCGAGACATATTCAGAATCATTCATCTTGCATTATAAGGCCCAGGTGAGTAACGGATTTTCAGTTAACATGTTTAGTAGATTAAGCGTGTTTAGTATATATATATATGCCTTACTATATCTCAAGTACTATGCAAGTTATGTATCATGTTGACCCGTGTGGTCATATAAGTATCATGTTGCCCCGTGAGGTCATATTAGTATCATGTTGACCCGTGAGGTCATATTAGTATCATGTTGACCCGTGTGGTCATATTAGTATCATGTTGACCCGTTGGGTCATATTAAGTAGTATGTTGACATGTTTGGTCATATTAGTATCATGTTGACCCGTGTGGTCATATTAGTATCATGTTGACCTGTTGGGTCATATTAAGTATTATGTTAACATGTTTGGTCATATTAAGTATCATATTGACCAGTTTTGTCATATTAAGTATCATATTGACCCGTTGGTCATATTAAGCATCAAGTTGACCCGTTTGGTCGTACTAACTATCATGTTGACCTGTTTGGTCATATTAAGCATCAAGTTGACCCAAGTTGACCCGTTTGGTCATATTAAGCATCAAGTTGACCCGTTTGGTCATACTAACTATCATGTTGACCTGTTTGGTCATATTAACTATCATATTGACCAGTTTTGTCATATTAAGTATTATGTTGACCCGTTTGGTCATATTAACTACCATGTTGACATGTTTGGTCATATTCATAGTCATGCTGACTTTTTAGCAATATTCAATATTAAGTAGACCCGATTGTTTTTACTAAGTAATATGTCGTGGTGAACCTCAGTATTATTTATAGCGCAGACTCAGTTATATGTTATAGTTGGTCTCAGCATTATGTTTATAGTAGTTCTGCTTTATATTATAGTTCAGCTTTATATTATAGTTCAGCTGTAGTATCAAGTTATAACTCAGCCTTGGTTTATGTTATAGTACAATTTTAGTAATTAATTCAATTTTAGTATCATATCATAGTTTGACCTCGTAACCATATTATTGTTTAGTTTCTATATTTAGCTTAGTCTCAGCTACAGCTTAGCTTAGTATCATGTTATAGTCAAGCCCAAGTATTTAGCTTAACCTTAAATTATATATGAATGTTATATGTGTTTAGTAATGTGTGCAAAATGCTTTATGCACTTCTGGCATGCGATGCGTTTATATATATGCATGTCAAATTCTATTAGGTGTATGCTTATGCAGTTTTTAAGGCGTACCAAGTGCTTTATGCACGAAATTAGTCAGAATGGTACTTTATGCATTACTCAATGTATTTAGTACTATCAGTATATAGTCAGTTATGTGATCACACATGTGTTCCAGACAAAGTTGGAACTTAGACCTCCTTAGTGGAGAATCGAGCCTTAGAATAGTGAATATTCCAAAATTGGAACTCAGATATCCTATATGGATGATTAACATGCTTATATGGCTCGTCAGTTATGTGTTCAGCCAGTATAGTACTATAAGTACTCAGTGAGTATGTGCTTATGCACACAGCCAGTATAGTACTATAAGTACTTAGTCAGTATGTGCTTACGCACTTAGTCAGTATGTGCTTATGCACTCAGTCAGTATGTGCTTTACGCACTCAATATTTGCTCATGTACTCAGTCAGTTATGCACTAAGTATGTGCTTATATATACAATCAGTTATGCACTCAGTATACTTATGTACTTGGTCAGTAACATGGTGTATCATGATTATACAGTTAGTTAATATTATGATTCATGTAGTTAGAATAGTACTATATATACTTATTCAGCATCATGCTTATGTTCAGTTTATGATTTAATACAATTCTGTTATCTCACTAAGTCTTATAGACTTACCGTTCTCAGTTTATATTTTTGTAGGTATGTAAGATGAGACCATGTACATGCTAAATGGGGCGTAATGGGTTAAAATGGTGTAGCTCGCGGGTTAGGTAACGAGCTTCTCATTTCCATCATTTGTTATCAGTTTGGAATGCCCCTAAATTAAGAACAAGCTTCTTTACTAAGTTTAAAGAGTCATCGTTATGTATTTTTGTAAAGTTTAATATTTTAACAGGACGTCTGGAATAAGCCCGTGTGATGTAGAAAATACGCTTCCGCTAGTTTTATCAATGTGTACAGTTTACGGATTTTTATATTAAAAAAATCTGGGTGTTTCAGTATTGCCAGAACATCTAAGTGATATGCAAACATATTCGCAATGAAGATGGAAATCCTTCTAGATCCAACATCAAACAAGCTCTTGGTGGGTGACATGTGAGATCTTTTCTAAAGATCAAACTTGTGACAACTGGATAGAAACAATGGGGCGATTCACTCGTGAATCATCCTTGGTCCTGGATTGGAATTGACGAATACTTTTGGAAAAACCGTTCGATGTGCAAACCGTCTTTTCTCTAGCACGTCGAATGTGTATTCATGTTCAAACACAAAAAGTATCTCTGGTTGAAAAATACTTTTGGAAAAACCATTCGATGTGTAAATCTCTTCTTTTCTCTAGCACATCGAATGTGTACTCATTTTCTAATACAAAAGGTATTTTTGATTGAAAATTGATCTTTCTCATAAAACCTTCGTCGTATTGCAAAACTCTTTCTTCAAGCAATACGCGATTGTTTTCAAATCATTTTTCATCAATCAGTAAATCTCAATCTGCTGGTTCACTCACTCCGTGTTGTCTTCTTTGAGACGTTCTGGTTTGAGAACACCTAGAACAGCTGCGAAACCCTGTCAAGGAGATTCTTAGGAATCCTACCTGATCACAGGCAGTACTTGTACTAATCAACAGGGAACCGTGGACCGTGTACCTCAATTCAACGAAAGTGATCAAAGACACTTTCACGTGTTTTATTGCTAACTGTTGTTTGCAGGTACATTTGGACGGTTGCAGCTGATCAGAATTGAGGAGTCAATCCAAAGCCGCATGCTCACAGCATCCACACTTAATTGAAGAAATCATGACTGGTGCATATCTACATAACCTGGTTCTGATATTTTTATACTATGCTTCTGCTACACTGTTGCAAATATCATGAACCAGTAAAGCTTCCGCTACTATGATGGAAAGATGTCATGATTCAAAAGTGTGAGCATGTTGGTCCAAAAGTCACAACATCACATGATGGCAACACAATAAAGGGTGATCCAGAGATTTACTGTGGCTGATGATCTCAAAGAAAGCTCGAAAATCATCAAAGATGTGGATTAGTTAAAGGCCTCCACTAAAAGTACAAATCAATGCGGACTTTGAAGAATCGCTACTAAAGCACAAAGATTGCGGAATTGAAGAATTAAAGTCTACGAGCTCAAGAACAAAGTCAAGAATAGAATGCTAGGATGCAAAATGTATTTCATGGGGTGACCTCCCTTAGGGAGAGATTGTTAGGAATTGGAAATTCCATATTAAAGTGCCGTTCACCCCAATTATAGTCTAGGATAAGTTAGCTCGTAGACTTGTAGTTATTTACGTTATTTAGTAGTTAATTAGTTTGTCAGTAGCGTAGAATAGTTTAGAGTAACACCGTGGAGGAAGGACGGGTCTTTACCCACTGTATGCCTGATCCACAATCCGAAGGAGGACGTTAGTATGTAACTATAAATACCCTCTACCTCCCAAGGTAGAGGGTTGGACCTTTCACTTAATCTAACCTTTCTTTCTTTGTTTACTTTCTCTCTCTAGAAAGGCTCCCACCTTCTATTTTCTCTCTCTAAACTCTTAAACCATACACCTAATATTATTATGTTATGATGTGTTTGTGAAATCCAATATGTTACATCAAACTTAATATTTAAATTACTTAACGGTTCAGCATTCGTTACAACACTTTTTCTATTACATTTGTCAGATGCAATATCTAAAGTGGGTGGAACTTGAGTTTTATTCAAAGTCCTAAGGTGTTCTTCTACTTCAGCATTTTTTATTGTTCTTTTCTTACGTCGCAACTTCCTATTCTTCCTTGTATTGCTCCTAGGCTGTGAAGTGCAGGCGTTGGGAAAAGAGGCAACTATTCCTGTTTCAGTAGAGGGAAGCACATTAGATTCTTGTGGTTTGTCATGAGATATTCTAGAGTCAGTTTGAATCTGTTTAGGTGTAGTTACTACAGTGTTACTATCCCTATCTTTCTTAAGTATTACCAACTCTGCCTTTAGATCATGGATTTTATGTAACAAATCTAGATTTTCAAAACGAGTGAGTCTGTCTCGTCGTAAAACATCTTTGGTATATGCCAGATGATTATCAACATCATTTGACGCTTGAGCACGAGTCTTTTTGAGTAAATCAAATGTGACACTATATTCCTTTTTCACTTTTGAAATTTCTTGTTCATATTTTGAAATTTGACACTTCAAAGACACATTTTGATCATCCAGTTGCTCAAGTTTTGGACAAAGAGTTTTGGTATGCAACTGGTTGATTTTGTTTTGCAAAGCGAGTTCACGATTGTGACAATGTTTTTGACACCATTGAAGACGACATTTTGCATTTGAAAGTTCGTTTAACAATCGTTCATTTTCAACTTTTAAAGACTGGATTTGTGACACAGTATCAGTATTCTCAACGTTTTCAACATGATCAACAAAATCAGCAGAGATATAAGCAAATGCATATGCAAAAGAATGTAATAACACCACATTATGGATATCAGCACATATAACATCTTTCAAGAGTCGATCAACATCTTTTCGTAACATTTTCTTTTTACGTTTTGTATTTGAAATAGATGTTTCTGTTTTCTCGAAAACTATTTTCATCAGTCCAAGTTCCTTATGAAATTCCCTTTCCCAATACAATGCACAATTTTTCAAGTTTTGAACATGGGGTAAAATTCTTTTTTGAAAAATATCTCTTTGTGCTCGCGCCTGAGGCGATTGAAAATGTTCAACTTTTATTTCAGAATGAAATTCAATCTCACGTTCTAAAAGTTTGATGTCAGATAGGAAAGTGTCAAAATATCTAAGAATTTGACGACTTTCGGGTATTGATTTTACTTCACTGAGTGAAGGTAAAAGACCATTAATTTGTGCAGAATTAGGTTGGGGACCAACATTAGAAGACTCAGACATAGGTGTGATAACCCAAGGTGTGTTAGAAGTATCCTTTTGTGCGACGAAAGTGATGGCTTTTGAATAGTTAAATGGTTTGTTATAAACAACATTTTATAATTTTGATCGACTCTCGTCTTCTGCATCTAATTCCTCTTGACAATTATATTCAACAACACTCATAATGGAATCATCAATTCTATGTTCTGCACTGTAAACTTCAGGATTTGGTTTGAATGCTCTATTAGAAAACTTAGGTTTGTAATCAGCAAGATTCGGTCCATATCCATTTAGATTTGGTTTGAAAGTAAACTTTTGAATCGTTGTGATTGATTCACCATGTTTATAAACAACAGTTCGAAACTCTTTGATTTTGTTCTGCAAGTCGACAATTTCTTCAAGATAGTCATCTATTCGTTTCGTGGAATGCTTTTTGTACTCAGAGAACTGTTTTTGACAAGTTAACAACTCAGACTTGGCTTTTTGAGTTTCCAAAGTAAGAGCGTTAAGTTGTTGTTTATGATCATATTTCAGTTGTTCTATTTTAGACAACAAGGCATTCTTTGATGCGACTAGATCACGTATCTGTCATTCTAATGGTTTTTCATTTTGGAAAGATTTAGCAAAAGCGACTTCAAAACCTTGTTCACGTTTTTCTTGAGTTTTAAAAATGTTGAGTTGCCTTTTTAAGCATTCAATATCCTTGGTTAACAGTGCATTTTTGTTTTTTAATTGCTGATTGAGTTCACAACATTGTTCCATTCGGGATCGTTGGTCATTAAGTAAGAGGTCAATATCTGGATTAGGCAAAGGTTCAGCATGTTCAATGTGAGTCTCAACATGATCATTATTTAGATCCTCAAGTATAACCACGGAGTCAACTTGATTATCAATGGTAACCAGGATGTCATCTTGATGGTCAAATGTAACTACTGGATTTAGTTAAGTATCATCAGAATGAGATGTGGATGGCTCATGTTGAACATATTAAGCCTCGTCGGATTCAGATGTTGGCCGAGATATCAGATCAGTGATTAATATGGTTTGATCCGGTACCTGAGACAAGCCGTCAGTGTCATACACTGGGCCTGTGTCACTCATGTGGAGTTCGTGCATGTTTGCCATTAACATAACTGCTGCATTAGCCTGCAAGTCCTCCATATCATCATCTGAGTCTGCATCTGCCATAAACTATGTTCTTTGTTGGTAAGAGTTCCACCAGCTTCATCCTTAAGAGCCAAGAGTAAAGCCTCCTTGTGATAAGCGCTACCTCTTGTCCTCGGCTTTGGGCATGCATTAGCCAGATGACCCTTCTCATTACAATTATAACAACGAAGACCATTAATCCCATTCTGAGCATTTCCCTGTTCAACCACTTGAGCCCTTTGTTGTTGTGGGGCACCCATGTTATTCCTTTCTATTGGATTAAACCCTTGACCACCGCCCATCTGACGAACATTACCATGATTCTGAACTTCAACACGTCCATTGTTAACAACAGCCTGATTCCTTGTGTTTGATGAGGTACGAATGCGATTGTTGGATTTGTTTGAATATCGGCCGAAGGCTTTAGCAATCATGACAAACCCTTGCTGCAATGCATCGAAAGCTTCGGTATCCTCATTAGATTCACTGTAAAGTGCTTGATCAGTGTTGTTGTTGTATGGAACCAATTGAGTTTCTTGAGATTGGTGTTGTGACTGATCATATGGTGTAATTGTTGCAGTTGGTTGAGCAGCGGGTTGTGGAGGATTTGTGAATATAGTTTGTAAGGTCGGGAATTGAGGATAACAAGCTTGAGCCCACAATGCTAATTGTTGATTATCCAGAAGTGAAGGTGAAACAGGTTGTCGACGGACAACCCTTTCTTTGTCAACTTCTTTTTGGTGAGGCTTCAAATAGTCGTACAACAGTCTGTATGTAGCAAGATGAAGATTCTTTGCTTGACGGATGAAAATGACATACTTTTCCCAATCAGGACCAAGACTACTTAGGAACTTAGTGTTGACTGCAATTCTTGGCATAATGATGTTATGTTTGTCCAAGTCATTGATGATGTCTGAGAAGCGATGATTATATGACTCTAATGTCTCTCCGGGTTCAATCATGAAGTGTTCATAAGCCAAGTAGATTTTGGATTCCATGTCCTCTTGATTGAGTTCAGTGCCTTCCATGAGAAGATGAATATGTTCCCACATTGCTTTAGCAGTCTTTTGAACATCAACACTTCGAAGGATCGGATTGGGTAATCCCAAAAGGATGTATTGCATTGCTAGCTCATCGGCTTCAAAATGTAGAAGTTCATCAGCAGTGAGGTCAGTAAGATTTGCAATGTTGGTGACATCACCTCTTGGTGGATTAGCATTTGGATCTCCGGGTGTAACGACAGTAGGCATTTGAAATGGACCTTCCATTGTGACCTTCTTCAAGAACTTTCCATGTGGCTTGTTTAGATCACAGAACCTAAAGAACCTTATCACCCATTGATCATAGTTTCCGGGAGTGAGCATTGGAGGTCTATCAAGTGATCCAGCCTCGTGAATGGATTGTTGGCTACTTAAAGCTTCACACATCTTTGCAAACCAAGACGGTTCCTTCATAGTATTCCTTTATGGATGTTGATTGTTAAAGTTTGTGTAAGGTTGTACTTGAAGACTAGGTGGCAGTTGAATCATTTGTGGTTGAATTGCTCCTGGAGTAAATTGTTGTTGAAATTGTTGTTGATAAACTTGTTGTTGTAGATTGAATTGTTGTTGTTGTGGACTGAGTTGTTGTTGTTGTTGTTGAGGATACACATGAGGAAAGTAGTTAGAGTATGGTGGTTGAGACATCTTGATAACTTGTGTTGTAAAATGGATCTATGTAGTCGAATGAAACTTTGTTGATGAAGAGTCCTTAGGCGTAGAAACCAAGTTTAGGCAAAGAAAACCTTAGGCGTAAAATTACCAAACTTACACGTAAAATTAATGTTTACGCGTAGGATTAGCTTACGTGTAAGAGTTAAGAAACACTAAGGTTAGGCGTAAACTGAAAATTAGACGTAGAATGCTTATACGTAAGATTAGCTTATGCGTAAGACAAGGCTTAGGCGTAAGAAAATGCTTAGGCGTAAAGAGTTCTACGCGTAAGTTGTAGCTTATGCGTAAAATTAGGGTTTTGCCCAAAAATCCTTTACACTTATTCCAGTGTAAAAGATATCCAAATTCGAAGTATTTTCAGGCTTATCCAAGCAAGAAAACACTGAGTAAACCAAGAACACTGAAGATCAAACCTTGAAGAACTTACGCGTAAACTTAGGGTTTACTTATGCGTAAAAATTAACCAAAACTGATTTTTAGCCCAAAGTGTTTCTAAACCAGATTTTTGTGATGAAACAGCTTCAATATCACCAAAATAACACCAAAGTGTGAAACTTGATGATCCAAAACTTTGATACACCTTACGCGTAGAAAAGACCACACGATTAAAATCAAGCTTAAAACCAATGAAATACACGTAAAGTTTGAAACTTTTTGCAAAAAACTTAAACTTTATCACCAAATAACCTTTAAAGTACAAGAATCTTGAATTTTAAAGTGAAAAAATCAAAGCTTTTTGCGTATGAAAGTTTGTATACCGAGAGTTACGCGTAAAACACAATAACGTCAAAAACAAAATCGTTTCACCCAACTATTTGGCGATTGATACCACTGTTAGGTTCCCATATTTATAACACAAGCATCAATAGAAGAAATATAGACAAAGGTGATCGGTTGAACACGACACAAACAATACGCGTAAGATACTAAGAAAGGTTATGCGTGAGTATTGATATGAAATAAACAACCAACCATCTAAGGATGGTTTACATGAGGTATTTATAGGAGGGAACTAGGGCAACACACCAAGTTCCCATCCTTTCCTTATTGGGCTTTGCATAGGCTCATGGGCTTTCTACATGAGCCTAGCCTTGATTACTAACACAAAAGCCTTAATTAAGCTAACTATTACATATTAATTACTAACACTTGTAATCTAGTTTAGGAGTGATTCCAACACCAGTCAAACACCAAAACCTCTTTTGTAAATATTTTCAAAAACAAATACAAAAAATATAAAATTTGATAAAACTCTAAAAATATTCTTCTATCTATATTTCTTTCAACATGGCAAGTACAAATCTTTCGTCAACACTTTACTCTTTCAAAATTGAGTATTTTTTCCTGGTCAAGTGTTGAGGGGGAGAAAGTAAATATTTTTCGGTTTCATAAAACCTTGTACTTGCATGTTATCTCATCCCGGTTGTTTCTTTGATTATGGTGGTCACATTTCTGGTTCACTGATACTCCCCGGGCTAAAAATAAAATTTCATTATTTCTTAAGTCGAGGGGGAGTGTCGTCAAGTTTCTTTCCAAAACTATACTTCATAACGTAACCTAAGTGAAACTTATGAGCTGTGGATGAAAATGGTTGAGGTGGAGGGACCTATGTTGTCAAAAGCTGAAACTTATCTTTAACTAAACCCTTCACCAAATTTTTTCAAAACACTTATTACACTACATTTATTATCCTCAACTACCTAATCCACGCATAAGATTCAACCCACAAATCCGTGCTTTAATCTTCGAATTCGTAAGTGTTTAAACGTTCTAAATGATTATCTAAACAATGGTTTTGATTTGTTTCATGATCCAACGGTTAGATTTTACTCTAGGCATGAATTTGTGCTCTACGCATAAGCCTATGAACACATAATCATGTTTGGGTGTTTACTGTTAAAATGGTTGTGTTAAAATGTTTAAATGATCACCCTTGAACCATTTCTATCATCAAAACTCACCCAGAAAACGATTTAATGATGTTTTAAGGATTAGGGTTTAAGCGTAGAAATGGGTGTTTTCATATGTGAGTGTTTCTGGCTAAAAAGATGGGTGTGTTATGTTCTTAACATGTTTAATTGACCAAAACCGTGCTTGATACATACCCAGAAACATCAATTTTGTGAATATTAAGATTTAGGGTTCATGTTCATACGAATTAGGTTTTCTTGATTCATGAAGGTTTTGATGTTAAAACTTGTTTAAGATAACTCATATGCCCTCTTAGATATCCCAGAAATGATTTGGTGCATTTCCAATGGCTAGATTCCTTATTCGTAATTCTTGAATGTTTAGGGTTTAAGTTTTACGCGTAAGCAGTTCCTCCGCGTAAACTGTATTGATTAAGACTTCATGTGTGACAGAAAAGGATTGAATATGGTGTTAATGGATGTGTTGTGATTAATTTATTTCAGGATTATTACGCGTGAAAATTCAGAATCAAGGTTAATTGAGCTTCTACGCATAAGGATCACCTTACGCGTAGAATGTTATGCGTGAGAGAAATCTTACGCGTAACCTTTACGCGTAAGGTTCTACAAAGGGGACTACGCATATCCTGTGAAGGATATGCGTAAACAGTAAGCTTTACGCATAAGGTTCACTCTTACGAGTAAGCCTTACGCGTAAGCTCCCATATACGCTTACGCGTAAGCTCTATGCTTAAGGCCCTCTTTTCCTACGCGTAACATTTCTTACGCGTATGTGAAGATCCTACGCATAAGCTTATAACTACGCGTATGGTTCACTGTTTACGCATAAGCTTGCAAAACCTACGCCTAAGCCTAATTTTAACCAAAATTTGTGAATTGTTACGTGTGCAAACTTGTAAATAAATAAATCATAACGTCACGAAACCAAAATGTCGCTAATAAGCTTAAATGTTTAATAAGTTGTGAAAATAAGTGAAAACTTGGACTTTAAAACTCAAAATTAATCAACTCACGAAACTTATCACGACGTCTTTGGACTATTGGACTAACAAGTGACATTGGACACGTAACATTCATTAACATATCATATTCAATAAATATACAATAAAATCAACTTTTGACTAACATAATGTCTTTCGATATGTTGGTTCGTTTGGCTAAATTTCTTTCAGATCACGATATGGACGTTCAAATGGAAAATGTGGATGCACCAAATGTTCTCACTATTGAAGACATCTTTCCCAATGGTTACCCAACGAAGATTGTGAAGAATAATCTCAGAGTCAACTTTGATAACTTCACATGTTCCGAGTCTTCCTGTTTGATTGCCGTGGATATTCTGAAGACTCACCCTTACCAGAATATGCTCACAAATTCTGCTACTGTGCCGGAGATCTACATTCATCAATTCTGGCACACAATTCAAAAGGTCAAAGGTCAAAGTGCTGTGACCATGACATTGAACAACAAACAAGTCACAGTCACTCCTGCAGATTTGAGAGCTGTTCTTCTTCTACCAACTGTCGAGCCTACTGACTTCTCTACTACTTCTACCGAAGAGGTCGTTCTCCAATTCATGGTCGACATCGGCTATGATAAAGCTGCTGGGGTTATCGCTAAGCACTCCTCAGTAGATCTCAAGAACATCCCTCAACCATGGAGAACACTATACATCATGATTGCTAAATCAGTATCCAGACGTGACAGTGGATATGAGCACCCAAAGCTCAAGGAACTTCAAATCTTTTGGGGCATGGTCAACATGAAACACATTGAATATGTTGCTTTGATCTGGGATGACATGATGACGTACCTGAAAAGGCCTGGCACCAAGATTCCCTATATCAGATATACAAAATTACTGATCAAAAGGATTATTGAAACCAATCCTGATATTCCCCAAAGACGTGAAGATCCCAACCATCACTCCGTGCTACTTGAACCCACACTCAATGTGGTAAGATTCAAAGAATCAACTACGAAGAAACAAGGTGTAGTGTTGCCAGATATTCTTCTCACTGATGTTATCAAAGGACTTTATTCGTACAAACGATATCTGGTAGCAGTGGATGCAGGCAAAGTGGGTTTTATTGATGAAAAGTCTTCTGGGACACCTGTCAGGAAGACAAGGAGAGGCAGTACAGGAAGTATAGCGAGCACAGAGAGTACTAAAAAGAGGAGTCCTTCCCGTAAAAGGAAAGTTCCATTAAAGGAGGCAATTCCTATTCCCAAACCTGAACCACAACTGAAGGACGAGGACTCAGAGGAGACTGACACCGATAAAGAGGTTACCTACTCAGAAACTCCCATTGATGACCCACTAACTGTTGCAAAACCTCTAAGTCCTAAGGCTGATAAAGGTAAAACCCCATTTGCGGAGCCAGAGGAAGGGGAGAGCTCGGACGAAGAACCGCTGGACAAAGACTATAGGAAAAAGCTGAAGAATCTAAGACTCCAACACGTTGCCAAAGAGTTCGTACAACAACAAACTCGTGGCCCGAGAGGGTCAAGTGGTGGTGCACTATCTACACCAGTTTCCGATGCGGTTAATCAACCCGATAAGGGAACTGGTACCATCACCCACGAGCAACAACAAAGGCAACTTGAAGATTCTATCAAATATGACTTTAAGGAACCAGAAATGGAGAAGTCTGAGAAAATTTCTGATGAAGATGCTGAGGTTGCAGCTAAAGAAAATGCAGAAAAAGAAGCTCAAGCTCAAGCAGATGAAGAAGCCAGGATTAAGGCTGAAGAAATGGCTAAATCTGGAAAAGATGACGATATTGATTATGATGATTTTCTTCTAGATAGTCCAGCACGCTCCAAGGAACTAACTTCTAAGCCACCAAAGGACCCTGAGCCTCCTCATGTCTCATCATCATCACACTCGTCTTCTCACTCTTCACCTCCATCATCCAAAGGCACAACCAGATCCGCATCCAAGTCAGTAAAGAAACCAACCGACTCTTAGATATCCCGAGCTAAGAAAAACATTGTCAAAGCTATCAGACAAGTCAGAAAGAAAGATGTGACCAACAAAAAGCTGAATCAACTCGCTGACAGGATCAATCTTCTACAAGACGGGATAAACGAGATGTTGAGTGAAAGGGAGCATATCCAGAAGCTTCTCAAAGGAGATTTCCAAAGGGAAATGGACAAGACGGCTAGAGAATATACTCACAAGTTTCTTCTCGACGTCGTCCCAGGAGTGACAAAAGAGATGTTCACCAGACAACTCTATCTGAATCTCATGCAGTTGGCCAAACAAACAATCAGATCAACGCCCTTAACTGTTACCATTAACCCAACTGAGCCTACAGCTTTTTCTGATGCAGAACTGGTTTCCAAGCTTGTACTTCAAATGTCAAAACGATCTGGAACATTTACTTCTGACGAAGGTAAACTGTTTGAAGCATTGCTGGATTACCAACTTAAAACGGTATGCAGAGTGGCAGCTGAAACGGCTAAGCGTCCTAGAGACGATGATGATGTGGATAAAGACAAAGAATCGAAACGCAAGAAGAAGTCTGGTGAATCCTCCTCTATGCCACCACCAACCTAAAGGACTCCAATCGAGAGACGATCTCCTCCACGTTCTGCTGCTGATAAACCTCAGGACTCTGAGTTACCACCATCCACAGAGAAAACCGGTGATCATTTTGAATACACTGGTGGTGTCGGTGAAGAGATCCCAGAGCCCCAACAACAACCCATCTCTCCCGCCACAACAAAGAAACTAGAGTCCTCATCACAGCCAAAGAAGAAGAAGACGAATACCGATGTTCTCTCATAAGATGACGATACAACTGAAGAATATGACTGGTTTTCTAGACTTGTTGATGCTACTCCCTCATTACCTGAAGGTCAAGAAATGGTAGATGGCCGTACCATGGAGCATGTGAAGCTGTTTCAGGAACAGTTTAAAGTGAAGAAGATGACTAAGGCTGAGCTAAAGAGAATCAAGAATGATGCCTTCCAACTGCTTAAAGACAGCTTAGAAAGTGCAATTGAAGTCGAATACCATCTCGACAACATTGCCCGAGCCATGTAAAACAATATCGATTGGCTCAATCCCGAAGCTAACATCGACTTCACAAGACAAGACAAAGCTCCTTACTACACAGACTGGACCAGACCTCTACCAATAATTGGCCGACCGGATCAACCTCAAATTCCATACCGTTACTTCTTCAACAATGACCTCGAATTTCTTCTTCACGATAGCGATGTTACAAGGAAGTACGCTACCTCACTCCCATTTCCTTTTCCAGCAGCAATCTATTCTAACAATCCAGCCATCGAGGAAGAAGCCTCACATATGTTTGCTGCCAATGTGGAAAAGTATGACCTTGATGCGATGTATGGGATTCATCATTGGCCTGAACGCCGAAGAATCTTCTACAGAAGCTGCCAGGTTCTTACGTCTAAAAAGGAAGTGCTTAGTGACAAACGGATCATTGCAATTAAGCATGTTACTCTGTCGTCAAAGTGGGACTACACATTCCTCAAGAACATTGTGGTCAAACGACAAGACGAAGAGGACTATGACTTCTATGAAGCGGATTTTCTAAGACTTTCGCTAAATGACATTAAAGATATGTATCTCGCTAAGGTGCAAGGATGAATGCGAAATTTCTCCACAACTGTCCAACGCAAATACATCAAGTCATTACTCATCTACATCAGAAGCATAGTGATCCAAGTACGTGTAGAAGACATACAACTTGCCGTGGAATCTTATCAGAAACGCGTCAATCTCACTAAACCTCAGCTACACCTTCCCGACATAAACCGACTTGCTCAGTACACTATTATCAAGAAACCGTGTGGGGTAGTCTACATCAGTGAACTACACCACAACTGCTTCATGACATGCAAAGAGCTTCGTAAGTTTGGGGATCACATATTGAAGAAAGTTAGGGACGGGTTAGCATACAGGTTGAAAGAGATACATGACGGCATCGGGTCACCAAAGAGATGGAATTTGAGGGAAAGACGGGATGTTAGAAAGATCATCACTCGCATCGATGAAAGGTTGTTAAGAAGGGATCAGATCAGAACTTTGGAGAGCTTCGTAGGTGGTCGTCCAAGCATATGTCTCACAGGCTATCAACGTCCAGAACGCATTCCTGGAGTTATTGCTGGACTAACGGTATCTCATGGTACCCCTTGATTTGTTTCATTATTATATTGATTTGGATGTATGTTTTTAATCTGACAATGGCTTGAGCACACATAACAGTGTACAACCGGTACTTGTAATGAAAGGACCCTGTGGTACGCATCAGTGCCACAATCCTATAAAAGGAGCGAAAGCTTCTTACTTTTGAGTAAAACTTATCAAAACTTTCACTTTTCAAAGTTTTGCTCAAAACCTCAAAAGTTAATATCACTAGTTGAGGGGGAGTATTTGCCTAAAAACTTTGTTCACAAAATTGTTCTTCGTGGTAATCTTCCCACAAAACTCGAAATGGACATATTTGATATCAAATTTCGTCAAAAATAACATTTATATGCCATTTTTGAGGGGGAGAAAAATTATGTGATAAGAAATATGTTGTGAATTGCTAATGAATCATTGTGCTACAGACTTAACCAATGAATTGACGAGATCTTAAATGTTAGTAACTCAAAAAGACTTGTCCGGGACGGGTAATAATTTCAAGCTAGTTCGCTAGTAATGTAAATGTGTCTCGCAAAGGACTTGTCCGAGTAGAATGTACCATTTGAGAAACTCTTGGTAGACATGAACTTTGATGGGTTTGACAACCTTTCGAGGTTTGTCCACACCTTCAAGGCAGTTATTAGAGCTAGTTGTCACCTAAAAGCTGACAATGTAACTCTTTAACTATGCAACGTAACCGTGTCTCGCGGGGGATTGTCTATCTTGAGTTAATCAATTCAAAAGTGCGCGCTCTTCTCTCACCGTGCAGATTTCTGTCAAAATACTTAAGCACGTGTGGAGGGGGAGTATTTCTGCTAAGTCTTAAACTCTCAACGGTAGTATTAAATGTTTTTACTCATAACCACTTTAAGAGATTTTCACGAAAATGGTTTTATGGCAACATAGGTTAGTCATGGAGTTATAAGGTGACTAAGGTTAGGAATAACCGTCCTATGATCCGCCAGAGCCGGAGGGATCTATCCAAGGACACCACCAATAGTTAGAATTAGAAGTCCTTAGGTTTGATTATAAAAGGGAGAAAATGAGAATCGGAGAAAGAAGGAGTTGAAGAATTAAAAAGAAATGTAAAGAAAAAGGGTGAAAAGAAATAGCCCTCCAGATTATTCAACTTAGGACAGACACCGGGTTTAATTCATATGCTACTGGTTGTCACTTGATGACACCGGTATTGAAGATCAAAGTCGTCATGGACCCAGTGACGCATGCACTAAACCTTCTTAACCACTCAAGTTTCTCTCAACAGAAGCTTGTTTCATTCTTACAGGGAACCCTATGTAAACTATCGGCTTTCTCTTAGAGATTGCTGGTATTGAAGAAGGAGACCCTCTCCCTAGTCTTCGCTCAGGAAAACCAAAGCGCACTATTGAGTCTAGAGCCATGAGATTCATCAAAAGATCTCTTAGGTACACTTGAAAATTCATCGCTTGTCGGTCAACAATAAGAACACAACTGATATATTATTGAGTCCTTCACAGATCTTAGCAATCTGTCGAGAACATTTATGAGGGGTTCACAACTGTGATCCTCAGTGATTGAATGGAAACTCCTGCCAGGGTCAACATCAAACAGCCCTGACAGCAGGTCACTTTGGTAACTCCTTGTGAGTTACGCTTAGTGTGTCTCAAACGGTCTACAGTCGTGGGGTGATGCTTCGGTGTACCTCAGCGACTCACCTGAACTGTAGGTGTACTTCGGTACATCGCGTTATCTCACTTGTGGGAATCCAGTTCAGGAACAGCCTTTGTGAGAATTAGAGTTGTGTTTTCACACTATGCTGTTAACACTCTCGAAGTTCAAACTTGTAAGCGTTGGATTATTTCTAACCCATGTTTTATGTATTCTTTTTATGGATGATTACGGGTGGAAAAGATCGTGCACATTCTCCATATGCTCATACCCACAACATCACTAATTGAAGTTCTCTCAAAAGGCAACACAAAGTCAGAATGATTCTTTGTCAAAATCAAAGAATCTATAAAGTTTAAAGACTAAGCGAACTACATCAGTACTGAAATCCAACGTTAAAGAGCGTGTGAGCATGTTGGAGAAAGACGTGGAGACACTGGAGCAACGAAGCGGACCTGATGCAGACAACCACAACATACTATCACTTCCATCACAAAGAACCAAGATCAAAGAACAAAGAAAATGATGACGTCAAAGCAGAATACTTTAAAGGAAACAATTTCCCTACACTGGGGAGATTGTTCGAATCAAGGCACTTCTTCTCACAAGAAAGAAGAATGTCAGAAGACGTCAAAGCTACTATTACATCAGCACCTACAACGCTTAAAGATCAAATCATCAATCACTAACACTTAGAGGGAGATTGTTGGAATCACTCCTAAACTAGAATTCAAGTGTTAGTAATTAATATGTAATAGTTAGCTTAATTATGGTTTTTATGTTAGTAATCAAGGCTAGGCTCATGTAGAAAGCCCATGAGCCTATGCCAAAGCCCATTATAGGAAAGGAAGGGAACTTGCATGTTGCCCTAGTTCCTTCCTATAAATACCTCATGTAAACCATCCTTAGATGGTTGGTTGTTCATTTCACTTCATATCCTATGCATAAACTTTATTTATTTCATACGCGTGTGTTTGTGTCTTGTTCAATCGATCTCTCTCTTATCTCATTTCTTATATTGATGCTTGTGTTACAAATATGGGAACCTAATAGTATCGGGGATGGTTGGATGAAGATTCTTCAAGATCCTTGTTCGATCTTTTAGTATTTTCAAAAATGAAGACTTGGAAATCTAGTTATTTTTGTGTGATTTTTCTTTTTCTTTTTACCACCACAAAATAACTATCACTTTAAGGAGTTACATTGTAGTACTCAGTGTCACATTGAATTGTGGATTTTCAAGAGGTGATGTACGTCTAATACTTGATGGTTGATTGGATGAAGAGTATAGAGTACTTAGGGATTCAAAGGGGCATGAAATCTCGGCACCGCTCTTTGTTACATATGTGCAAATTTAAGTCACGAGTTCGGGTTGTTTTACTTCAGGGTTAAATTTATCATATTGGGTTTTCTCCATCAGCTGTCACGACAAAGAGCCTACTGAATGATAATGGGATTGATAACAAGTTTGCCAAGAGTAGTTGAAAAAGAGAGATTATGACATTTGAATACTTCAGTTCAAGCCTCATACTCTAAAGAAAAGAAAATTGTACGTTTCAGTGCGCTTTATCTTCAAAAGAAGAGAAATCTTCTTATTTATGACCATTCTCGTCAACATGCTTCATGATTTTTCCATGCGCGTTCAAACATCAAGTGGATCTGCTTATCGGGAATTGTGTTCTTATTCCACTTGCTAAATTAAAATGACGATGGCGACATCATATGCAACCTTTGCGGGGGAGAAGTGTGAATAGAATACATTTGGATGATTTCACTTATTCAATCAAGAATGGCAACTCCGTATGCAATTCTTGAGGGGGAGAAGAAGTGTGAACTTACTGCATAGTTGATCGTCATCTGAGAATAAATGGTCATACGGCTCCAAACTCATGTAAGAACCGAGCTTCTTCTTATCGGGTCATCTTACATGGAGTTTCTTCTAAGAGCCGTTGGTTGACATCTTCTCACCGGCTGATATGAATAATAACGAAGGGCTTCCAGTTAATGCTTCACGTACACATCATCATGATGATTCCGATCTATCAGAATCATCAGGGGAGAGTGAATGTGTACACCAAGGTTTCTCAACAAGTTCACATGATCGGGTTTAATGTCTTATGAAGTGATTTGTGCCGAAGATTGGTTGATTCTGTATCTCTTCGTGCCTTATTCTGTGCTCTTCTACCTTATCCACCTTCACCTATCTCGGGCAACAAATTGAATATTATCAGTGTTCCAACTTGTTAGTTTGGTGTTACCATTTCATGTGTTCGTTGCAGGCTGATTGCTGATTTCCTTGATGAACATCTTTCTGTTCTTGTTTGATTGGGAGGGATTTTAGTTCAGGGGATTTCCAAGATGTAAGTTAATTGGAATGCTTTTGGTGAGATAAAGATGTTAACCTTCTATTCCCCAAACGGACAATCTTGAAGAAGGTCGAGTCAACAGTCTGTTCTACATTTCCTGCTGCGTGTTAGAAGACTAAAGATGAGTTGCATTTGATTCTCTAAATACTTCTTCTTATCCGGGCATTTATCAAAAAGATTGTCAGTTTAGGGGAGAGCAATAATTGGGGGAGAGTGAAAAGTCAGATTCAATCCCTAATTAGATTTTCTCACAATATTCTTCAGCAAGTTGATTCTAACAAGATTTCATGTGGTCTTCTCAAAAGATTTCAAGTATCTGGGCTTATAATGTGTTGCTAATTCTGAAGTATCAAAACCAACAAGGGGGAAGGAGACACGCATCTAAATGCGAGTAAACTTGATGAACTTAATACTTCTAAGTGATTGAAGATTTCCCAGGAAGACAAATGTCATTACCGCAGAGAAACTCAAGGTTTGACTCATGGCGTTTAGTGTTCTTATTCCAACTATGTGGGGGAAGAAATGGAAGAGTTAGTTTCTGGTGATAAAAGAGATACACAAGTGTGTGATGATTTCGATGATATCGCAAATATCAGGGGAGAGAGATTGCGTACATTGGGGACGCAATGCTGTTTCACTTGAGAGCTTAATCGGTGATTCAGTGATAATCACTTATTCCGGAGTTAACATCCGCAGAGATAATCAGTGATTCAGCCTGCTACGTCAATGTTATCGTTTATTCTATCTTTGAGCATTCGGGTACTTCGGGTTCTTGAGCTTCATACACTTTCTTTAGGGGAGAGAAAAGTATACCTCGGGGTTATTCTTTGCATATCAGTCTTAATCTGCTACTTCGATGTTATAAGTTTCTCTGTCTTTGGGTATATGTGTATTTGGGTTCTTGAGCTTTATTCTAAGAGACTGACTGAATCAATTCAACTACTTGGAGGAATTGGTCTCTTGACAACTTTTTGGTATGGATCGCTTCAGAATTCAGTGTAAAAGAAATATGAGAAGATTCACTCAAGCGTGGGATGATACGTTGCTGTTCTATTTGATGATATAACCCCGAACGGAGAATCGATGATCATTCTTAAAAGGAGCAGCAAGATCGATGATAATGGTGCGCTCCATTGTGCACCTGGCTAAGGCAAGCTTGAAAGAAAGCTTCGAATCTGCTCAACAAAAGGATTTTCAGTTTGGGGGGAAGCTACCAAAGTCTCACTTTCAGAAGGTTCAAGTTCTACAACAATTCAAGAACCTTGAAAGCTTTGGTGGTGAAAGTTTAAGAGATGTTGATGTCTATCCTCTACAACGGTGCTGAACGATATCCTTATCTCAGTACTCGTATCATCATCCTCTTAAACTATATCATCTACTCTATATTTGTAAATATTTTTCAAAAACCAAAATACAAAAATATAAAACCAACAAAAAGAAAATAGAAAAATATAAAACCAACAAAAACCCATAAAAATCAAAAAACATATTTTTGAAGAATACCAAAATTATTGTTTTTCTCAAGACATGTCTTCTGGTATCGATAACATCTACGGTCTTAGAAATGTCATTCAATAATGGCACTGGACCATAGATGAAGTACGAGCAGAAGGTGTAAATATGTTTTTTCTAAACATGTCTCAAAATATGGCTTGCAGTTACTTCAGACTGTAACCCGTTTTTAAAGAAAGGAAAGTGTTGTGCTAAACCAATTTTCATAAATTTCGTGCACGTATCCTAAAACAAAAAATGTGGAAAGCATGTCACCAAAAAGACTACTGTTCCTACACAAATGTTTTTCTTTCTCAAAATTCTTCAGAAAAATATTTGTTTGTCAAAATGGTGGAAAATGAGTTGCTTAAAAATCAATCAGAATCAGTGTTTTCATAAATTTGCAAAACCCAATCAATGACTTTAGCTTGTTTAAAACTTTTCATAGAAAGAGTCATTGATTGAGGGGGATAATGTTTTCAAATTTATATCATCTAACGGGCTTATATAATCATCCTATGTGTTTATCAGAAAAAGATACTTGCCTATGTTGAAGGACTAGGAATCTAGGATATGATTGTTAGGATTAGATGACTATAGTTTGATAAACACATTATTCTCATGCTTTACATGATCTTATTGGTATGTTGGATTGACTTGTATTAGTAAATTGTTGTTTGGGTGATGTCGACCACCATATATCTGTATGTATGTTCACTAACATATGCAGATAAGATGGCTCATAAGATTGTTCCCGATACAGATCCCACAAATGAAGATGATTGGATGCCAAAAGAAAAGGGTAACTATATCTTGGGTCGACAAAAGAAGAAACGGAGCTTAATTGGATCTCTATGGAGAGTTGGCATGATAGATGCAACGCCAGAGGTCTCACTGCATCAGCAGATGGTTTTCTTTCATCCTCTCAGCAACAACAGAAGCAGCTTGTGATTCTCAACCGCCTAACGTATCTTGTGCAGAAAAAGCAGTAGATGATACCATTCTTAAACAATTTTGAAAATATTGTTTTGAAAATAAATTGGTCTTAATTTTTGGAAATCAACCGGACTTTAATTTTGTCAAATCTTAAGTTACTCAATCATCGACTACGGTCTTTGATTGAAGGGGGGAGTGATTTCAATAAACGATATTTCATCTATCAAGTCCGTTTGTACGTTAATAAGTGGAGATCTAAAGATTTAATGTTATGTCATGGTATGATTTTCTTTAAAACTCAAGATCTTTCAAAATAAAATTTTTTCTGTTCTTGTTTGATTATGAAATTGTTTTATTTTACTTAAAGATCTCTTAAAACTATCATACCTGACACTAACAATCTTTAATGTCTAAAATTGATCCTTATCAGTTATTTTCAAAATTAAATCATGCCACGTCTTTCTCTAAATTTTTCTAAATGATTTAAATCAATTGGGATCACAAATCTCAAAGGGTTTGAAATTTTTGATCGGGGGAGAGATTGTGATTTAAATCTCTTATCTGTTTAAATGGAATTGGTTTTAGTCCTTTAAAGGCACTTCGGCCTCCATGTGCCAAACGATTTCAATATATGATGCACATGATTGAGGAGGAGCATTTATCCAAAAACAAGATGAGTATTTAAACCAGACCACATTTTCTCCCATGTTTTCTAAACCTAATTAAATCACTTGGGATCCAAAATCTCAAAGGGTTTGACATTTTTGATCAGGGGAGAATTTGTGATTTAATATGAAATCTGATAAAAGATGATCGTTTTGATTCAATTGTGCATGCTGCTCTCTCATATGTGCTAAACGCTTTTGAATCTCGAAGCACATATTGAGAGGGGCATTTCAAAAGAAAATAAACTCTCAAGGTACAAAAGCTTTTATGTTTTCACATAAGTACCTTGATTGATTTTTCTAATGGTTTTCTCTATGGCAAATGTGATCGTGGAAGTACTTCAAAGAACTCTTTCCTCTATGTGCTAAATGATTTCAAATAACCAACACACATATTGAGGGGGAGAATTTACCAAAAAAAATCAAAAGGCTTTTTCCATGGAAATTGTGATCAAGATAATATTTCAAAGTACTCTTACCTCCATGTGATAAACAATTTCAAAATCATATGCACATGTTCAGGGGGAGCATTTCTAAATGATCAAAAACAATTATGGTACAAAATGCTTTGATATTATATCACAAGTACCTAGATTGATTTTTCAATTAGTTTTGAGAAGGAAAGAACTCTACCAAAAGACCGACTATTTTACTTTATGCATGGTGTTATAAGGATGGTAAGGTTAGGTATTTGTTCCCACGATCCCGCCAGAGCCGGAGGGATCTACCCATAGACAATCCACTAGATAGTGTAGAAGTCCTTAGGTATATTGAAAAAGAAGAAAAATGAGAATATGGGAAGAGTGCCGATTGAGATAGAGCTAGAATTGGAATAAACCCAACAAGGTTCTAGTAATGAAGTCTCGGTAAGCACTGAAGGGGTTGAAGAATGAAAAAGAAATGAATGTAAAACGGGTGAAAAGAAATAGCCTCCAATAATTCAACCTTAGGGCAGAAACCGGGTTTAATACATATGCTGCTGGTGGTTACTAAGGTAACACTGGTACTGAAGACAAGACGTCATGGACCCAGCGATGCACTGCACTAAACTTCCCAAGCTACTCAAGTTCCTCTTAAAAGGACTTGTTTCATTCTCAAGGGGAACCTACATAATATATCGACTTTATCTTAGAGATTGTTGATATTAAAGAAGGAGACCCTCTCCCTAATCTCCGGCATAGGAAACCAAAAGTGCACAATTGAGTCTAGAGCCAAGAGATCATCCACAAAATCTCATTAGGACACAAAATTAATGAAGACTTGTTGTTTCACACAATGTGGAAAGTAAGTATATATATATATATATATATATATATATATATATATATATATATATATATATATATATATATATATATATATATATATATATATATTGAGAGTCCTACGCATTATCCTTGTGGTATTGCCAGAACATCCGAGTGATATGCAAAATATTCAAGATGAAGATGGAAATCCTTCTAGAGCCAAAATCAAACAAGCTCTTGGTGGGTGACATGTAAGATCTTTTCAAAAGATCAAACTTGTGACAACTGGATAGAAACAATGGGGCAATTCAATCGAATCAACCTTGTTCGAGGAAATGAATTGACGAATACTTTTGAAAAACCTTTCGATGTGCGCAACATTCTTTTCTCTAGCACATCGAATGTGTATTCATTTTCAAATATAAAAAGTATTTCTGATTGAAAATTGATCTTTCTTATAAAACCTTCGTCGTATTGCAAAACTCTTTCTTCTAAGCAATACGCGATTGTTTTCAAATCAATTTTTCATCAATCAGTGAATCTCAATTCGCTGGTTCACTCACTCCGTTTTTTCTACTTTGGGACGCTCCGGTTTAAGAATGGCTAGATCAAGCTGCGAAACCCTGTCAAGGAGATTCTTCGGAATTCTACGTGATCACAGGCAGTATTTATACTGATCAACGGGGAACCGTGGTTCTTGCAACTGTATTCAACGAAAGTGAACAAAGACACTTTCGTGTGTTTTATTGCTAACTGTTGTTTGCAGGAACATTGGACGGTTGTAGCTGATCGATATTGAGAAGTCAATTCACAACCGCATGCTCACAACATTCACACTTAATTGAAGAAAATCATGACCATCAAATACATACAACAAAGATGCTTCCGCTACTCTGATGAAAAGATGTCATGTTCCAGAAAGTGTGAGCATGTCGGTCCAAAAGTCACAACATCACATGAAGGCAACCCAATAAAGGGTGATCCAAAGATTTACTGTGACTAATGATCTCAAAGAAAGCTCGAAGATCATCAAGATGTGGATCAGTTCAAAGACCTCCACTGAAAGTGCAAAGCATTTGGACTTTGAATTATCACTGCTAAAGCACAAAGATTGTGGAAGTGAAGAATTGACGTCTACGAGCTCAGAACAGAAGACAAAATAGAATGCTAGGATTCAAAATGTAAATCATGGGGTGACCTCCCTTAGGGGGAGATTGTTAGGATTTAGAAAATCCATAGTGAAGTGTCGGTCACCCCAACTATTGTCTAGCATATGTTAGCTCGTAGACATATCGTTATTTACTTGTTTATTAGCTTAGTTATTAGTTTAGAGTAACACCGTGGAGGAAGGACGGGTCTTTACCCACTGTATACCTGATCCACAGTCCGACAGGAGGACGTTTAGGTTGTAACTATAAATACCCCTTCCATCCTTGGAAGGGGTGATGCTTCTAATCTAACCTTTCTTTTTTTGTTTTAACTTTCTCTTACTAAGATCACCCTCTCTACTCTTTCTCTCTCTAAACATGGCATACTTGATTCATCATCATCCTAGGCCACCCGAATCATCAAACAACATAATATGTATGATCCAACATTTTAGTACTTTGCTTGGTCAAAAGCTCTCATTTTTTGTTTTAGTATTTTGGGTAAGACTTAATGGATGTTTGTGTTTTATTTGTATTGGTTAACTGTAATTGACACTTTTTATGTATGGTTTGGTTTTATATGTTTGTGTTTTGGTCAATAATGCTTAAATGCATTGTGGTAGAAAAGATTTGTTGAGATTACGTGTAACTAATATTCAAGTATCGATCATTAATATTGTAATAGGTTGCTAATTAGGCTTATATGTATGTATTAAATGCAAGGCTTATGTAGTAAGCCCATGAGCCTATGCTTATGCCCAAACTAAACAAGGAAGGGACTAGAAGTGTTGCACTAGGTCCCTTTCCTATAAATACTATGTTAACCCTCTTAAGAGGGTGTTGGTTCTTCTCATTTATGCTTAATCATTTTCTATTCGTGTGTGTGTGAAGAATCCGCCATCTCTTTTTCTCATCTCTTTCTATTTACATCTTATATTACTTGTGTGATCATATTATGCTGACCTAACAGTGGTTCAATCGCCATCTAGTTGTTTGAAACGTTTTTGTTGAAGTTTGTTTAGTTATACGTAAGTTTTCTCTCGTTCATCACCATTTATTACGCGTAAACTTTGATTTTAGCACTCCAATCTTGAAGCTTGGAAAGTTTTAAGGTTACTATAGTGTTTAGAGTCTTAGTTTTGCCAAAAAGTTTGAAACTTTACGTGTTTCTTAACGTTTTTTCACTCGTTTCTTGTTGATCATCACGTTTTACGAATAAAAAGAAATTTCACTTTGTTTGATAAAGTTCAAAACTTTCTTGTTATTTAAGTGTTATTAAAGTTTTTTCATCAAAAGAATCAAGTGTACAACGCGTTTTAGAGCGTAAAAAGTTGTTTTGTCATTTCTGGAGTGTTTACGAATAAGCATAATACCATATTCTTACGAGTAACTTAAACCATATTCTTACGAATAAGAAGACCCTAATCTTACGACTAAGCTTTACGAACAAGGAAAGAGTTTACGAATAAGGAATCTTCTTCAGAATCTTCAAAGTTATTTGTAACTCAGTGTTTTTCTTGCTTAGATAAGCTGGTGAAACACTTCGACTTGTGGATATCTTTTTAACTTGGACAAGTTTGAAAGATTTTGGTTTTTAACCTATTCTTACGAATAAGGTCAACACTTACGCGTAACACTTTACGAATAAGATATTTTCTTAAGAGTAAGATTCTTTACGACTAAGTCTTGAGTTTACGAATAAGATTACGTTTAAGCCACAAAGTTTACGAGTAAGATCATCTTACGAGTAAGAAGGAAGTTTACAACTAAGAACACTTTCAACAAACAAATCACGTTTCATTCATCTACAAAGATCCATCATTAACACAAGTTTAAAGATGTCTCAACCACCATACTCCAACTACTTTCCTCACGAATATCCTCAGTAGCAACAACAATATCCTCAACTACAATTCCCGCTAAAACCACAACACCAACATTATCTACCACATCAATATGCTCAACAACCACAACATCAATTACCTCAACAACTCCCTCCACAACAACCTCAATATGCTAACTACTTTCAATATCACTTCCCAGCCAAATATGCTATGCATGCATCCACTGTGACACAAAATGAACCTCATTGGTTTGCAAAGATGTGTAAGGCTATTAACCGCCAATAATCCATTCATGAAGCTGGATCTCTTGATAGACCTCCAATGCTCACTCCATACAACTATGTTCAATGGGTCAGTCGGTTCTTTAGGTTCTGTGAACTCAAGAAACCACATGGAAAATATTTGAAGAAGGTCATTCTTGAAGGTCCTTTTCAAATGCCTACTGTGAGAATTCCCGGCGATCCAACAGCTAATCCACCAAAGGATGACACTACCACAACTGTCCTTCAGTCTCAACTTACTACAGAACATATTCTTCACCAAGAAGCTGATGAGCTCGCAATGGAATATATTATTTTGGGATTGCCCAATCCGATTCTTCACAGTGTTGATGCTCAGAAAACTGCAAAAGACATGTGGGAACATGTTCACCTCTTAATGGAAGGCACTGAACTCAATCAGGAAGACATGGAATCAAAACTTTACCTAGCTTATGAAATGTTCATGATTGATCTAGGGGAGTCATTAGAGTCATACTATCATCGTTCACAAACATCATCATTGATTTGGATAGACCCAACATAATCTTATCCGGAATTGCAATCAACACAAAGTTTCTAAGTTGTCTCGGTCCGGATTGGAAGAAGTATGTCATGTTCATCCGTCAAGCTAAGAATCTTCATAATGCAAAATACGGGTTGTTGTATGATTATCTGAAGCAGCATCAAAAGGAAGTGGACAAAGATCGAGCTCTCCGTGGAATTGCTGCACCTTTACCTAATGCTAATTCACTTGCTTTGATTGCTCAGTCTTGTGCACCACAATTTCCTTAATTCCCACAGCAGCAACAAATCTTTACTCAGCAGATACCATCCGCCCAGATCACTCCATATGATCCCTCAAAGCAATCAAATGATACTCAAATGGTTCCGTACAACAACAACTCAGACTCAACACTCCACAGTGAAACACATAATGATGATGAAGATGCATTCAATACGTTGAATCAAGGATTTGCACTTATTGCTCGTGCCTTTGGGAGATTTGCAAACAAATCCAACAATCGTCTTCGTACCTCATCTAATACAAGGAATCAAGCTTGTTGGAATCACTCCTAAACTATATTTCAAGTGTTAGTGATTCATATGTAATAGTTAGCTTAATATGGCCTTTATGTTTGTTATTATGCTAAGGCTTATGTAGAAGGCCCATAAGCCTTGGCCCAAGTCCAATAAGGAAAGGAAGGGACTAGGAGTGTTTCCCTAGCTCCCTCTCCTATAAATACCTTTGTAATACCCTTACTTGAGGGTTGGTTGTTCAATTCACATTTACATTTACGCATAAATCTTCTAAAGTATCATATCGTGTGTGTGTGTTATTGTTCATTCGATCTCTTCTTCATCTATTTTTTCTATTGATTCTTGTGTTATGAATATGGGAACCTAACAGTGGTATCATTCGCCATCTAGTTGGGTGAAACGGTTTGTTTTTGAAGTTATATTGTCTACTCGTAAGTTTCACGTTTTTAACCTTTCATACGCAAAAAGCTTTCATTTTTACACTTTAAAATTCAAGATTCTTGTACTTTTAGGGGAGCTAAACGTTCAATTTTTACGCGAGATTCAAATTTTGGTTTAACTGTGAAAATTTTGGTCAAAAATTTAAAATTTTGGGCCCAAATTCGAATTTTTTGGGTCAAATTTAGCGTCAAAATTGTCATAACTCAAATTTTTCTTACAACCTTAGAATTGAACTTTATAGTGAATTTCAAATTTTGAGAGTCAAAATTTTTTTTCAAAATTTTTTTTGGAGGGAAATTGAAATTTACTATATCGGCCTTCTGTGTGCTATATCGACTTCGCACCTTTGCTCTTTGAGTCTTCTGCAGGGGATAGAGCTCAATGGAGTCTGAAGAAGAAGCTGAATTTGTGGCATTGGAAGAAGGATTTATTGTTCTGAAAGAGAAGGTGCACTCAATAATTAACAATTCCAAGTGTCAGGCATCATCAAATTCGCGAAATCCTGCAGTCGTGCAAGGTGAAAGAGTTGATGTACATGGAAGGAATGCTCAAAGGGATGTTGAGAATGTTGTGATTACTGCATCTGTCGGTAATGCAGACAATGAGGTTGTAGCATTAGAAAAGCAGGATGACAACAGCAGATCTGGAGAAGATATCTTACCCATCTATGACACAGAGCCCAACTTTGACAAAGAACAAATGGTTGAGGAAGATATCATACCCACCTATGACACTGACACAGAACAGATGGTCGAGGTACAATCTACTGTTGATCATATTCTTCCTGCAAATGCGAAACAACATACTGAGCAACCTGATCTCAGAAATAAAGGAGAGGTTGACCAGTGTGTTGCACAATGTCCAGACAACTGTCTTATGTCTGAGCCCTTACTTGCAATCAATTCAACTGAAACGTCAAATCAAACTCTTGAATCTGAAATCATTCGTCTCAAAAAGACCATTGCTCAGTTTCATAAAGATTTTTCAAAACTAGAGGCACATTGCATCTCTCTTGAACTTAAATTACAAAACAAATTTTTTTCTTCAGAACACAATGGTCAGTATTCAAATGAACAAAGTAATCGTGTGGATTTATTAGTAAAAGAAAATGAGCATTTAAAGGCTCAACTTCAAGCAAATGGGCTTGCACATGTTGCTTTACAAAACAAACTGAGAAGATTAACTGACAATAGTGTGGATACTAATTTTGCAAAACCAACAATCTTGGGGAAATCGTCTCTAAAACCAATCAGAAACCAATCAGTAGTTAGACAACCAACTGCTTTTAAATTTGAACGTTCAAAATCTTCAAAACCATGGTTTGTCTCCCAAGTTGTTGAGAATACTCATTTGTCAAAACCAGTCACTCCACATTCTGGGCCAATAAATAATGCTTCTGTTTCTATTAAACTTGTTTATGTTATACCTGTTTCTGTTATATCTCAACAAGTGGCTGCTCCTGGCCAATCTAGGACTAGTTCGAACACTGTGTCTAAACTGAGCATTAAAATTAAAGATTCATATGATTCAAATGACGCGTACAAGAACAGTGATCTAGAAAAGGCTAGGAAAAGGGCACTACTCCAAAAGGATGGAATCTTAGGTTCTCGACCTAGTGTATCACCTTCTAGTGTACTACTGAACACTGCTTGTAGTAGCAAACCAAAACCTAAGTTTAATCAACAAACAGTTAGAAATAAACCCGTTGATCTAAACGTAAAATTTCAGAAACCTAATAGGTGGATCAATATAGGACGCAGACTCTTCCCAAAAGAAGTTTCAACATCCCCTAGATCTAACCTTAGATGGATAACAACGGGTAGAGTTTTCAAAACTGTTGGTCTTAGGTGGATTCCTACAGGCAAGATACTAAGTAGTTGCATCTACACAAGTGTGAAACCCACAACATCCATCCCTGAGGTAGGAAAGGAACTTATCAAAATAGCATGTTCAGGTGTCAAGAAGATAATTGACACTACATCTTTATGCCTCTAACATCTGGAACCCAGTTACACTTGGGGATCCATGTTTCTTCTTTCTTGTCCCCCTCCTATTTTTTTCTATGCAGGTACAACAACAATGGCTCCTACTGCAATACAGCGTAGGACCCGTTTCTCACCGTCAAAAATATAATGGTCCATCACCTGCTCCACCATTGTACTTAATCGTCAAGAATTGGAAACATTGCTTGCTCCTCTGGTTAAAGATTCTGCCCAAAGTCGTGCTTCAGATGTATCGAATGTTTCCGCTGCACAACCTGATAATACTCTAATTTCTGATACACCTGAATCTACAACAACAACCGTCGCTATAACTGCACCTCCAATCGAATCTTCGATAACAGAAGATCAAACTATTTCCAACAACAATGACACAGCTGATGATCAACAAAATGATTAAACAAAGCAGTTTTATCAGCAGTTGATTCTCACGAGATATTTATGGTACTTCACACTAGTTTCGCTGTCTCCTTATACATGGTTTTGTTGTCTTCAATTCATCATCAACATACGTGGTGTATGATTCTGAATCATTGAAAACATCGACGGGGAGAGAGTGTGTAGGTGATCATTGCTTCCTTGTTCTTCTACATGCTTCTTTGGGAAAACCCAATGCCTTCTTGAATTTCTTCAATTAGGGGGAAGAAATAAGACGATCTATGGCTCAAACGTCTCACTTTGGTGTTATCGTCTCAATTTCACGGGTGATCTTGTGTGAAGTTACCCAAATATGATGTTATGATGCCTCGCACACGGTCTTGGTATCGATTTATTGCATATTCACAGGTGATTAGTATTCCGAAAGACCACAACATTCAGGGGAAAGTCGTCTCATTTCGTCTTTCGTGGTTTGTTTGGTGTGATGCGTCTACATACGTGAGAAGATCTTGTTGATTTCTGGTATGTTACCCTCGAACTGATTTTCCGCAATAAGTTAGATTTACATTGTGTGGTTTACTACTCATCTACAAATTCCGCTGCATACTGAAACCTTCAAAAGTTAGAGGAAATGTAGACTTCATCAAAGTTTCAAATCTGCTAAAGACAGTTGTCAGTTTGGGGGGAAGCTGATTCTGAAACTTCTTCAAAATAGCTTCTGAGCATAACAGCTTAGAACCCGGTCACAACCGTTTAAACTTCCCTCAAACCCCATCATCAGCTGAGCCAAGCCCCCAGCTTACTCGTCAACAAATGGAAAAACTCTTTGCTCCGTTGTTTAGTGATGACATTGATGAACGTGCTCCAGGTGTATCCGCTGTTTCCGTTGCTCAACCTGATCATACTCTTATACCTGATACACCTGGTACAAAAACTACTGTTGAAGAAGCACCACCAGTTGACTCTACAACAACAGTTGAACAAACTGCTTCAAATGACGCTGAACCAGCTGCTGATGTTCTTAATGAAGTACCCCCACCTGCATATTTTGATCCAAATGCGTTCTTTAACCCGTTTGCTAATGAAACTGCTGCACCTGATGTCGCGGAATCATCTACGAGCCATTTGAATCCTAAAAATCTGGACAATGTATACCAACATCAACCCTCTACACATCGTTGGACAAAATACCATCCACTTGAGAATATTATTGGTAACGCGAATCAACCAGTCGTAACGAGACAACGTCTTCACATAGATGGTGAACATTGCATTTATGCACTCACTGTCTGCCAATCTGAGCCTAAAAACATTAAAGACGCAATGACAAAGGACAACTGGATTGAATCCATGCAAGAAGAACTCAACCAATTCAAACGTCTTGAAGTATGGGAACTGAAGTATTGGTCTCAAATGGATTTGGAAGAACAAATTGGATGCTGAAGGGAACGTAATCAGAAACAAGTCACGTCTGGTGGCTAAGGGTTATAGACAGGAAGAGGGTATTGACTTTGAAGAATCATTCGCTCCGGTTGCTCGTCTTGAGGCTGTTCAGATCTTTCTTGCGTTCGCGGCTCATATGTATAACAGTCTTTTAGATGGACGTCAAAACTGCTTTTCTGAAACTGAAAGAAACGGTTTATGTCAGCCAGCCAGAAGGATTCGTTGATCGCGAGTTCCCGAACCATGTCTACAAACTGAATAAAGCTCTGTATGGACTCAAACAAGCTCCTCGGGCGTGGTACGATAAGTTATCATCCTTCCTCATTGCCAATAATTTTACCAAAGGTTCGGTCGACCCAACTCTTTTCATACAATATCACGGGGCACACATCTTAATTGTTCAAATTTACGTGGATGACATCATTTTTGGGTCAACACATAAAAAGTACTCAATCGCTTTTGCAAAACTAATGAAGAAACATTTTAAAATGTCCATGATGGGTGAACTTACGTTCTTTCTAGGACTGCAAGTTCATCAATCACCCCGTGGTATTTTCTTGAGTCAGTCCAAATATGCCCTTGAACTGCTAACAAATTTGGAATGCAAAACTGTGAAACCTATGCCACACCAATGGCTCATACTAAGAAGCTAGACGCTGATTTACATGGGAAATTGGTGGACCCTACCAAATACCGTAGTATTATTGGGTCTCTCATGTATCTAACAGCTAGCAGGCCTGATATTGTTTTTGCTGTATATCTTTGCTCCCGTTATCAGTCGAGACCAACTGAAACCCACCTCTCTGAGGCTAAAAGAATCCTCCGATACATCAAAGGAACCATTAACTTGGGGATCTGGTATCCGAAAAATTCTGGTTTTGAACTAATAGCTTTTTCAGACGCTGATCACGCAGGATGCTTAGATTCACGGAAAAGTACTTCAGGAGCATTACAATTTCTTGGTGACAAATTGGTGTCATGGCAATCGAAGAAGTAGGATTGTACATCGCTGTCCTCAACCGAAGCAGAATATGTAGCCATGTCGGCGTGTTGTGCTCAAGTCATTTGGATGAGAACACAACTCAAAGACTATGGTTATGTATTTGATAGAATCCCGATGTACTGTGACAATCGGAGTGCTATTGCGATCTCGTGCAACTCTGTTCAACATTCGAAATCAAAGCACATCGATCTTCGATATCATTTCATCAAGGACCACGTGGAACAGGGTACAGTTGAATTATACTTTGTGGGTACTGAATACCAATTGGCAGATCTTCTCACCAATGCCTTAGCTCCTGCTAGGTTTAATGAGTTGGTCCACCGGATTGGTATGCGGTGTTTGACTCAAGAGGAACTGGATGAACTCTTAAAACATTCTTAAAACCAGTCAAACACCAAAACATCTTTTGTAAATATTTTTCAAAAACAAAATACAAAAATATAAAATCAGAAAATCTCAAAAATATTCTTCTATCTAAATTCTTTCAAACATCGCAAGTACAAATCTTCAGTCAACACTTTGTTCTATCAAATCTTTCACTATTTTTCCCGAAAAAGTGTTGAGAGGGAGAAAGTAAATATTTTTCAGTTTCATAAAACCTTGTACTTCCATGTTTTCAAAAATATGTTGTTTCTTCCAAAATGGTGGATATGTTTCTTGTCAAATACTCTCCTCGGACTCAAATGTCTTCAAAATTCATTATTTCAAAAGTCGAGGGGGAGTATCGTTAAGTTTCTTGCCTTACATGTGTTTTGTCTAACCTAAATGGAAGTTAAAGGAGCTTGGTTGGAACCTCTTTAAGGTTGAGGGACTGAATGTGTCAACTTGGCAACAAAATCATTTACTCCTAAACAACCAAGATCAAACGGCCCAAATCAAATCTTCTAAATCCGTTCAAGCTGTTCATAATCTGTAAGTTCTAAATTGTTTTGATCAAGATTCTAAACAAGGATTTCAACAATCTTTCAAATCCAACGGTTAAAACTCCTTAAACTGATTTTGGAAAATTGTTCACTCGAACGAATTGGGTGTTTATGCATAAAAGTTTTTGGATTGAAATGAGTTGTGTTAAAACCTTTCTTAGTGTCTATTAAACTTGTTTCAATCGTCTAAAACCATCCTGAATCTTAAATTTCATTAATTTGAATTCTAGGGTTCTTGCGCTCATCTAGGGTTTTTCTATTCTGTGACATGTTATTAGGTAGTCAAGAAAGTGTTAGAATAAGTTTATATGCATGTTTTTGAACCTTTAAATTAGCCCAGAAACATCTTAACTGTATGAATTTAAGTTTTAGGTCTTTTAGGGTTCATCTCCCATAAATCTTCTGATTCTGTGGTGGAAATGTGTTAAATCTTGTTCCATTGCACTCATATGACATCTAGGACACTCCAGAAACATTCTTGTTTGATTTGTGTAGCTATATCCCTTACACGTAAATTAAGGGTTTAGGGTTTAAGTAATTTTACGCCTAAGTCTTTCTGTGTGTATCTGATATGTTCTTATGCCAGTTTGGTGATCTAAAAGATGTTTGGTATTAACTGCAATCAAGTTTTCATGTTTATAGTTAACAGGTTAATTATTCGTAATGTCAGAATCTTTAGGTGTTCAAACCGTTACGCTTAAAGAATACTTTTATGCGTAAAGGTAATGCCTAAGAGAAATCTTACGCGTAACTCTTACGCATAAGAGGTCTACAGTGGATTGCGCGTATCTTGGAAAGATATTCGTAAACAAGGCTTGCTACGCATAAGCTTTACTCTTACGAATAAACTTTACGCGTAACATCTTGCTTATTCCTACGTGTAAGCCTAAAGCCTTTGAACTTGTCTTACGCGTAAGAAACTCTTACGCATAAGCTTGGTCTTACGCTTTAGCTTACTCCTACGCATAAGCTCCTTTCTTACGCATAAAGATCCTTGTTACTCATAACCCACTGTTCACTACATTTTGGCCTATTACGCATATGTTACTTGTTAAATGTTACGCATAAGTCACTAATACCTGATGTTTAGTATAAGCTTACAAAAGTTAATATGTTTTGTGTTAAGTGAAAAATTGGACTTTGAAATTTCAAAATTAACATGTTCACGTAACTTATCACATCAACTTCAATCAATTGGAATAATGTGACTTAGGACTTGTAACTAACATAAACATGTTACCATCAAACAAGGAATTAGATAATAATTCAGACTAAAACAAACACATTGTGTTTCCATATGTCTGTCTTTTTGTCAAATGTCTTTCATATCACAAAATGGCTGAAAATCAAGCAATCATCAATGCCCCAACAGAGCTCTTGATGGCAAACACATTCCCATCTGGATACGACAAAACAATTGGCAAGAACAATCTCCGTGTCATCTTCAACAACTTCATATGCTCATAATCATCTTGCAGAATTGCTATGGACATCCTTCTGCAACATCCATTCAAATTCATGCTCACAAAGTCATCCTGATGATGAGTATGATTCAATGGAAGAGGAAATAAAATTTCATAAGACATTAAAGCAGAAAAGGATGGAATACCATGCTTCAACCTTTCCGGTTAATCCACCCGGTGGGGCAGGAGGGTCAAGTAGTAGTCATCCACTTATGGAAGATCCATTACAAACATCTCTTACCCCATCCGATCCGGTTAATCAAACCGGTAAGGATCAGGGTGTCATTGTCACCACTACTGTTGAAATGAAGCAACCACAACAAGAACTAAAACATCCGCAAGAAGAAAATCATGGTGAAGATGTGAAAATATATGACGAAGGAGATTATGATCATGATAAGGATGAAAGAGTTCCTGAGGATGATAATTTGGTGGCTGAAGAGGAAATGATTCGAAAAGAGGCAAAAGAAGCTGCTAGAGCTGAGGAGGAAAAGTTTAAGAAGGAATCAGACAACTACATAGTTGACAATCCAATACACAAACCTCAACAGTCTTCTGAACCATCTCTTGACACTTCCACTAAACCTAAATCATCATCTCAATCATCACCTCCATTAACAAAAGAAACAACTAAGTCAACATCAAAATCTGTTAAGAAGGCAACTCCATCCAATGATTCGACAAATGGTTAAGCAGGTTATCACCACTACACAACAGGCTTCACAACCACCACCATCTGATCAACCAAGGGTCTTAGAAACCACACCACCAATGGAGAAAACCGGTAATCACTCTACATACACTGGTGGTGAGGATCACAACATACCTGAGCCCCACCCTGAACCTCAACCGAAATTCAGATCAAGTACATTACTGCACTCCTTGTTTTTCATACGCATCAAATCAAAGAGTGTGTTGAAGATCTCCACCTCAGGGTCGAATCTTACCTAAATTCTACACTTCATCAGAATCAATCAAGAACCTCAGTACAAAATCGTTCATAAACAAAAGTTTGGGTTTGTCTACCAAAGTGAAAATCATCATATTTGCTTCATGGCTTTCGATGAAATTAACTAAGTTCTATGACGCCACCCTGGAGATGGTTCGAGATGGATTGACATATCGATTGAAGGACATTGAGTTGGGTATAATTCAGACGAAGAGATGGAATTCAAAGGATCGCAAGGATGTTCGTTGATTTATCACTAGGATTGATGAATGTTTGATTCATCGGGATCAGATGCAACGGTTGGAGAGCTATGTGGGAGGATGATCAAACTTTCCGATTCTGACTTTCCAACGTCCTCAGAAAGTAGTTGATCGTCTGTAATCATTGGGTACTCTCTTGATTGTGATTTTTTTTTGTTTGATGATCTGACAATGGCTTGTACACACATAACAGTGTACAACCCGTTCATGTAATGAAAGGACCCTGTGGTACGCTTCAGTGCCACAATCCTTATAAAAGGAGCGAAAGCTTCTTACTTTTGAGTAAAACCTATCAAACCTTTCATTTTTTTAAAGGTTTTGCTCAAAAGAACAAGTACTTCCCCTTATGATTTTCAAAACCTCAACCGTTTATATCACTTGTTGAGGGGGAGTATTTGACTTAAAAACTTTGTTCACAAATTGTTCTTTGTGTAATCTTCCCACACAACTCAAAATGGTCATATTTATTCTCAACATTTCTTCAAAAATAACAATAATATGCCATTTTTTAGGGGGAGAAAAATGATGTGATAAGAAATATGTTGTGTTTTGCTATTGAATCTTCGTGTGAAAAGACTTCAACCCATGAATTGACGGGAACTGAACAGTCATACATTGAAAAGATTTATCTTCCAAGACTTATCCAAGTAAATTGTACCCATTCGAGAAGCTCTTGATAGACATGAACTTTGACGGGTTTGACAACCTTTTGGGGTTGTCCACATATTCAAGGTAGTTACTAGAGCTAGTTGTCACCTAAAATATGACAATATATCTCTTTAACTATGCAACGTAATTCGCAAGGAACTGTCTATCTTGAGTAGATCAATTCAAAAAGTGCGCGCTCTTTCCTCACTGTGCAGATTTCTGTCAAAACTCTTATGCACATGTGGAGGGGGAGTATTTCTAAAAATCTAAAACTCTTGAAGTGTTCAAACATGTTTTTCATTCACAAACACTTCGAGAGATTTTCATGAAAAATGGTTTTATGGCAATGGAGTTATAAGGTGATTAAGGTTAGGAATAACCGTCCTATGATCCGCCAGAGCCGGAGGGATCTACCCAAGGACACTACCAATAGTTATAATTAGAAGTCCTTAGGCATGATTATAAAAAGGAGAAACTGAGAATCGGAGAAAGAAAGAGTTGAAGAATTAAAAAGAAAAGCAAAGAAAAGGGTGAAAAGAAATAGCCCTCCAGATTATTCAACTTAGGGCAGACACCGGGTTCAATTCATATGCTACTGGTTGTCACTTGATGACGCCGGTATTGAAGATTAAAAGTCGTCATGGACACAATGACGCATGCACTAAACCTTCTTAGCCACTCAAGTTTCTCTCAACAGAAGCTTGTTTCATTCTCACAGGGAACCCTACGTAAACTATCGGCTTTCTCTTAGAGATTGCTGATATTGAAGAAGGAGACCCTCTCCCTAGTCTCCGCTCAGGAAAACCAAAACGCACTATTGAGTCTAGATCCAAGAGATTCATCAAAAGATCTCTTAGGTACACTTGACATTTCATCACTTGTTGTTCAACAATAAGAACAACAGTGGTACGTTATCGAGTCCTACACAGATCCTAGCAATCTTTCGAGAACATTTATGAGAGGTTCACTATTGTGATCCTCAGTGATTGAATGGAAACTCCTGCCAGGGTCAACATCAAACAGCCCTGACAGCAGGTCACTTCGGTAACTCCCCGTGGATTATGCTTAGTGTGTCTCAAACGGTCTACAGTCGTGGGGTGATGCTTCGGTGTACCTCAGCGACTCATCTAAACTGTAGGTGTACTTCGGTACATCGCGTTATCTCACTTGTGGGACTCCAGTTCAGGAACAGCCTTTGTGAGAATTAGAGTTGTGTTTTCACACTATGCTGTTAACACTCTCGAAGTTCAAACTTGTAAGCGCTGGATTATTTCTAACCCACGTTTTATGTTTTCTTCTTATGGATGCTTGCGGGTGGAAAAGATCGTGCAGATTCTTCACATGCTCATACCAACATCATCACTAATGCAAGTTCTCTCAAAAGGCAACACAAAAGTCAGAATGATTCTACGTCAAATCAACGAATCTACAAAGTTTAAAGACTCAGAGAACTTCATCAGTACTGTAATCCAACGTTAAAGAGCGTGTGAGCATGTTGGAGAAAGACGTGGAGACACTGGAGCAACGAAGCAGACCTGATGCAGACAACAACAACATACTATCACTTTCACCACAAAGAACAAAGAACTAAAGAACAAAGAAAAAGATGACGTCAAAGCAGAACTCTTCATAGGAAACAATTTCTCTACACTGGGGAGATTGTTCGAATCAAGACACTCCTTCTCACAAGAAAGAAGAATGTCAGAAGACGTCAAAGCTACTATTACATCAGCACCTACAACGTTTATCACTCTTTAATTCATTACTAACACTTAGGGGGAGATTGTTGGAATCACTCCTAAACGATATTTCAAGTGTTAGTGATTCATATGTAATAGTTAGCTTAATATGGCCTTTATGTTTGTTATTATGCTAAGGCTTATGTAAAAGGCCCATAAGCCTTGGCCCAAGTCCAATAAGGAAAGGAAGGGACTAGGAGTGTTGCCCTAGCTCCCTCTCCTATAAATACCTTTGTAATACCCTCACTTGAGGGTTGGTTGTTCAATTCACATTTACATTTACGCATAACTCTTCTATAGTATCATATCGTGTGTGTGTGTTATAGTTCATCCGATCTCTTCTTCATCTATTTCTTCTATTGATGCTTGTGTTATGAATATGGGAACCTACCAAAGCTGCTGTTCAGAATGGAAGGGTTGAAGTTTAGAACAGAAACAATGGACGTCCGATGGGATATGGTAGCTATATGGGTAGTGGACTTGGTTATAATGCTTCTGGAAGGAACAACATGGCTGCTCCTCAGCAAAGGGTTCAGATTGTTGAGCAAGGGAATGTTCATACAAGTCTCCGATGCTATAACTACAATGAGAAGGGTCATCTGGCTAATGCATGTCCAAAGCCAAGAACCAATGGAAGTGCTTATCACAAAGAAGCTTTACTCTTGGCTCTTAAATATGAAGCTGGTGGAACTCTTACAAACAAGGAATAGAGCTTCATGGCCAATGCAGAATCCGATGATGATATAGAGGACTTGCAAGCTAACGCACCTGTAATGTTAATGGCAAACATGCAAGAACTTCACATGAGTGAAACAAGCCCAATTTATGATACTAATGGCTTGTCTCAGGTACAAGATCCTAATATATGTCTTATACATGATCTGATATCTCCGCCTGCATCTGCATCCGACAAGGAACAAAATGTTCAAAATGAGCAATCAACATCTCATCAAGACGATAATCAAGTTGATCCCGTAGTTATATTTGATGATCAAGTTGACCCTATGGTTACATTTGATGATCAATTTGACCCCGTGGTTACACTTGATGATCCTACTGATGCATATGTTGATAATCACGTTGAGCAAGTTGAACCTTCGTCTAATCCAGATCCAGAGCTCATGACCTTACTTGTGACCACCAATCTCAAGTGGAGAAATGCAATGAAATAAATGGAAATCTTTGTGAAAAATTTGCACTATTAACTAAGGATCTTGAATGCTATAAGAAACAACTTGAAAATTTTGAAACAAAAGAAAAAAGAGAACAAAATTTTGAAGTCGCTTCTCAACAGTCATATCTAAAAGAACAGGATTTAGAAAGACGGATACGAGAACTAGTCGCTTCCAAAAATGATTTGATTTCTCAAATAGATCAACAAAAATTTGAACACAAACAACACGTTGACACTCTTACTTCGGAAATTCAAAAACCCAAGCTTGAGTTGTGTTCGTGTCCAAATGAATTCTTTTTAGATTTCAAACAAACTTCAAGGAAGCGAGTTGATCTCTATCTCGATTAAATTGTCAATTTTCAAAACAAAATCAAAGAGTTTCAAAATGTTATGTATAAACATTGTGAGTCAATCACAACAATCGAAAAGTTCACTTTAAAGCCAAATCTAGATGGACATGTGCCAGATCTTGCTGATAACAAACCACATTTTTTACATAGAACATTCAAGGCAAATCCAAAGTTGTATAGTGTAAAATATCTGCTTGATGAATCAATTGTGCGTGTTGTTGAATATAATTGTGAAGAGGAACAAGATGCGGAAGAAGAGAGTCGATTAAAAATGAAAAATGTTGCATATAACAAACCTTTTGATTACTCAAAAGTGCCTCATATTTTGAAATCTTTTGTTCCCCAGCAGGATAAAACATATACACCTTGGGTAATCACACATATTAATGAGTCCTCTTCTGACGTTGGTCCCGTTAAACCGGTTGCACAAATTAATGGTCCTTTACCTTCTTTGAGTGAAATCACACCATTACCCGAAAGATGTCAAATTCTCAAATATTTGATACATTCATGTCTGACATTAAGCTTTTGGAAAATGCAATTGAACGTAATTCTAAAATAAAAGCTGCAACGTTTCAATCGGCGTATGCCAAAGAACAACGAGAAATCTTTCAAAAACAGCTTTTACTACATGTTCATAATCTGCGTATGTGTGCAACATATTGGGAACGGGAACTTCAGAATGAATTTGGACAAATGAAAACAATCTTCGATGAAACAGAAGCATCGATTTTGAAAACCAAAAAGAAAAATAAAATTTATCGAAATCATGTTGATCGAATCTTGGAAGATGTTATATGTGCTGATACTATATCGATTGTGTTGTATTATATTGATGCATCTGCTTGTGATAATATTGCTGTTGATACTGTTGATATTGTTGATAATGTGTCTCAAATCAAAACTTTGAAAGCTGAAAATGAGCGTTTGTTAAATGAAATTTCTGAAGTAAAACATCGTCTTCACTGGTGTCAAAATGATTGTATTGATCACGAAATTTCCTTACAAAACAAACTCAACCAGTCGAGTGGAAAATCTTTTGAACCAAAACTCGAATGACTGGATGATGAAAACGCGTGTTTAAAATATCAACTTTTCAAATATGAACAAGAAATTGAAAAAGTCAAAAAGGAATACGGAACCATATTTGATTTTCTCAAAAAACACGTGCTAAAGCATCAAAATATCATGACCAGTACTTTGCTTACACTCGTGATATAATGAATAGAAATGGTCACTTGCATTCAGAAAATCAGGAAATAGAGCACACTTTCATTGAGTTGAAACAGGAATTGGTGAAACTTGAGAAAGATAGATCTAGTAACACAAATGTTCTTGCACCTGGAATGTTTAAAATTGATACTAGGAAACCCACTGACAAACCACAAGATAGTAATGTGATTCCTTCCACTTCTAAAGGAGTAGTTGCATCCACTTCTAGCGTTAGCAATTCACAGCCTAAGAGCAATCAACGAAATAATAGGAATTTGCAACGTAAAAGCGGAACAATAAAAGCCCAAGAAGTAGAAGATCATGTTAGGACTTTGAATAAAACACATGTTGCACTTTCTTTAGATATTGCGTTAGATAAATGTAATACAAAAGGCAATGTAACGAATGTTGAATCATTAAGTACTTTGAATGTTATATTTGAAGCTTCTTGTGTTTTTTGTCGCAAAAGTATGTTTTCTGGTTGTCATGATAATTGTGTTGCTAAATCTATCTTGTCTCGTAATCGGAAATCTACAAATGGAATTACCTCTAGGCCCACTATTGCTTCTAAGTCTATGCTAGGAAACCCGCCTATTGTAGTTTCTGAGAATATCATTGATGCACCCATAGCTCCATCATCACCTCCTAGGAAGATACCATTACCTAGTGCATTCACTAAGACAAAAGCATGTACTAGTTAGACTTGGCAGAGATGGTTACAAAGTACACATGGCTTTAAATGGTTACCCAAAATTATTAACATGTGTGCTCAACTGTGATTGTAACGGAACCCTCTAACTCTACGGGTTCCACCTCTAACTCTATACCACATGTGTCATCTGTGTGTATTGCAGGTGATACAAATCATTCTCTGGATTGTTGATAGTGGCTGTTCCCGGTACATGACAGGCAACCTCAAACTTTATCAAACTTTGTTGCAAAGTTCATTGGCACTGTCAGGTTCGGGAATGATCACTTCGCTGCTATTATGGGCTACGAATATTACATCAATGGGAACATCAAAATTAGCAGAGTTTACTATATGGAAGGTCTTGGACACAATCTTTTCTCAGTCGGTCAATTTTGTGATGGTGATTTGGAAGTTTCTTTTTGGGAGAAAACTTGTTTCATCCTTGATCTACAAGGACACGATCTCATGTCAGGAACACGTTCATCAAACCCTTTACATAATTTCAATGCAAGACATGGTCGCTTCATCTCCCATTTGTCTACTCTCTAAAGCAACATCAACAAAATCATGGATGTAGCATAAGAGACTTTCATATTTGAACTTCAAAACCATAATTGATCTTGCACGACACAAACTTGTTGATGGTATTTCAAGGTTTCAGTATTCTAAATACCACTTATGCTCAGTTTGTGAACAAGGAAAAAGAACTCTTAATACCGATTTACATACCATACGTAAACAATGTCAAACCAAAATTTTTATTTATTTTTTATGTTTATGAAGTGTTTGGCATATATACTCTTTTCTTTTTAAAACAAACATCAGGAGCTTGGAATCAATAACCTTTTAGCTAAAACTTAAGTTTCCATGAAAGCCATGAATGTTGATTCCTTGCGGATTATGTTGTTCTTTGGGAAAATTGTTTTAATCTTTTTATGGGGAAGATGGAGGCTTTAACGACTCGTTAAACGGGTGGAAACATAATGAGGTTTGAACTAATATTCTCCGAGTTGTAACAAACATTGAGAATACCGAGAATTTGTTTCGATCTTCATTTGTCAAGAAAGTCTTAAATGGGAGTAATACCTAGTTTTTTAAGGATACTTTTTTCCCTGAAGGTGTTAGACTTATAAACCACTTTCCTCATCCGTTTATAAGGAATGGCCGTTAGTGTTTGGAACCAAAGAATCCCTCCCCGCTGGAGTTTGGAGGACTTTTCTAATCTTTTGGGCATTATTGGTGATCTCACTCTTTCTCATGATACGAATGATAGATGGGTGTGATCAAATACTCGTAGGTTCAAATTAACCTTCTAGCAGAAGGTGTGGCTAATCTCCCTATTGAAGACATTGCTCTTAGTAATATTAGTGTTTTAGAAAAACCAAAGCATTCTAAAATTTTCAAGGTTTGTATCAGGTTGTGCTTTGGGTTATTTGGTGTTGGAGAAACAAGACGTGCAATTCTCCCTCGGACTATTTAAGTACAACTAAAGCAAACAATATCTTCTTGGTTATTCAAAGAATCAGGGTCGTCTCATGAATTTCGGTGTCCTCGTGCCATCACAATATAGACGCCCTTAAACATACACACAAAATACACATGTATTAGTAGTGCGCGAACTACCTCAAGCCTCATATAGTGTGTGTGTGTATATATATATAGGCTCCGGTTACATTGAGAAGGTTTTTATTTTGAGAAGATTGAGAAATCTTCGTTTGAGCAAATTGATTCATGTTTTTTATTTGATTCACAAGTAAATATTATTTTATGGTGAATCGAATCTATAAATCACAAATTTGATTCACAAATCATTGTTAAAATCGAGTTATGATGATGATTCATTAAATTTGTACAGATGATTCAGTAATCTACATATATCACAAAATCAAGAGATTTTTAACATTGATTCAAAAAAAATTTACACATTTTGAATTTTAATCACATTAAAATGAGTTTTACGCTTGAAAAACACGAATCAGTGTTAAAAATCTATCGTTTTTTAAAACCTTCTCAATCTTCTCAAAATAAAAACCTTCTCAATCGATCCGGATTCTATATATATATATATATATATATATATATATATATATATATATATATATATATATATATATATATATATATATATATATATATATATATATATTATAGAAGTGCACGGAATTTTATAGGCTTCGTCAAGTGATGACTTTGTGCAATGAAACCGTTTGCAGTCCAGTAAAGACGGCCTTATAGAGAATGTCCTTGCTTTAGATTTCTAGTAGATGCTCTTTATCCTCGACTTCTTGGAACGTTTGGTTGGCTAACCCGAGAGCTGTGACCTTTTAGCTTGCTCCGTCTATTTTTGGATTCCCTAAAGTTTGTTTGTGTTGTGTTACATTCGTGGAGTTGTGAATATGTAATAATATTGGCCTTTAAAAGTAAACAAGTTCATAACGCCTAATCCCAAGTATATATCTTAGGGGGTGGGATCCGTATAGTGCAGATAGTTTTCAAAGATCAAATGGCATGATCCTAGCCATCCAATCTACCTTCATCCAAAGGACAAGATTAAATCTCCTATTTACACTATAGGGGCAATTTTGTCCATTTGGATATCATATCACGCTTCTCAGATACACCTCTTCTCATTCTACGATCCAAAAAAACTGACAAAACACACAGTTACAAACACGATCCAATTATGAAAATTCATCATTTAAATTCATCAATTCTTCAAATCCGATCCCAAAATTAGGTCAAAAATCATCAAAATCATTCAAATCCGATCCAAAAATTAGGTCGAAAATCATCAAAAACATTCAAATCCGATCCAGAAAACATCAAAATCATTCAAAACACACAGTCACACACACAATCACACACACATGGATAATATTGAAGAAATCACTTGTGTTCAGGTTTTTGAAGGTAGTGTAGGCAGTGTTTGTGATGCAGGTAGCGAGGTTATGAGTGTTGATGATGTCGAAGGAGTTCGGATAGTTGAAGAAGGTAGTGAGGTTATGAGTGTTGATGATGTTGAAGGAGTTCGGATTGTTGAAGAAGGTTTACTTGCAATGAATGATGCCGGTGATGTTGAACGAGTTCGGTTTATTGTTGAAGATGATATCAGAAGTGGTGAAACAGATGATGAAAATGAAACACATGTTAAAGGCAAGTCATTTGTACTTTTCTTAAATTTCTTTCAGTTTTGAGGAAAAATATGAGATATACGTAAATCACAGGTGATTTGTGGTAAATCACAGGTGATTTATGGTAAATCACAGGTGATTTATGGTAAATCACAGGTGATTTATGGTAAATCACATGTGATTTATGATAAATCACATGTGATTTATGGTAAATCACATGTGATTTGTGCTAAAGAAAATGCGATTTACAACATGTGATTTACCGTAAATCACGTGTGATTTACCGTAAATCACGTGTGATTTACCGTAAATCTCATGTGATTTACCATAAATCACCTGTGATTTACCATAAATCACCTGTGATTTACCATAAATCACCTGTGATTTATGGTAAATCACAAATGATTTAAACAAATATGATTAACACAAACTTCAACCTTGTATATTTTTCAGAAGTTGTGACAACACCTAAAGCGAGTTTAGTAATTCATAAGGAGACACCTGGGGGTTCAGTTTATTGGCAACCTAATATGGAACCAGAATTAATACCGAAAGAGGGGGTTTACTTTGACACACTAGATGAGGCTATTAAGATGTATAAGGCTTACACTCTTAGAGGTGGATTTGAAATAAAGCTTTCATCACAAAGGAAAACTAGAAGTGGTTTTGTACAACACAAGTATCTGATGTGTAACCGTGAAGGAAAACTTAGGAACATCAACATAGATACTTTAAAAATCCAAGGAAATGATAATGCTATTTGAAACAGGAACCTACGGGTAACAGGTTGTATGGCACGTGTCAAGTTAGATTTGGATCCTGTTTCTGGAAAATACATACTAGCAAAATTCAATCCTAGGCATAACCATACGCTTTTTCCGGAAGTATATCGACATCTCTCTAAGACGGAAAGAAAAATGGTCTACTCTGAAAAGCTCTTTGTCATGAAAGCTAAAACCGCAAATATAGGTGCTACTGTAGCTCACCATATTTACAGTAGCATGAAAGGGTATGACCTAGTTCACGGGCAGGTTATGGAATTTAAGAACTATTTTAGGGAACTTAACTGCTTCATAGGAGAAGGGGATTCTCAAATGCTAATTAACAAGATGGAAAACAGAAAAGCGTATGTGCCAAACGTTTCTTTTCACTACAAAGTAGAAGACAGCGAACTAGTTGCACTGTTTTGGGCAGACGAAGTAATGAAATGTAACTTTGAATAATTTGGCGACATCATTTCTTTTGATGCGACGTTCAAGACTAATAAGTAAGTTTCAACTATTTTGACTTTATCAATAAAGTAAAAATCACTTGTTATCTGTCAGATGCCATTAGAAAATCACAAGTGATTCAGTAAAATCACAAGTGATTTAGTTAAATCACAAGTGATTTGGATCAAATCACTTGTGATTTGAGCAGATCACTTGTGATTTGGATTAAATCACTTGTGATTTCTCACAGAAGGTGTTTATTTATATATGCTTTCCATGTGTTTTTATATGCTTTCAGGTACAATATGGTATTCGTTCCATTTACTGCAATAGATAACCACAGAAAGAGTGTGACAATTGCTGCGGGAATGCTGAAAAGTGAAGACACCAAATCCTACATTTGGCTTTTGGAGTCATTCATGTCAGCATTTAACAAGCAACCTACAATGGTCGTCACAGATCAAGATGGGGCGATGAAGAAAGCTATTGCAGCCATTCTCCAGCGTCAAAACACAGGCTATGCATGTGGCATATCACCCAAAAGGTTCCAGCTAAGGTACTTTCTAATAAATCACTTATGATTTTACGTAAAGTTGTACCATCACTAAGCCTATGGACTTGTAGCATTGATGAGTGGAATTGTTTGACAGATTTGAAAGAAGATATATGATGAAACAGACTTCAAAAGGCGCTTCAACGAGATTGTATGGGATATGTTCTTGGAACCAAGGGGATTTGAGGAAAAGTGGGGAAAATTAATTGAAGATTTTGGCTTAAAAGATCATAAGTGGATGACGAAGATGTTTAATATGCGATCAGCATGGATACTTGCTTATTTTCTTGACTCGCCACTGTTTGGGTTAATGAGGACTACTTCAAGGTCAGAAAGTGAAAATTCGTTCTTCTCGCATTTCACAAACGAAGGATCGACACTGATTAACTTCATGATCTGCTTCGAATATGCAATGGAAAAGCAAAGACACATTCAAGAGCAGTTAGACTTTGATTCAATGGATTCGATGCCCAAGTTAAAAACAAAACTGATGACTGAAAAACATGTTGCTTTGGTATACACAAGGACAATTTTTCTACGAGTTCAAACAGAAATTAATGAAGGAATCTGGGATTGTCAGATACAGAATGTACAAACTGGAGACGGCTGTGAGATAACACTCATTAGAGATAAGAATGCTGGTGAATATAGAACACTATACAAGGAAAAAAAGAAGGGCAAAAGTGAGGCAGTAGAAAAACCAAAGGTGGCGCGTGTTCAGGCAATGTATAAGGTACAAAAAAGCTCTTTTAATTTAATATTGTGTGTTTTTCTTCATTTTTATGCTTGCACAATGTATAGAACACTTATGATTTTTACGAATCACTTGTGATTTGTTACAAATCACGTGTGATTTTACAAATCACAAGTGATTTGTTTCAAATCACAAGTGATTTATTACAAATCACTTGTGATTTGTAACAAATAATTTGTGACTCTTTGTTACGTTATTCATTTTTTTGTGTTTTTCTCTGCTAAGGTATTGTGCAATTTGGAAGATGGATCAGTGGTCTGTACATGTAGGCACTTCCTTCGATTTGGGTTTCTATGTCGCCACATATTTTGTGTTTTCAAGAATAATGACATTGAAAAGATTCCCGAGAAGTACATTTTGAGGCGTTGGACAAGGGATATAATACCTCCTGATTTGAGAAGAAAGAGAAACCGATATGGTGAAAAGAATGAAACAATTGATAGACTCACAAATGAGGCAACTTGTTTAGTAGACGAGTGCCTACATCGTTTGAGCAATGATGAAGGAAAGATGGCTGAATTTGTAGAGCAGATTAGAACATTGAAGAAGAAGGTCGACATTGCTGTGCCAAATCCTCCAAGCAAAAAAGATGATATGGAGAAATTTATCGGGGTTCCAAAGCCAAAAAAAATTGACGTCAACAACCCATCAGGTGCTAAAAACAAAGGTGGTACAAGAGAGGTACGTAGGAAGAGTGAGAGAGAGAAAGCAATAGATGCAAGTTTAAAGCCAAAGAGGAAATGCGGAGAATGTGGAGTGAAAACTAATACACATACCAAAAAAACTTGTCCTCTAGGTCCAAAGGCAATAGCGGCTGCAAAAGCAGCGGCTGAAAAATCGATGAATAACACTGCTTCAAACTAAGTGATTTTTTTTACTTTATAAATACTTTACATACTTTAAGTTTTAAATATTTGTGGATTGTTACCTTAGTTGTAACTGAGATGTTGATTGTTACTTGAGATAAAAACTTTGATCTGCTGATTACTTCTTGAATAAAAATGATAGTTGGATTTAAATTTGTACTTTTTTTATTAAGTTGTATTGATATAATTTCAAGTTGTATTAACAAGTGCTTTGTAACAAATCACAAGTGATTCGTGACAAATCACAAGTGATTTGGATCAAATCACTTGTGATTTGTTACAAAGCACTTGTGATTTGTTACAAAGCACTTGTAACAAATCACTTGTGATTTGTCAGCCCACACTAGTGAATAACCACCAAAAATTTAATAAGTCACATTAACTACACGCTCACTTTTCACAGTAGCTTAATAAGAAAATCTATTTAAATAGGCTAAATAGTTGTCCATAACTACAAGATGACTTTTCATAGATCCACCAAAACACGTGTCCATAACGACACATGACCAACAAAATTTGAAAAGTCAATCCACCTGCCAGGATAACGACATGACCAACACTTGTCCATAAAGACACATGAACAACATACCTTAAAAACAAACACAAGTAGTAAACAGTTCATTACTACAACTACAAGTCATAATTATAACGTTCGTGGTTTGCCCTAGCCTGGATAGCATTCTTAATCATCTCCTTCTTTGTCACTGGTATAAACCTCACATGGAATTCCTTAGAGTCTTTCATATTTTTCCTAGCATGCAAATTTATGTCATGTGAAAAAATCTTGGTTGCATACTTGACCCTCAAGAGCAACAAGAGATGTTCTTTATCCGAGTCTCCCACAATTTCACAGTCCCACTTTGAAAATGGTTCTCCCATGTACATATCCATTTGATGCATACAGTAGATACCAGAGTCTTCGATATTATTCTCTGTCGTGGAACATTTCAGTTTCGGAATGTGTGGAACTGCAGTCGCAACAACTTGACTCTTTCTGTGGCCAACACTTTCCAGGTACCTTGCAAACAACTTTATCTACAAAAAAGCCAATGTTAAAAAATAGTCAGACTAGTAAATAACAAAATCATTATAAAATGGTTTCAAAAGTCAAAGAAGAAAAAAAAAGAGAAATTATTTTGACCAGTAAATTACCAATAGATCACATCTGTCTTTGTAAGCTTCATATAATGTTGTCTCGTCACGATTGTTGTTAAGGATATTGATAGCCGTCTTTTTCAGATTAATAACAACAACATAAAAACACTCAGAACCGAGAATGGGGAAGAACACATGTTATACAAAGAACAAACAATCAATAAATGAAAGTAATCTTCTTTATTAAACTGTAAAAAATAAAAAAGTTACCAAATCAACGTCCTTGAGATTAGAGGCATCAATATTGTCCTTGAAACTAAATGCAACTTGTGCATCAAATATTTCACACTGTTGCTCCCACGTGAGTCCGCCATGACACATATTCCTTGTCTGTATTAATAAAACAATAAGTCACTTAAGGAATAAAAACGTCTATGTAGTTTAATCCAACTTTATTAAAAAGATCGAAAACTTACAACACAACCCGTATGAAAGAAATGCCTCGACATAGCTCCTGGTTCTTTGAATTTTCCTCATAATTAAGCAAAGTAGACCAACAATCAATGACACCATAATCCACACGAAAACGCGGTGTTAATGACTCCATTTGATCTCTGATCAAAGAATCGCCAGATTTCGTTTCAAAGACCACATCGCTGTATTAAAAACGTGGTTGTAAGAAAGTAGCCGTAAAATTGTGATTTGCAGGTACGAATCACTTGTGATTTGTGATTTGTAAATACAAATCACAAGTGATTCGTACCTGCAAATCACAAGTGATTTGTACATACAAATCACTTGTAGTTTGCAGGTATGAATCGCAAGTAGTATTCTTACCCATTCTCGCCAAACATCGAAAACAAGTAGTTGGAAAATTTATACTCGTCCATCGTCATTATAGAGTCAACGACAGTATTCTTATTAAGATAAGGAGAGCAAAGGTGGAGAGCTCGTTTAGCAGCATGGCGTCTCGCAGGAGCCTTTAGAGATGCATCATGATGCTGAAATAAAAAACAAAATACTTATTAATTAAATGAAAAAATACAAAAGAAGTAAAATTAAGTATGTTAAAAGCCACATGGGTGTTTGGCAATTTTGTTTATAATAATTAAGAGCAAGAAAATCAACCTCGTTGCAAATCTGATCACTGTTTCTGTCGAGCAATTGAAAGAGTTTTTCAGTTTTAGCATCAAGTTCTTGACTATCTTTGTTAGTGACCTCTTCATCCTTATTTTCTACTCCCTCGCCATCATCCTCTTCACTGTCTTCCTCGCCATCATCCTCCTCACTATCTTCCTCGCCATCACTCTCCTCACTGGCGCCTTTCTCATCTTCATCTCCACCATCCTTACCGACCTCTTCATCATTCTTTTCTTCTTTCTCACCATCATCCTCATCACCATCCTCCTCACCATCACTCTCCTCCTCGCCATCACTCTCCTCACTGTCTTCCTCAGTATCTTCCTCACTATCCTCTTTCTCTTGTACATCAACATGATCCTCCTCACTAACTGCTTTTGGTTTTTCCTCAGTATCCTCCTCACCAGATTCTTCTTCGTAGTCACTCGATTCATCCTCAGATCCATCGTCGTCTTCCGGATCAACTTCGTCATCTAGATTCATTACCTTCTTGAAGAGTTGACCATACTTGTCAAGGTAATCACGAAGCTTGGCATCACCAGGGAAAAAAATTTTGAATTGTTTGAGGGTCTCTTCTAAGTCTTCCATCTCATCAGAAATGATGGAAAACTTCGCTTCAACCTTCTTGCAAAATCCCTACAAAAAATTGACAAAAAAAGTATCTGTTAATTAACTAAAAGTTCATAAATTACTACAATAAAAAGTATATAATCACATGTGATCCTATGTTGCCTCTTGGGTGGTCGGTGCTGATGGATAAGACAATCTGGTAAAATCGCGTACTTCATCAATTTCAAAAAAACCCTCTGTTACCCCAGCCTCCTCAGGAGTCCACTCTTCCCGTAGTTCCAAGTCGCCAAATACACCTTGATCAATCTCAAGATCCATTCTATTCTTCAGCAGAGTAGAAGTCCAGTCTTTAAGTGCTGGACGTGAACGAATGTATGGCATGGCTTCAAACTTGGTTGAATCCAAGTACAAAAGCTAGTTATAAAAACATACAAAAGATATATTAAAAATCAGCTTTATAGAAAAGTTTAAGAATATGTATTAGGTTAAAGTGTCAAATCACAAGTGATTTGACATTGCAAATATAAATCACAAGTGATTTAAATCACTTGTGATTTACAGTGGCAAATCACAAGTGATTTACATTGGCTTACAGTATACACATAAAGCTTGAAATATAAATAGATGAAAAGAAAACTTACAACAAGGAAATACACGGGCCCATTGTAGTAGAGACCACAACCCTCTGGGAGTTTACTGTTATAAAGACAGTTGGAAATATACCCACACCAATCCAGGCAGTCAATCGGATTGTCATCACAAATGCGTTTCAAGACATCAAATGAAAGATCCCTATTCGTTGTCTCATTCTTGCCAAGTGTGTTGGTGACAAGCGTAAGAAAATTAAGCTTGAACATTAAATCAACATGGGTTGCGGTTGTAATCTTGTCAGCAATATGAGATGCCCGGATTTTTCCAATCTGCACATCAAACTGGTTAAGCCACTCTTGTGTCACTGGATCTTCAGGCCAATTAGGTTTCACATCTAGAGACAAAAGTGATCTTCCACCATTAGGAAGTCCTAACATATCATGAACTTTGTCCGCATTCACATGAATAGTTCCTTTCTTTAAACGCATACAAAACTCCTTACTATCAAACAATTTCACAGCCAAATGACCCAATCTCCCTGGAATTACTTCCATATTAACTCCATATAATGATCCAAAACCGATACTATCCAAAAATGACTTCATATTCAGTTTAGAGTTTCCACGAATTGCTTTAAAAAGCGAAACAGGAACAACCCTTGAACGCATACCAGGATATTCACTATCAAGAAACTCCTTCTTAATTTTTGCCTCACTTGGACCCTTTTGTTTCCGCCTTTTCTTACCTTTCTGTAAACTAGATTCGGAACCAGAGTCATATTCCTTCTTCACAGCTTTTAGATTTTCCACCTATACAACATGCTTACCCTTATCCTAAGCAACGACTCTGATCTTCTTAACACTCTCTTTTTTCTCCTCTTCCGCTACAAAAGAATCTGAAGTCTTTCTTTTCCTAGACTTGTCCTTCCCAGAAGGTTCCACCTCAAGTTGCTCCTTCGACTCAGAAGTGGACTTAGACTTGCCAGAAGGATGTGCCTCTACTTGCGGCTTCGCCGCCTGCTTATGTTTATAATCAATACGTGACAGATGCACATTTCCTTTGACTTTTTTGTCTTGTTTTTCAACATTAAGCATAGGCGGCTGAGAAGGCTTCGCCTTAGCATCAGGCTTCGCCTTTGCTTCAGGCTTCGCCTTAGCAGGCTTCGCCTCAGAATGCTGCTCCTTTGTAGAATGCTTCGCCTCAGAATGCTTCACCTCAGAATGCTTCGCCTCAGAATGCTTCTGCTTTGCATCATGCTTTGACTTTGTTTCAGGATTCGCCTTAGGACTGTCAGCAGCCTCACTTACTTCACTGATGCGAGGTAAGGATGGGTTGGACTTCTTTTTAGATGGTTTAGGATCTGTGACACGTGCATAAAACAATTGAAAAGGTTTGTAAGAAAACGTAAACTACTTTTAATTAAAAGTAAAATAAAATGTTTAAGGTTTTGTAAGTAATTTCTGAATAGCCTACATTACATGTTCACTTCAGATCAGGGAAAACAACTTGTGTTTTTTGGAAAAATGACAACTGATTTGCATAAATCACTTGTGATTTGCACAAGTCACAAGTGATCTGTCCAAATCAGTTGTGGTTTTAAAAAAACACAAGTAATTTTCCCTGATCAGAAGGTAAAATGTAATGTAGGCTAATCAGCTCCACATATGAGTTTGGCTACAATTAGTATGTTTTTCTTAAAAGTAAGGTCAAAACGAATAATTGCATTCGCCTTGATAGATAAGAAAGTAAAGATGATATGTGACTATAAATACCTTTCAGAACATCAGTAGTTGTATCTGAAGCTTTGTCCTTTAAAAAAGGTGTTGTTTTCAAAAGCTTATCAAGTCCAGCATCATCGTCTGCAAAGTCATCAACATCAAAGGTTAAAGCGCAAAAACCAAAACAAGCATATAAATAGCAGTTAATTATAACCAAAATTGATATGCAAAAGAATTTATCGACTATGGACTGAAAAGAAAAACAGAAACTGAGACCAAAAGATACTCATTTGTAACTAGATTCAAAGTGATTGGTAATTAGATTCCACCAAAATAGACTACTATAGACTGAAATGTAAAAGCATAATACAACTTCAGCTATGTAAAACCAGAAGGTTTATGTGCTTTGCGCCACAAATGACAATTACTATCACCGATAAGAAGAATCAGATTCAAATCAATTTAATACTGAACAATCAAATATAAACTTAATAGTTGCGACACTTTAAAACCTTGGAGCATCAAAACAGTTAAACACGAAAAAGGAGATAAAAACCAATGCCTCAAAGCTCATAAAACCCTCAACGCCAACTCCATCCACCCTTCGTAACTATAACTACAAACCTGGTCCTAACCTTACCGAAATAAACTCACGACTCTCGACCACAAATCACCATGACCTCGACCCATAACCACAAACACTATGCTGAACTTCTACCTACAAATCTAAACAATTGAACTTCGCAACTGAATCCCACCCCCCACAACCTAATCCTGACCCTAACCATTTGCAAACACAATACCAACTCGAACCAGGAACAAAACAACAGACCAACCCACGTCTACCAAAAACCATTCATCAGATCAACAACAGCTACACATTAAACAACAAAAACTATTCATTATGAAAACCATCATTTATGGGGGAAACAGCTAAAAACACACAATAACTAACAGCTACACATTAAGTAACAGCTACGCATAACGAACCATCATTTTTCACAGAACAAAATCATAATGAAAACCAAGACTTCACAAATCATAAACCCTAAAAACAACAATAATCAAACACTGAGCCTTCTATCCCCTAATCCTTCTAGCAAGCTGAAATAATTAAAAAGTACATAAATAGTGAGTTAGAAATTACCAGAAGTGCTAGAATCAGCCGGCGCTTTCTTTCGTTTAGGCATTATAATCAATCCAATCTGAGCCTTCTATCCCCCAATACTTGTATGAAGAATCGATTATTTGATTTTGATTGCGTGTGTTGTGAATCTTCGATGTTGTTTGAGAGTGATTGTGAGTTAGGTTAAGGAGAGTAATTGTGAGTGTGTGTTAGTGTGTGAGAGTGACTGAGTTAAGAGTGTGAGAGTGACTGATTTAAGAGAGAGATCGGGTGGGTGGGGGGTTGGTGTTAGACATAAATGAGTATATGTGCTTATCACGTGAGAATGTTATTTACTATTTTGTCCCCCTCTTTTTTTTCTCTACCATGTATTTTTAAATCCTAACCATTAGATTAAAAGGAATGAAGGGTGGGGATCATCCCATTTGATCTTTGATAAAACTGTGATCTACAATGAACTAAACTCTATATCTTAGAGCATTTCCATCACTAACTCAAGTTATAGTTTAACACCAGTCACGTCAGCGCCATATCAGCTTTAACATTTCATCTTAACATCTTTAAAAAACACCCACATCAATAACATCCCAAGTTAAACTTTAACATTTCATATTTTCAATTTCAACCCCTAAACTAAAACAAACACTTCATTTATTAAACTAAACATAACATTAAATTTGAAAACATATTACAATACAAAAATAAAAAAAATACAACGAAATAAAAAAACACACCGCAAATTAAATGTTACAACATAAAGGAAATGACAACGAAAAAAAAATAACAAAACATAGCAAATACTTATTTATCATCGTCGCTCTCTTGTTGTGACTCATGTCGTTCAAGATTCTTCTGCCAAACATGCTCCATAAGGTCCTGTTGGAGTTGGGTATGCGTTTGTCGGCCGTGTATTTCTTTTGCCTTACGACTGTGAGTTTCACATCTTTCAACCCATCTTCGTTGCCTCAAATTTGCTGACGGATCCACCCACAATTCGTTATAGTCACGTAATGCAAATTTTTGATCTTTTATAATCATGTTATGTAAAACAATGCAAGAATACATGATTCTACGTATCGTGAGAATTTCCCATTGACGTGCCGGTTGTTGTAGTATACCCCAACGGCCTTGAAGCACACCAAAAGCACGTTCAATATCCTTTCGGGCACTTTCTTGTCTCCTTTTAAAGTACGTATGTTTTTCGTCAGTTGTTGCCGAGAATGATTTGACAAAAGTTGCCCACTGTGGATAAATTCCATCAGCCAAGTAATACCCCTGTTCATACCTAGTTCCATTGACCATATAAGGTGCTCTTGGGGCATTGTCAGTAAGAATGTCGTCGAACAACGGAGACTGGTCTAAAACATTAATATCGTTATTCGCCCCCGCCATCCCAAAAAATGCATGTTAAATCCATAAATCTTGAGAAGCAACAGCTTCAAGCATAATTGTTGGGTATTTTTTATCACCCCTAGCAAATTGCCCTTGCCAAGCCACTGGACAATTTTTCCATTCCCAGTGCATACAGTCAATGCTACCAAGCATTCCCGGAAAAGCATGTTTTTCTTCATGTTGTTGATAAAGTTTTTGAATGTCGGCCCATGTTGGTTTTCTTAAATACTCCGACATAAACAAATCAATAATGCATTTGTTAAACTTATCAAGACATAATTTTGAAGTACTCGCACCCATTTGCAAGTATTCATCAAATGCATCGGGTGAGGTGCCGTACGCCAATTGGCGTATGGCACACGTACACTTCATTAGAGCACTTAAACTCATTCGACCCGTACAATCGGGTGTTTGCTTAAAGTAAGTAAAATGATCTGGAATATTATCGGAAGTATAAGATTCAATACCTTCAACTATTTGCAGGAATAGTTTCCGGCTCATACGAAATCTTCTATGAAAATTCCGGTTTGAATACTTACAACCTTCAACGAAATAATCGTTGAGCAGACGTTCTTCTGCAATCTCACGTTCACGATATATATGGCTACGAGCACGAGTAGGATGTTGAGATGCTTCTTCTTGTTCCAACTGAAGGTGATGCTCGTACGCGGACGCCATAAATTGGAAGTCATCTTCGTCATCAACGTCTGACCAATGCAGAGGAATTTCATCAAATTGATTCGGATCCATTGTGAACGAACTTGATTCTTGAAATATGAAAATGTGAGAGGAAGTATATAAATTGTGAATTTGAATTATGGAAGTGTGAAAAAAATAGTGTTTTAGTTGGGTATTTATAGTAGTAAAAAAATGTTTTTGAATTTTTTTTATTTAAAACTAGCCGTTAGAGAGTTTTTTGTAATTTTTTTTTAAAAAGTAACGGATACTAGCCGTTGAGGGGGTGATTTTGTAATTTTTTCTTTTTTTTTATCGCTTTTAACGAGCGTTAGTATAATAACGTGTAGGGATTAACGCTGAAATAACGCATAGGGTCCAACGGTTTAACGGCAGTTAACGGCGTTATTTGGCCGGTTAAGGGCGTTATACCGTTACTAATGTAATTGCTCTTAAAAACCCTAAACAAAAGACATAACACTCTCCAATAACATTAACATCATGCATACTCTTCCAAGAGAAAGATGCATCACCATATTACAAAAATCATCTACACTAGCCACAAAACTCATAACTGAAATCCACTCTCAACTAATCACCAACAACAATCTCACAACGCAATCACCCTCCATCATTTCAAAACTAATACAACACTACTTAAAATCATCACCACGTTACACACATTACCCTCATCTCATTACCACCCAATTCTACAATCAAACCAACGAACAAAACCCATATTTACTAAACGTTTTAATCCGATGCATGAAACCCGTTGACTCTATTCGAGTTTTTGCCAATTGGGTAACGAAAGATATCGTAAAATTCGATGATTTTACGTATGTTTTTGTGTTAGGTGCTTGTGCAAGAGGTGGTGGGACATTATGGGATGGGATGCAAGTGCATTGTCGGGTTATAAAACATGGGTTTTTGTCTAATGTTATGTTGGGGACTACTTTGGTTCATTTTTATGTCAAGTGTGGTGGTTTTGTAAGTGGGAGAAAAGTGTTTGATGAAATGTCTGAGAAAAGTGTTGCTACGTGGAATTCGTTGATATCGGGGTATTGTGCAAGGAAAGAGTATGCGCGAGACGGGTTGTTTTTGTTTTTGGAGATGTTGGGCGGTGATTGTGGGGTGAAGGTTAGTGATACCACTTTGGTTTGTGTTTTGTCTGCGGTTGCGAGAGTTGGCTGTCTTGAGACTGGTGTTGGTGTTCATGGACATATTGTGAAGACGGTTTGTGATGTTGAAAACGATGTTTATTTAGGTACTGCGCTTGTTGATATGTACGCCAAGTGTGGGTGTTTGGATTCGGCTTTGGATGTGTTTATGAGTATGGGATGTAAGAATGTTATGACTTGGACGGCTATGGTTTCGGGCTTTGCTGTTCATGGGAAAGGAAAACAAGCTTTGAAGTTTTTCAATGACATGATAGAATCCGGTATTGTGCCTAATTCGGTGACATTTACGAGCTTGTTGTTTGCTTGTTCTCAAGCAGGGCTTCTTGAGGAGGGTCTTTATTTGTTTCATGATATGAAGGCGAAGTTTCGTATTGTACCTTTATCACATCATTATGGTTGCATTGTTGACCTTCTTGGGCGAGTGGGACACTTATCTGAGGCATATGAGTTTATTATCAGTGAAAACGTTGAAGGCGATGAGGTGTTATGGCGGAGCTTGTTACATGCTTGTAGGGTGCATAACAATATTGTGATGGGTGAGAGAGTGGCGAAGATTCTAATCTCGATAAAGCCAGAGATGAATCTCGGAGCATATGATAATACTGAAGATTATGTTGCTTTATCTAATATATGTGCTTCTGCGGGAAGGTGGGAAGATGTAGCTGCAGTGAGAGAAGTGATGATTGATAAAGGAATGGAGAATAAAGCTGCTGTTAGTAGTGTTTTCAGTTAGTTTGAGATCCTCCAAAGACACGAAAGGGTGTGATATGAAATGAGAGTAAGAACAAGTGGCAGAACCTGAACTATGGGCTTTAATGAGATCTTAAACCAATGTTTACACGTGAATCCCCTTGAAACCCAAAAATGAGAAGTTGAAAGGGAACAAGTGATGAAGATGCAGGAAACGGAGGGATTTGTTGTTCCAAAATAAAGATTACGCCGACCAAGTCAAATAGTGAGTTGAAGATATTTTGGAAAATGTTCTGGAGAGTTTATGTGAGTTTGATTTTACCATAATTTTTATGAATTAATTGCTAAGTTACTTAATTGGTGATCGGCGAGAATTTACCTTACTCCCTGAACAATTGGAAACTGTCATGTCCATCAGTGAAGTATAAATAGAGGAGCACTTTGGTTCTTAAGACATAGATAAGATCTCTACAGACTACACCACAAAGTGTTTTTTTTTTTTTCTTCTTCTGGGTAAAAGGGATTCACCCTGGCAAAATCTATTAATCACATAACCAAATAAGTACAATGGAATGTGGCAGAGTACCACATTAACATCAAGCAACGCTTGAACATCCCACTAAATCGCTTGTGACATGCCACACAGGGTTCAGTACACCAGAGGTCTCTTAACAATATTTATAGTATAGAGCGAAAAAAAAAAAAAAAAAAAAAAAAAAAAACTTTTTTCATTAGTTTATTTGATCAAAAAAGCAACTTTGGGATTCAGTGCAATCACAATTTGTCAGAAGTTCAATGTTATAAGACCGACTCGATGGTATACCAGCATCTAGCATAGTGATAGCGGTAGAGGCACTTCAGGTATTTTGAGGCCATGTAGCAAAAAAAAGCTCACCGCCACGGAGACGGAGTCCAAGGGCGAGCAAGTGTCTCTGATGGGCCACAATTGCAGCTTTAGTCGTTAAGGATTAAACTTAGTTATAGAGGTAGTTATCCTATTAGGATTCGTCCGAATACGTCTCTATATGTAACTGTATATCCATGCAATTTATTTCGTCAATACTATCACCAGTGAAGAAAAAGAAGAGTTGATGCTTTTAGTTTGGGGTTATTTAAATTTGGACTATATAATTTGAGCTTAGTGTATGTATTCAGATTTTAAGCAAACTTCGAGGACTTCAGTTTAATTAATGTTGGAACAATTTACAAACCTCAAAAGCTTTATTCCATAGTAGGAATTGGTTCATAATATGAAAAGTTTTATGAATTAATGACATTATAAGATGTGGCAATTTTATAAACCTTTTAATAGGTTCGCCATAGTGGATGCCCTAAGTAGCCAAAAAGTAATGGATGTAGCAGAAAATATAAATCGTGTAGCACAACCTAAAGATAACATTTTTTTGAAATTGTTTTGCATTTCGCGGACCAAAATAGGCCGCACCCGGCATCTGCTCCTTGATAGTGGAGAGCAATTGCAGAAGACTTTATGTGAAGACAAAACAAGAAGGAAGCTGTTGGGGTGCAAGGGACATTGTAGTGTCACCAGGAAAGCTCGTTTAACCAGTTCACATGTAAGGTTAGTCATTCAATTATTGCAGGTCTTGAAGCATTATTAGAAGCTTAACAAGCTTCATGCAACTTTTAAAGGAATTAATTGTGTGGGCAACACAAAAGAATAACATTATGTAAATGATTGTATTATAAATAAATTGATAAAATAACATTCTTATTTAACTATATGGTATTTGAATAAGTTAAGCTTTTGCCGAGTGCATAAACACTCAAAGAAAACCAAGTTTACTTGTACCTTCACTGAACTATGACTATGGTGCTGTGAGAGAACAAGCCTATCTCCATCATCACCAACATAAATTAGACTACTGTTAATCAGAAGTAGAACTCGGTCATCTTAGGTTCAGGCTCTTGGACTGACAGATGAAGTAATATCTTGAAAAACCTTCAGCCTCTTTTTGATCTTTTTCTCAACAACTTTTCCGGACTGAGATTTCTCAACCACATTCCCAGGTCCACTGCTCGACCCCAAAACTGCAGCAATAATGGCTTCTTCAAAGTCCTTTCTGTCAGGGAAAAACTCCGTGAAATCTACATTTTTCTCAGGTGAAACTGACCTCCTTCGGATCTTGATTGCTTCCATATTGGCAGTATCTCCAGACCTTGTTCTCTTAAGCCCTTCTGGCATATATGGTGGAACTTTAACCAAATTTGATGCATTAGAGGAATTTGCACCAATATCGAGTGAATTCCTAAATTCATCCATTACTGATTTATTAGCTATGATGTTTGAATTAGCATTCTGATTGGAAAAACCATTTTGGGTTTTACGTGGATTTAAAGGCGGCAAGGATACATTGTGTTCTTTACAAGGTTGAGGCTGCCAAATAGCAGAAGAACCCAAAAACGCATCAAACAGTTTCTTCTGCTCAACACTATCACTACCAGTATTCATCATCTCGGATTCGAGGTCCCTTAGCATTTGTTGGGCTCGTTCATAGGCCTTGAGATGTGAGTCCACCCCTATCGGCCCGTCCATCTCTGCGGGTTTAACTAACCTAAGCGTGTCTTTTGCCTCACCAATTCTGCCCTGTTTCATCAAACATATGCCCAAATTGCACATCTTGTTGTTATCAGGTGCTATAACTAATGCTCTCCTGTATGCATCTTCGGCCTCAATGTAGTGGTTTTGTTGCATTAGTGCCCACCCAAGATTTCCCTACAAGATTAATAAAAAAAAAAAATTAGTCACCAAAATTCCCTATTGATCATGATTAATGAATTTAATTCATTTGATCTTACCAGCAGTCTAGTCGCCTCCTGCTGGATCGATACCTGAAACTTCTTTCCTTGAGATCGTGCCGTTTTCGTTCGCTTCCCGTTGAAAGCCATGCCTTTTTGGATCAAGAACAACTTATGTCTCAACAACCCTATTTGGTCATCAAATCTTCCACATTTCTGCAAGTCACAATCGAATTTAAGAATTTTGTTCTATCTTTTTTAGGAAAAAAGAGTATTTTTTTTATGATCTAACCTTGTATAGATCTAGAAGAATGTTATCAAGGGATTCCTGTGCTTGATCCGAGCATCTGTGACGTAGCGACTTAATGGCTTCAATGGCTTCTTCTGCTCGATTTTGTTGCTTCATGACAATCGCCATGTCTTTTAAAGCACTGTCCACTCTATCTCCGGCATTAATGGCTGCCCAAAACAAGGCTATCGCTCTCTCGGGATCCTTATCTACTAACTAAATAACCAATAAAACCCGACATATATCAATAAAACTCATACAATTCGTAAAACTAAAGCCAAGCAAATATTTTCTTACTTGAACATTTTTCGCTCTGACATAAGGAGTGTCCCCAACAGGGACTTTGTGAGTCACATGAAAAGGCTCGGGCCACATTAAACTCAGATTGAATGAATTGGATCGACTTTCTGAGAATTTGCGGCCACATAAGGGCTTGGCCGGTGACGAAGGAGCGGATTTAGTGGGCCTAAAACCTGGAGGAGCATTCATCAGATTTTGCATCATCTTAAATTATATTTTGTTCAAAATGTGTGGATGATAGAGAGAAAATGATGGTGAAATAGGCGAGTTTTTGTATGCAGAGAAGGTATTTTGAATAATTTGACCGTTATTATTTTGAATTTACAGTTTGCTGACTAGCCGTTGAATTTTGACGGGTAAATATGGCAACAAAGTTTAATCCGGACCGTATTTATGACATACTAGGCCTTGTTTATTTTATTTTACCTTTCTTAAAAAACAAGTCCCTTAGTTTTGCTTTTTATGTTTTTGTAGTTGTTTAAAGAATTTGAATTGTAAAGTAAATGTAAAATAAATAAACATTACTATCTTATTTTCGGCCAAGTGTTATGACTATCAAACTTATTACCTTCATGTCAACTCACGTTTCCATTCAAGATACTATCAAATCCATCACATTATCAAAATCCATTACCAAACAGGTATAATAATCACTACAAAACTAAAGATATAAAAACACAACTTTATACAAAATAACTACAATATACTCCACAAACACAAAAAGAAAAGAAAAAAAAAATGTGAGCAAACCGTTTGGTTGTGTGCACCACCAAACCATTGCCAAAATTCCACTTTCGTGCGCAATTAGGAATGTGTGTCATGGGGATGGCGCATGGTTAGTGGCACCACCAGGTGGTCACCAGCATAACGCCTAGCGTTACATTACTAAAAAGTATTTGGGACTTACTTTTTATAGTAATCTTAAAAAATTAAGTAACACACTTACTATTTATAGCATGATCTTAGTATTGTTGAAAAAACATTTAACTTGTAACATCCATCTTAATATTAATGGAATATTGAATCTGAAACCATCAAATTAAACAAGGTTCAAATTCATTATTCATTGTAACAACCGTCAAATTCAAGTTAGTGACCGATAGTAACTTGTGACATCTTTATTTGAAAAATATGCTTGTTAGGCTAGTTTTGGTCTTAAAAGATCGTTTTGTATTTCGTGTTCACTTTCCTTAGGCACCTCGTATTATGAACGTGCCTTCAAACTAGGATCTTATTTAAAGGTCATAAGCGATCAAAGATATGCTTAAGTCATTTTAAACTAGTGTCATCACCCTCAGAAAAATTAGTTTAACTAGCTTGTACATTCCACTTCATGAGTTATGTTTTTTTTTAGTTACACTTTTAAATAAACACTTACATTTTACATTATACATTTAACTTATCTACAAAATACATAATACATAAAATAACTATACAAAAATTCAAATTACCCTCCCCATTTAACCCCTAGGTCCGACCTCCCCTTCCCATAATTTTCCACCAAACAAAACCACACTCTTAACTCCCTTTTTGCTTCCCCATAATCTCACTCAAGAACACCATGTCACACCCTGCTAAAGTGGAATCAAGGGATGTAGTAGTGAAAGGCACAAGCATAAAATCATAGAACAATACCATACATAATTAAAACATTAAGTGTAGGTTCCAAACTAGTGATAACTAACACAATAAAATAGTGAGAGAAAGAGATGGGAGGATTCATGATAAACACATAAGAAAGAGTGAATTGCATAAATGAATCAACCAAGGCTCAAATGAGCCATTACATGAGTATTTATACAAAGAGAAGTAGGGCAACACCCCATAGAAATATTATAGAAGGTTTCCATAGCGCATGGGCTTACTACAAGGGCTAGTGGATTAAATACAAACTTATAAGCCTTAATATGACAACCTATTACATAAACTAATGACCGACACTCTATATTGATTACACGTAATCTCAACAATCTCCCCCTAAGGGTTGGTCATCATGGTCTTCATTTATAGGTTGACTGTCGTCTTTTGATCTATGACTTTCTTAGCTGATGACTTCTTCAATCTTTACTTTCTTTGTTTTTCGTTCTTGTTCTTGTGATCTTATGTTGGTCGTGCCTTACTTCATCAACGTGTTTGTCTCTGATGGATTTTCTTCCTTTTCGACATGCTCATACTTCTTGATAACTTTGAATCTTTATAAATGTCGATCTTAAGTATGTTTAAGAACAAAGATTAAACCTATTTTCAAAATAGAAAAAACTAGCTTTGGAATTAAATAAGTGTAAAAATGATTTACTTGCACTAAAGCAGGCTAAACTAGAGTCTCTCACACTTTAAATTCAAAACACTGAGCTTGTGAAACAAAATCATACTCTTCAAGAACAACTTAAGCAAGAAAAACTCATAATTGAGAAATGGACTCATAGCAATCATAAAGTTTATGAATGCATTAGAGATCTACTTCCTAGTACTAAAAAGAGAATACTAGGAAGTGATCAACTCACTGATTCCTCCAACAAGGATCAAAGTAAAAAATCATTCACTCCTACTTGCATATCTTATGAACTAGAAATTAAACTAAAGCCCAGTCTGAAAGAGTCAACCCAGACAGTAAGTTACCTAACTTCAAAACTGGTAAAATACTGGAGTCTGAAAGTCGGGAAATCAAAGATATGCTTGGACTCACTGATGAGCCCAGTCATACTGAGTCTGTAAATGAGTATGAATCAGAATCTCAAACTCCACTACCTCCATTGGAAACACTTCAGATAGCAGCAACACTCTCATTGAGAGAAGTCAGGATTAGGTAAAATGATTCCAAGAAGACCTAACCCAGTTCCAATGAAAGAAGATCCAGTTCCTACTGAAACTTCCACACCTTACTTCCTACTAAAGAAAAGACCTGTGATACTGATTCAAAATATGATTAGTTGGCTGAACTAGTTAAGAAACTTAGTGAAAAGGTGAACTCATTAGAAAAGGCACTTGAATCTAAAATCCAGGAACCCCAACCTGATTCATCTAACACCTCCAAACCAAAAATAACCCTAAAACCAAAATAGAAATGTGAACTATGCAATTACATAAATCACTTAACTGATGATTGCTATAGGATTCTCTTTTTCATGATATGCAAAAAGGAAGATCATATAACTTCTAATCACAAATTTTACTCAGTCACCCAGAGTGCATCAACAAACTACCAAGCTCGGGCTTTTAAGTATGTCTCACATGCCAAGCAATCTCAAAGACTAAAGGCAAAGCCTTTTCTACCATGTCCACATTGTGGATTCAATGACCATCACCCTGATGACTGTCTCATGTATCCCTGCTGTGAGATTTGTGGAGATCCCTCTCATGATACATTAGGATATGATATGATCATTCATGCTAGAAGAGGATTCACCACTGAATTTTCTGAGTCTAATGAATCATCATTTATTCTAAATGCAAAATATGTGGAAGCATTGTCTACTCAACCACTGACCATGAATCAATTGAATGGTTCAAAAAGAACAACAGACCTCATGCCAACAAAGCCAACCCTACTTCTAGAAAGTGGGTTAACAAGAGAAACTAACCCAGTTTGTTATTTGTGCTGGTATTTGAACTTATGAACTTTTGAAATTATGAACTTTTGAACTATTTGAAATTATGAACTATGATCCAACTTATGAACTTTTGAACTTATGAAACTTATTGAACATGTGCTTTGATCTTTTTATGCAAATGGATACGTATCGCTATATAAATGTAGAAGTGGTTGATCCAAATTTCCTATAATACTTATTAACCTAACTCCCAAAAACGACATAGGCGTGGAAAGTTATGGATAACGCTATTTAGGGAACCCCATGTTAATACAAATAAGCCGTAAAAACGTTTATTTATATTTTACGATCTTCTAATGTTTTGTCGATAACAAACGTAAAATCATTTTAACGAAACAAATAAAATTCGTAAATGGTTTGAGCCAATAGTTTACTAACACACTTACATTTTCATATAAAACACTAAACAAGTAATATTGTTTACATCTTATAGAATTGCATATGTATAACAACTAGTGTTTACATGATATGGAAATGTGCATATTTATATTGTAATGGGTAATGACTAATGTAATGGGTAAAAATCTAAGTCCTTAACCCATTGACTAGATACATTGAATATTGTTGGGTAAAACCCAAAGTCCCTGACCCATACCCATGGAGCTTGATCCATAACCCATGACCCATTGCATGACATCATGCATGAAGCTATATATGTTGGGTATTATCCATGATCCATGACCCAAGACCCATGACCCAATGTCTAGATACATTGCATCTTGTTGGGTATCCATAATTCATTACCCATTACCCATGACCCAGTTTGCAACCCAAAATCCGGACTTAAGTTGACCCAGCTGCCAGATTCCTTGGATTGCACTAGCCGGATCCCTCTGGGGAGGGATCCGTGGGAACCGTGGAACAGTAGAGAAATTTTCCTATAAATAGTGAGCCATTTCTCTCTTGTTACTCACCCCTTTTACACATAATCTCTCTTAGTATTGTAATATCTCAAACCTCATATCCAAAGGATCTTTCTATGTATCTTTGTGTTTATGTGATTCTCTAGGTTCCTCTTAAAGGCGAGATCACCACCTCTTGAAGTCGAGCAAGCTCAATTCCATGATTTGCCAAGCTTCGTCATCATCAAAACTAGTGAAGTTATCTTGTTGATAGTTCTTTCCTCCCTCCTTAGAAGTGTTGTGTTGAAGGAATTAGTGAAAGGTGCTAAAGGGTCAAGTCGAAGGCATTAGTGAAAGGTGCCAAAGGGTCGTGTCGAAGGCATTAGTGAAAGGTGCCAAGGGATTACATTCGATATGGTGCATCGATGGACAAGATAGATAGTTTGGGTTAAAGGATATTGATATCCTTATGATGTTGTAATAAGGAGTGTATCTCCTTCGGGGTAGTCGTGTATTGGTGTAGTATTGGGTAGTAGTTCCTCCTTTGTAATGGAACTCGATATCTAGCCTTGTGCCAGATAAAGTGTAGGCGACGTTGTGATAGGTTTGGTTCTACCTCGTGGAAGAACTTGGTGTCTAACCTTGTACCGGATAAAGAGTAGGCGACGTTGTGAAGGCTTCTCCACCACATTAATGAGCTTGTGTTGTGTAGTGCTTACGAACTCTCGAGTGGGGAACTCGGGGAATGGAGTAGGGCAAGGAAGGTATCCTTGTAGCCGAACCACTATAAATACTCGTGTCGTAGTTTTTTATTCCTTACTCTTTATCTTTGCATTACTTGTTTATATGCTTATCTATCATCATCCAACACACACATTAAATAGATTGACATAAGTCGATCTAAATAGTTTAAAACAAAGTTTTTAATCGGTAAAACCATTCAACCCCCCCCCCCCTTCTAGTTTTCCACAATTGGTACCAGAGCTTCGTTACCAAGTTTCTTAGAGTATATTGTACTTTTATAAAAACTTGATACGATCCGTGTATGATTGAAAACTACAAAGAAGACTTTCTAAAAACAAATACCATGTTTTAAGAACACTTTTGTTGGATGTTGATTGGATGACAACATCAATTTTTCTACATCTTATTTTGTCTTACAAAATGCACTCACCTTTCTTGTCATTTTGTTTAGTTAACCTCATATTAAGCAAGCCATCAGAATTCTTTGGTAATAAGATAACCTTTTCAAAAAGGGTGTCTTAACATACTACCAACTAGATCTCGAAGAAACCAGAGTTGTCCATTGATATTTTTTTTGAAAAGTAAGGGACACTCAAAATTGCATTAGAGGTATGATCTTCTTAAACTTATCTCTAAGTAACATTAGCTAAGAATAAGTATGCTTGCATAGAAACTTATATGATTATATTAACTTTTTTTTTAATTTATTTATAATATATGCTTTTGTGATATACGTGGCGTAATTAGAAAACCTTTGTGCATACGTGTTATCTTCCGTCTAAACCTAGGTATATCTATATGTGTTATCTTAACCTAAAACCAAAAAATCAAATCTTTCTAAATACTAATAAAACAAAACACAAATCTCAAAAATTCCTCCTTCCCCATAAAAACATCCTTCGATCGTAAAACCTCATTTTTCAAATCTTCTACTTTCAAAATACCTCACATTCAAACTTCATCTTCTTCTTCATCTCACTTTGAAAAATCAAAACCAAGGAAGATTTCCATCATCATGGTTTACATCGCCTTCGTGCTCATCATCATATCACTCCTCGCTCTCGTGTATCCCATGATCAAGTTTTCTCATTGAGACATGTACTTTGTGTTAATACAAATAAACCATAAAAACGCTTATTTATATTTTACAATCTTCTAATGTTTTGTCGATAACAAACATAAAATCATTTTAACGAAACAAATAAAATACGCAATTGTTTTGAGCCAATAGTTTTCTAATACACTTACGTTTTCACATAAAACACTAAAACAAGTATAAGTGATTTTATGATTTAAGTAATAAATATGTACAACAACTAGTGTTTACATATTGGGCAAATATATACATAACTAGTATGTATTATAATGGGTAATACAATTGGGTAGAAACTTAAGTATTTGACCTATTGACCAAATACATTGAATGTAGTTGGGTACAACCCAAATTCCATGACCCATACCCATGGAGCTTGACCCATAACCCATTGCATGACATCATGCTTATGTCATATATGGATAATATCCATGACCCATGGTTTTAATCCATGGCCCATAGTTTTAATCCATGAACCATGGACTAGATGCATTGCATCTTATAGATACATTGTATCTACTTGGATACCCATGATCCATAACCCATGACCCATGACCCAAAACCCATGGGTAAAAGGGAGCGTCACACGGATCACAGTAATACATTGGACGGATCCCTCAAGTGAGGGATCCGTGGGATCCGTGGAACAGTAGCCATTTTCTCCCTAGAAATAGTAAGTTATTTCTTCATTGTTTCTCACCCCTTTCTCACATATTTTCTCTTTGAGTTATAAACTCTCTAACCTCAGATCCAAGTGATCTATGTATGTAGTTTTGTTTTTGTGTGATTCTATAGGTTCCTCTTAAAGGCGAGATCACCATCCTTTGAAGACGAGCAAGCTCAAGTCCATGAGTTGCCATACTTCGTTATCATCAAGACTACTGAGATTCTCTTGTTGATAGTTCTCTTCTTTCTCATAAGAAGTGTAGTGTTAAAGACATTAGTGAAAGATGTCTAAAAGAGTCAAGACGAAGACATTAGTGAAGGGTGTCAATCGTCCGTATTGAAAGCACTAGTGAAGGGTGCTTAGAAGCCAGGGCTAAAGGCATTAGTGAAGGGTTCCTATAAGTCAAGTCACAAGGCATTAGTGAAATGTGCTTTAAACATCGATTCAAAGGCATTAGTGAAAGGTGCCTAAGGTGTACATTCGATATGGTGTGATTCGATGTACAAGATAGATTAGTATTGGGTCAAAGGATATTGATATCCTTGTTGATGTTGTTAAAGGGAGTAGATCTCCTTTGGGGTTAGGTGTTTTGTAGTGTTTGGGTAGTAGTTCCTCCATTGTAATGGAACTCGGTATCTAGCCTAGTACCGGATAAAAAGGTAGGCGACGTTGTGATAGGTTTGGTTCTAACTCGTGAAAGAACTCGGTGTCTAGCCTTGTACCAGATAAAGAGTAGGCAACATTGTGAAGGCTTCTCCGCCATAAGGAGTTGGTATCGTGTAGTGTTTACAAACTCTCGAGTAGGTGACTCGGGGAGTGGAGTAGGGCAAGGAAGGTGTCCTTGTAGCCGAACCACTATAAATACTCGCGTTGTCGTTTTGTGCTTCTTACTCCTTATCTTTTCATTACATACTTATATATGCTTGTCTATCAACATCCAACATACATGTTTAATAGATTGACATAAGTCGATCTAAATAGTTTAAAACCAAGTTTTAATCGGTAAAACTATTCAACCCCCCCTTCTAGTTTTCCACAATTGGGATCAGAGCTTCGTTACCAAGTTTCTTAAAGTATATTGTACTTTAAAAACTTGATACGATCCATGTTTAATTGAAAAATACAAAGAAGGTCTTTTACAAAAACAAACACTATGTTTTTAAAACACCTTGTTTGGATGTTGATTAGATAACAACATTTGTTTTTACTATTTATTTGCACTAACCTTCTTTGTCATGTTGCTTAGTTAAAGCTCATACCTACCAAGCCATAGGAATTGCTTGGTAACAAGACTACCTTCCTTAAGAAGGTATCTTAAACACGAAGAAACCGAAATTGTCTTCTGACATTTGTTGTGTCATTTGTAAAGGCATTCCTAAGTGCTTTAGAGGTATGATTTTCCACTTATCTCTAAATAACATTAGCTTAATAAATAAGTATGCTTATATAGGAATTTATATGATTATCTTTTGTGCATATTCATATATTACATGTAGCTTCGTTAGGAAACTTTTCTCGCATACGTGTTGCTCTTTCGTCTAAAGTCGAGGTTTATAAAATTGGTGTTTTAATTCATTAAATCCATAAATCATATCTTTATAATAATAAAAAAAACACAAATCTCAAAAAATTCCTCCTTTTCCATAAACTCCCTCCGACGTCCACTCCACCAAATCCCCACTTTTTCAAATCTTTCACCTTCAAAAATTACCTCTCATTCAAAACTTCATCTTCCTCCTCGTCTCATCTCATCTCAAACCAAAACCAAGAAGGTTCTTCATCAACATGGTTTACATCGCCATCGTACTCATTGCCTTAACACTCATTTATCTCGTGTTCCCCATGATGAAGTTCTCGTATGGAGACATATACTTTGTGTTGTTAATCTACATTGGTGTTATATACCCAATCCTTTCTATCGTTCTTAGCATTGAAATGAAATATTACTAATTTTCTAGTTTATCTAGTTTATTTCTCAAATATGTTTGTCATTTAGTTTAATTTTTATCTTTCGTATTTTTTTTTGGTCTTAAGATACATTAGAAACCAACAATGCATGCTAAAGATAAACATCGGCTAAAATACATACCTTTGTATAAAACATATAAGATGAAAAATTCTCTTTTCGTCAAAACCCTTTTTCTGTCACTATAGATCCACGGATCCCTGTAGGTATACTAGCCGGATCCCTCATGGAAGGGAACCGTGAGAACCGTCCTTCTAGATAACAGTCTTTCATGTAAAATTAAAACCATTTTCTTCCTAAAAGTAATGTTCCACTAGAATGGCAAACATTAGGTGAGTTAATTATCATTGTTAATAAACATCCTGTAAAAACGTTAGGTAATCATTGTTTTGCCCATAATACGTCACATCCTATTAACTCTTCTTTTCTATAGGTCTTGCTATGTCGCATGAGTATGAGTTCGATTTTTCACTCACTTGCGTCTACACCCCTAACATCTCTCTTGAGCCCAACACACCTGGCAATCATGTCAGTGGGTTCAATAATCTCGAAACCCGTCACTTCTATGAAGGACGTATTGTCGACACTCCTCTACAATACGAAGAAGGTATCAATACCTCCTTCTGAACCATAGCACTGGAATGTCTTCTCGAAATTAATGAGAAAATATGTCCAAGGTTTGTATTGGAATTCTTCCGTCAAGTTGAACTCGTTCGTAACGAGGATCGCTCTTTATCTCTTTGGTTTTGGATCAAAAACCAAAAGTTTGTTTTAACCCTTGGGCAATTTGCTCACATCCTCCGAATTCCAAATCATGGACAATGTGCTTTCACTGAAGATTGGTCTCTTGATTCTCTCTTCAACTTTCGTAAAGAAAATAGTCCATATTGTTCACACATACCTTCCCCGCAAGACTTGACTCGCACGATATGCAAACCTCGACCCTATTACTCCGATCCAAACATTATCTATACACGGGATATCCGAGAAGAGTACAAGGCTCTCGTACTCATCCTACGTGAAAATGTTTGGAGTCTTAGGGGAAATCGAGAAATCCTTCCCGCTTGTTGTGCTCACATAATGTATTGTTTGCTAACACAACAACCATACAATCTCGCCTACTTCTTTGCAAGGCGAATTGTAAATCTTCAAGGCTCCAAGAATAAACTAATCCCTTATAGAATGTTCTTAACACGCCTTTATCATCACATCATGTACTTACACCCTCAATTTCAAAGTCCGTTGTACGTACTTGTGAACAAGATGATGGAACAGTTAAACACATCTCTCATGAAGACTTTCTTCATTCCTCAATCGGCAAACACTCATCAACCATTTGATGATCCATCTAGCGAAAATGCTCAAGGAACTTAGTTCTCTTTCAAAATAGGGTCAATCCTTAGTATTCATGCTCTATCAATGTAATGTAATTTCCTTCATGAAATAAAACATTTAACATTTGATATCTCCACTATATTAGTGTTAGAACTTCTTAGAAAACACTAGCTATAAAATATGATGCCTTGTGCAACCCTCGCATATCTTTTTTAAAGGTTCTGTTTAGCAGAGAGACAGATCCCAAAGCTTGTGCTAGACGGATCCCTCCTTCTAGGGAACCGTAGGATCTGGAAAACAGAAATGCAGTTGAAATCATTATATTTCAAAACATATCTTTAGATCACTTCACACTAAGCTAAACATAGTGCCTTAGGACCAATTTAGTCCTTATAAAGCTGAGTAAAGGTTTCATACTCACGCATAACTCATTTAGATCATAATCAAAACGCTTATCGTTTCATCAATATTCATTACTCTTCCGCTCTTACACTCACACATGATCCTTTACATGTTAATACATCTAGCTTTAGAAATCTTTCAATTTTAGCAAATTGATTGTAGTCATCCTTACTTTAAATAGGTCAAAATGGATCAAACTCTAGCTTTTCCATCTTAAAGCTTTTAGGATATCCTCCAAAAGATTACCTTAAGTTACTATCTGATCTCTAGGATCATTTAGCTCCATTTGACACACTCAAATCTTTAGTGTCATCTTTGGTCACTCATTGGTACTCATAAAAGTTCCAATTTCTTACATAAAAGGCAATCATTAGCTACATCACTCATTGCCCTTAAGCATTTAAGTACCCTTTCATTTAAGACACTTAGATGGACTGAAACACTCAAGAAGGTATATGCATTAGACCTTACAAACATCATTGTTATCTTTTCTTAGCTGCTGAGAGACGGATCCCTAGGATTAGCCTAGACGGATCCCTCATTGGAGGGAACCGTGGGATCCGTATGACAGATTCATGTCAACTCTAGCTAAAATAATCATTTCAAGCTCATCTTGCTAACTTGAACACTCCATCTCACCTTAATTAAGTTCCTATATCAATACAACTCTGAAGTTGACTCTTGTGCATGCTAATCATCACATTCCAAGGAATTTTAGTGGCTTAAGTCTTGAATGCACTTGCCAAATCCCTTCCTTTATAAACCACATTGTTAGGACTCCTAAAGTCATCATCTTCATCTTCATTTTCAGCACTTAGAAACCTTTACAAAACTCTTTGAATCATCTCATCATGAGGAAATCTCCAAGTGGTAACTCATCCACCAAAGGACCACCCAAGAAAATAGCTCGTGTTGTACACGAAATTTCTTCAACCGAATCATCTCCGGTTAAATCCACAAATGCTAGGATTTCTCCTCCACCAACGCAACCAATCAAACCAATCCCTAAAAGGATAGTTCCCACAAAACTACCAATGCCAAACACCACCATACCTCCTAAACCAAACAATCCTATTTCCACTAAACCATCACCATTGGTGCCTAGAGCCCTATCATTCACCACTTCACTTTCATCACCACACCTTTACAATCTAGAGGACTTGCCTCCTAGGCCATCTCATCCTCCACCACCGGCAACATTCTCCTCATGAGGAGGAATAATAGAACAAACTCAAGGTGTTGAGTCAACATTAGCTCCGGCTTCCTTCTTTTCGTCACCATCAAATAATCCCGTTTGGATTATGAGAAATCATCAAAGTCAACCACCCAACCACATGGAAGTTGACACCTCTCTACCACCACCATCATTCTTGGTCGAGCCATCTTCAAATGCGCCTCCGCCAATCCCTCCCTCGTTTGAGGCTCCTCAACCCGCTTCACTTGATCCTTCACATCAAGCGATGTCCTTTCTTCCATCATCACTACCTAGCCATGACAAAGATTTCTATCATTGTCAACATGTTGAAAGTTTGATACATGAAGTACGGGAAGATCAACGTTTCGTGTTTTATCACCTCCTCGAACGTTTCGACGAGATTAAACCTAAACAAACTTGAGCTAGAGGATTCTAGTGGTGTCCTAGTATCAAGCGTGACTTAGATAGTCTAGTAACTCAAAGTCATGTATCGTTCATTTTCTTAGTTTTTAGAGTCATGTATATCATATCTCTAGTTTTATTAAATGAAATTACATGATATTTGCTATATTTCTGAGTATATGATTATTGGTATAATACACATCTCATTTTGATGCCAACATAATTTTTGGTACATCACATTTTCTATATTTTAGTTACAGATAAACGGATCCCTACGTTTTGCCTAGACGGATCCCTCCAAGGAGGGAACCGTGGGATCCGTGCAACAAAAGACTAGTTTTTTACTAACTCGAGTCTTATTTGCAGGAAATTATGCATTATATACTTGTCTTCTAACCTTTGTTTTGTAGATTTTCAATTTACACGTGAAGACTTTGACACCCTAAGCTAGGGGGAGCTCTGTGTCAAAGCATTACATTGCAATATCACTTGCAATATTAGGATTACATTTCATGACGTCCCTTTGCAAATTGCAATCATCAAGGGGGAGCATTATTGTCACTAAGACGAAATCCTTTGCTAACATAGTTGCAATGCATTAGCTTAGTAGTTTTTATTTACTTGACGCCCTCACAAAAGGATGGACTCGCCAAGGGGGAGTTAAGACGAGAACTCTTCCCGTCACGTGCTATCTATTTTTTTTTTTCTTTCACATGTTTTTCTTAAAACAATGTGTTAGTTCCTTTCCAAAGCTCTTTTTGTTTCGACAAAAAGGGGGAGAAGAAAGTAAAAACTACAAATTCAAACCTTTACGAATTTTAGTTTTTCCTTAAAATAATTTTATGTTTTGTCATCAACATAAAGGGGGAGATTGTTAATACAAATAAACCATAAAAACGTTTATTTATATTTTACGATCTTTTAATGTTTTGTCGATAACAAACATAAAATCATTTTAACGAAACAAATAAAATACGCAATTGTTTTGAGCCAATAGTTTTCTAACACACTTACGTTTTCACATAAAACACTAAAACAAGTATAAGTGATTTTATGATTTAAGTAATACATATGTACAACAACTAGTGTTTACATATTAGGCAAATATATACATAACTAGTATGTATTATAATAGGTAATACAATTGGGTAGAAACTTAAGTATTTGACCCATTGATCAAATACATTGAATGTAGTTGGGTACAATCCAAAGTCCATGACCCACACCCATGGAGCTTGACCCATAACCCATTGCATGATATCATGCTTATGTCATATATGGATAATATCCATGACCCATGGTTTTAATCCATGGCCCATAGTTTTAATCCATCAACCATGGACTAGATGCATTGCATCTTATAGATACATTGTATCTACTTGGATACCCATGATCCATAACCCATGACCCATGACCCAAAACCCATGGGCAAAAGGGAGCGTCCCACGGATCCCCAGTAATACACTGGACGGATCGTTCAAGTGAGGGATTCGTGGAACAATAGCCATTTTCTCCCTAGAAATAGTGAGCCATTTCTTCATTTTTTCTCACCCCTTTCTCACATATTTTCTCTTTGAGTTATAAACTCTCTAACCTCAGATCCAAGTTATCTATGTATGTAGTTTTGTTTTTGTGTGATTCTCTAGGTTCCTATTAAAGGCGAGATCACCATCCTTTGAAGACGAGCAAGCTCAAGTCCATGAGTTTCCATGCTTCGTTATCATCAAGACTACTGAGGTTCTCTTGTTGATAGTTCTCTTCTTTCTCATAAGAAGTGTAGTGTTAAAGACATTAGTGAAAGATGTCTAAAAGAGTCAAGACGAAGACATTAGTGAAGGGTGTCAATCGTCCGTATTGAAAGCACTAGTGAAGGGTGCTTAGAAGCCAGGGCTAAAGGCATTAGTGAAGGGTTCTTAGAAGTCAAGTCACAAGGCATTAGTGAAAGGTTCTTTGAAGATCGAGTCAAAGGCATTAGTGAAAGGTGCCTAAGGTGTACATTCGATATGGTGTGATTCGATGTACAAGATAGATTAGTATTGGGTCAAAGGATATTGATATCCTTGTTGATGTTGTTAAAGGGAGTAGATCTCCTTTGGGGTTAGGTGTTTTGTAGTGTTTGGGTAGTAGTTCCTCCATTGTATTGGAACTCGGTATCTAGCCTAGTACCGGATAAAAGGGTAGGCGACGATGTGATAGGTTTTGTTCTACCTCGTGGAAGAACTCGGTGTCTAGCCTTGTACCGGATAAAGAGTAGGCAACATTGTGAAGGCTTCTCCGCCATAAGGAGTTGGTGTCGTGTAGTGTTTACGAACTCTCGAGTAGGTGACTCGGGGAGTGGAGTAGGGCAAGGAAGGTGTCCTTGTAGCCGAACCACTCTAAATACTCGCGTTGTAGTTTTGTGCTTCTTACTCCTTATCTTTTCATTATATACTTATATATGCTTGTCTATCAACATCCAACACACATGTTTAATAGATTGACATAAGTCGATCTAAATAGTTTAAAACCAAGTTTTAATCGGTAAAACTATTCAACCCCTCCCCCCTTCTAGTTATCCACACTTTGTCTTGTTGATCTACATTTGTATCATATATCTAATCCTTTATATTGCTCTAAGTGTTGAAATGTAATATTATTAATGTCATAGCTTATCTCGTTTATTTCTCATAGTGTGTTTGTCATATTGTTTTTTTTCGCACCTTTAAACCTTGACATGGTTTCGAAATCAACAATGCATGCTTAAGTAGTAACATTGGCTAAAACACATTCCTCTTTATAACATAAAAGTTGCAAAAATCAATTTACGTCAAGATCATTTTTTTTGTCAAAACTGCAGATCCATGGATCCCTAACTTTTAACTAGTCGGATCCCTTTTAAAAGGGAACCGGCAGAACCGTGGACCTGGTAACAAAAACTCATGCAACATAAAAACCACTTCATGAAACTTACCATAAAAGGAAAACCCCTACTAGAATATTAGAACAAAGTAAGTTAATTGTCATTGTTAATAAAAATAGAATAGCCAATAAAAACAATAAAGAGATCATATCATTTCAAAGGATTGAACTAAGATATCATCAATCAAAAACATTCTCACCCTTGAAGCATTACTTTGTCTTAGCTTACTTTTGTAAATTGTTCATTTCATGTCTATAGCTCTCATCATGACTCATGAGTATGAATTCGATCATCAACTCACTTGTGTCTACATTTCTAATATTTCTCTTGAGCCTAACACACCTGGCAATCATGTTCGTGGGTTCAATAATCTCGAAACTCGTTGCTTTCATGAAGGACGTGTTGTTGACTCACCTCTACTATACCAAGAAGGTATCAATACCTCATTCCGCACCATAGGACTAGAAGGTCTTCTCGGAATTAACGAGAAAATTTGTCCGCGGTTTGTTTTGGAATTCTTCCGTCAAGTTGAACTCGTTCGTAACGAGGATCGCTCTCTATCACTATGATTTTGGATCAAAAACCAAAAGTTTTTCATGAATCTTGAGCAATTTGCTCACATTCTCCGAATTCCAAATCATGGACAATGTGCCTTCACTGAAGATTGGTCTCTTGATTCTCTCTTTAACTACCGTGAAGAAAACAGTCCATATTGTTCACACATACCTTATCCTCAAGAAATAACTCAAATTTTATGCACTCCTCAATCCAATTACACAAATCCAAACATAATCCATACACGTGATATCCGAGATGATCTCAAACCTCTCGCAGTCATTCTACATGAAAACATTTGGAGTCTTAGAGGAAACCGTGAGATACTTCCTGCATGTTGTGCTCACATGATTTACTGTCTACTAACTCAATGATAAGGATTTAAAAGGTACACTTTTGAGGGGTCATTTAAGCCCTTAATCGACCACTTTTATATCCGTTACTGCTTAATTTCGTTCCTTTTAACTGTTTTAGGTCTCTTGAAGGCAAATTGCTGGAATGACACTTATTCGGACGAAAAGGCGTGAATATATGAAGAAAATGGCCAAGTCAAGATCAAGACACTCAAGCTGCTGGAATTGAAGGTGACGGCGTCATAGTTAGAGGGCGACGCCTTCGCAACGCGCTCCAAATTTGTGACGGCTCAGTAGCGAAATTGCTAATTTGTACCCGACAGCGTCAGGTTTTAAAGAGTAGGGCGTCACAACTCAAACGACCTAGATTCAGATCCCGACGGCGTCAGAAGATGAAGCCGACGGCGTCACAACCATAAGGTGACTACGTCACAAGGTTGACGTGGTCAAGACAAAACCCTAATGGCGGCGATCCGACGGCGTCACATTTAAAGAGTGACGCCGTCGCAAGTTGTAACTCTATATATAGATTCGAATTTTCAGACTTTTGAGAGGTAGTTTTTTAGAGTAAAACCTAATAACGATTTTTGGCTGTCTTGGGCAGTATCTTAGGGTTCTCATATCCTATTTTACAACAAGATAAGTAATTTACTTCATTGATTCAATTATGTCTTCAATTTATGTCCGGCTAATTTACTTGTGTGTTTGCTTAGATCTATGAAACCTAGGTATTGAATATTGATTGGTTGTCTCTTATCTTAATTGTAATTGACCTAGGATTGCGATAGGTCATTCGTTGTGTTTTTAATGCTTGAGTAATCTTTGTGAACATTAGTTTATAATCGCCTAGAGTTGTTGTAGGCTAAAAATCCGAAGATAACCTTAGAGTTAGTTTATGAATCCTAGATATTTCGTAGGCAATAACCTTAAGGTAGTCTCAAAGAGTTAGGGAAGAAAGCATACCCTACGACCTTAGAAGACACATGCGTTAAGAATAAGGACGTGACAATTCAACCATCAATAGGAGATAACTAGGGAGTAATAGCATCTAGGTAAACACATCTTTAATCATCATACGAGCACACATCAATTAGACATAGACTACCCCTTAGCTTAGTTAATTAGATAATTAGAATAGTAGAGTAATCGGTAGAAATACCAACCCCCCAAATCCAATACCCCGAGATTCGTAATTTCAATTTTCTAAAAAAATATAAAAAAGATAAAAAATACTCTTCCTCAACCCCAACCTTAGCGTAGTAACTTCTCATTAGCATTTCTATTCTCCTAGAGAACAATATCAATCCTGAGGCTTACCCTAATACTACACTACAACGTTTAGGTTCACTGCCTAGGTGGTTGAAAAACTTGCTCGAAGAAAAGGAAGTTTCCTTTCACCCCGAACGCGCGTTGTACGCGTATCAAGTTTTTCGCGCCACTGTCGAGGAATAGAATAGCTAGTTAGATTTCCACCTCGTTTAGGTTCCCTTTCTTGATTCCTATCAAGTAAGATTTTTTCTCATTTTTAGCTTCCTCGTAGTCTATCCCCCTTCTTCGTGACCTTTGTTAGTAATCCTATCACTTTTCATCATGGAAGGCGATAATCAACCCCCACTCCTCAACCCACCACCAAATGACCCACCAAGAGGCCGTACTCTGGGTGAATACTCAAGACCAAGCCACCTAGGCTATAGGAACACCATTTAGCTTCCCGACCAAGCCCAAACTATGGCCCTTCGATCCGACACCATCTGATTGGTGCAAAACGGATGTGCATTCCATGGACTTCGTTCCGAAGATCCTAATCAGCATCTTAAGGATTTCCTTAAAATCGTCGATTCCATCGACCTCGATGCTACTACTCGGGAGACTACGCGCCTGCGTCTCTTCCAATTCTCTCTACGGGACCAAGCTAGTAATTGGCTTGAGCGACTTCCCGCTGGCTCCATCTTAAGTTGGGATGATCTCACCTCTCGTTTCCTTGCTCAATGTTTCCCACCGGGGGAACTACTAAGCTTAGACGAGACATCTTGACGTTTCAACAACTTCAAGGCGAGTCTCTCTACGAGGCATGGACCCGATTCAAGGACTTGCTCCATAAAGTCCCTCATCATGGCATTGATCTTTGGCTTCAAGTCCAAATCTTCTATGACCATACCAATTTCATCACAAGGCGATCCATTGATCGAGCCACCGGTGGAAGGCTTAGCCACTCCAACGCAGAAGAATCATGGGATATTATAGAAGAGCTTGCCGATCAAAGCAACAAAAATTGGAGTGAATCCCATGAAACCCCCGTTAAAGTGGTTAATGCCATATCGATTCCTCATGAGTCTTCCAACGTGACTGAAGAGCAAATGAGTGCTTTTGAGAGAAGGATCAATTATCTAATTGAGAGGCAAAGGAGAGCTCATGAACCAACCCCTCGAGCAATGGTTAATTCCGCTAACTTCGCCAACCACCCAACACCTTTCTCTGAATCACCAAGCCATGAGCAAAATCTCAATTCCGAATGACGCTTCCATTATACTTCTCCAATACCACTCTCACCGAGCTTTAAGGAACAAATGAGAGAGTACATGGCAGCCCATACGGAAATATTAGCAAAATTTTAAGAGGAGGTTTATAGGAAAAGGGAGGAAATGCAGGAAAAAATGACGGAGATGATGAACTTGGTAAAAGAGTATACTAAGACGAAGGTTCCCGAGAAGGTGCTAGTAAGAGGCGATGATCACTCCCCCCCCCCCCCCACTTCGTTTGTTAATGCCATCTCCATTGTACTTGAGGAAGATGGAATAGTTGAGAAGAAGGAGGAGGCTGAAACCAATGATGAACCCGAGACCATAGAATACTACCTTAAGCATGAGATTAATAAAAAAACAATTGTTAACCAAGTGAACAACTTTAGGTACAACGAGGTTATTAGGAAAGCCATAGAAGGAGAAATAACAGAAAAAGAGTATGACGCCATGCCTATGGGACCTATGTATGAGCTGGTTCTAAAAAAACCAGTAACGAAAAAACGAGAAACCACGGGGAACTTCGTAATACCATGTAGCATTGGTGACATTGATAATATAAATGCCTTAACCGATCAAGGATCTGATGTAAACATAATGCCGCTATCAGTCTATAATAAGTTAACTAAAGAAGAGCCAACCAAGACCAATCTTAGACTTTCCTTGGAAAATCACACATATGTCTACCCTATAGGAATAGCGAAAGATGTCTTAATAAAGTAGCCAATATTGTCTATCCGGTGGACTTCGTGATCATAGACATTGAGGAAGATAGAAATATGCCACTCATTCTTGGAACACCTTTTCTGGCCACTGCCAAAGTAACCATCAAATGTGGCGAGGGTATCATGATACTCAAAAGTGGCAAGGGATACGCTAGGATACCAATTGTTCCAAGATATCCTTTGAAGATAATGGAGAAGATTACTGATGAGAATCCACAGGTCCCTAACGATATGGTTAGAAGGAAAATTAACGAATGGGAAAAAGGGCTTAGAGACTTCATGGTTCAAGGGCTACATGCGACATTGTGGAAACGCGATAAAAAGTTAGAAAATAATCCTACTTCAATACCACAAACTCAAAAGAACCCTAAGGAATTATTGAATGGAGAAAAGGTGCTTTTGTATAAATCGAGAATAAAAGCATTAAGAGGAAGAAATAAGCCAAGATGGTTTGGGCCTTATACAGTAAAAGAAACTAATCTAAAGAATAAAACCGTTATCATAATAGATGACGTTCGGAAGGAGTCCACGGTAAGCATACAACGTCTACAACCTTTTGATGAAGGCTTAGTAAATGAAAAAAGTGACGGTAATAAAGTCACGTAGGGGCACGACTTCGAGTCTAGCTACAAGACTCATAAATAAAGAAAAGCGCTTTGTGGGAGGCAACCAATGCTTAATTGTTTCCTTGTTTGTGTGTCGTATATCTTTTTTATTGATTGTTTATTCTCAGGTTTGAATTTGTGAAAATGCTTTATTTTGTCTTTAACCTCGTCTTAATTACATATAAAGGTATTTTACAAAAGGGATAAGTGCAGGGAGGATTACACACGTTTTCAAAAAGAACGTGAATATGAGAATTAAGATTATTAAATAAGATATACATGTGTGTTTGTTAGAGTCAAATGCTTGTATCGAGTCATAATGGATGTTTTGCAGAATTTTTTTTCCAGATTCTAAAGATATAAATTTTCCAGAATTTTTTCCAGAAAATCGCAGACCAGTTTCTGTCAGGATAACCTGACGGCGTCAGGATCGCAACCTGACGGCGTCAGGAGGAGCAGAAACAACTTATAACTCTTTCTCGCTTTCTGTGCTACTTATAAATTTTTGGAATTTCTTGGGTCTTAATTTTTTAGAAAACCTGTAAACATCCATTCCACAATCATTATATCCTAGTTTAGTAGAGTCATATATAGTGTTACCGCCGATTTTACGCGAAGGTTTCATTTTTTTTCTTAAAGTGTGCAGGTTTTATTTATCAAGAAGAAGATACAAAAGATTGGAAGGATCTTTTCACGCATACATTCTTCTTGAAGAAGAATTTAACCACTACTTCACACGGATCCTACCGAGCTAATCAGGGGAGTATTAGTTTCTTTTGTTTTTAATTACCTTCCATTATCATAACTTTGATACTAAACTGAACATTGGGGACAATGTTCAGTTTAAGTGTAGGGAGGGAAAATAAAACGGGAACTTTGAAACTATGCTTATCCTTGACTATTTGCCTTGTCCAATATCATTTGTGTAATAAACCATGAGAAATATCGGTTAGGGTAATTTGGCACCAAATTTAAAATTTTTCATCACATGTAGGAGTAGGCCATTAGTCTTAATAAAGCGTGTTAGGTCACTAGTTTTACAACACAAGCAACATAGAAAGAAATAGAGGCGGTTGAACAAGTAAAACACACACACACACACGTATGAATGAGCCGGTTATGCGTAGGAGGTGAATGAGAGAAATAACTTGAACAACCAACTCTCAAGTGAGGGTTATACAAGAGTATTTTTAGGCAAGGATCTAGGGCAACACTCCTACTCCTTCCCTTTTCCTTATTGGACATGGGCCTAAGCTTATGGGCCTTCTACATAAGCTTGACCTTAAACAAACATAAAGGCCATAATAAGCTACCTATTACATATGAGTAACTAACATTTGAATTATGGTTTAGGAGTGATTCCAACAATCTCCCCCTCAAGTGTTGGTGATGAAAAACGGTGAAGGCGTTGATGTAATAGTAGCTTTGACGTCTTCTGACATTCTTCTTTCTTGTGAGAAGGAATGCCTTGATTCGAACAATCTCCCTAGTGTAGAGAGATAGCTTTCTTTGAACAGTTATGCTTTGACGTCATCTTTAACTTTGTTCTTTGATCATTGTTCTTTGAGATGAAAGTGATAGTATGTTGTTGTCTGCATCAAGTCTGCCTCAGGTCTGCTTCGCCGCTACAGTGTCTCCACGTCATTCTTCAACATGCTCACACGCTCTTTGACGTTGGAATTCAGTACTGATGAAGTTCTTTAAGTCTTTAACTTTGTAGGTTAAGCTGTTATTTGGACAAGTCTGACTGTTGTGTTGCTTTTGGATAGAACTTCCATTAGTGATGATGTTGGCGTGAGCATGAGAAGAATCTGCACGATCATCCCGATCCGGAGCTTCCATAAGAAGAAAACATGTAAAACGGTTAGTAATAAGCGGATTCCGGCACTTACAAGTTTGAACTTCGAGAGTGTTAACAGCATAGTGTGAAAACACAAATCTAATTCTTACAAAGGTCGTTCCTGAACTGGAGTCCCACAAGTGAGATAACGCGATGTACCAAAGTACATCTACAGTTCAGATGAGTCGCTGAGGTACACCGAAGCATCACCTCACGACTGTAGACCGTTTGAGACACACTAAGCGTAATCCACGGGGAGTTACCGAAGTGACCTGCTGTCAGGGCTGTTTGATGTTGACCCTGGCAGGAGTTTCCATTCAATCACTGAGGATCACAGATTGTGAACCTCTCATAAATGTTCTCGACAGATTGCTAAGATCTGTGAAGGACTCGATAATGTACCACTGAAATTCTTATTGTTGAACGTCAAGTGATGAAATGTCAAGTGTACCTAAGAGATCTTTTGATGAATCTCGTGGCTCTAGACTCAATAGTGCGTTTTGGTTTTCCTGAGCGGAGACTAGGGAGAGGGTCTCCTTCTTCAATACCAGCGATCTCTAAGAGAAAGCCAATAGTTTACGTAGGGTTCCCTGTGAGAATGAAACAAGCTTCTTTTGAGAGAAACTTGAGTGGCTAAGAAGGTATAGTGCATGCGTCACTGGGTCCATGACGACTTTTAATCTTCAATACCAGTGTCAATAAGTGACAACCAGTAGCATATGAATTGAACCCGGTGTCTGCCCTAAGTTGAATAATTTGGAGGGCTATTTCTTTTCACCCTTTTCTTTGCATTTCTTTTTAATTCTTCAACTCCTTCTTTCTCCGATTCTCATTTTCTCCTTTTTATGATCGTACCTAAGGACTTCTAAGTACTAACTATTTGTGATGTCCTTGGGTAGATCCCTCCGGCTCTGGCGGATCATAGGACGGTTATTCCTAACCTTAGTCACCTTATAACTCCATGACTAACCTATGTTGCCATAAAACCAATTTTCAAGAAAATCTCTCAAAGGGTTTGTAAATGAAAAACATGTTTGAACCACTGTGAGAGTTTTTTCTTTTAGCAGAAATACTCCCCCTCCACATGTGCTTTAGAGTTTTGACGGAAATCTGCACTGTGTGGGAAGAGCGCGTACTTTTGAATTGATCAACTCAAGATAGACACTCCCCCGCGAGACACGGTTACGTTGCATAGTTAAAGAGTTACATTGTCAACTTTTAGGTGACAACTAGCTCTAATAACTATCTTGAAGGTGTAGACAAACCTCGAAAGGTTGTCATACCCGTCAGAGTTCATGTCTACCAAGAGTTTCTCGAATGATACTTTCTACTTGGACAAGTCCTTTGCGAGACACGTTTACATTACCAGCGAACTAGCTTGAAATTATTACCCGTCCCGGACAAGTCTTTTCGAGTTACTAACATTTTAGTACCGTCAATTCGTTGGTTAAGTCTATTACACAAAGATTCATTTGCATTTACACAACATATTTCTTATCACATAATTTTCTCCCCCTCAAAAATGGCATATAAAATGTTATTTTTGAAAAGTTGAGTATAAATATGACCATTTCGAGTGTTGCGGGAAGATGACCACTATGAACAATTTGTGAACAAAGTTTTAATTCAAATACTCCCCCTCAACAAGTGATATAAACGATTGAGGATTTGAAAATCATACGGGGAAGTATTTGACCTTTTGAGCCAAACCTTAAAAAATGAAAGGTTTGATAGGTTTTACTCAAAAGTAAGAAGCTTTCGCTCCTTTTATAAGGATTGTGGCAATGAAGCGTACCACAGGGTCCTTTCTTGACAATTACGGGTTGTACACTGTAATGTGTGCACAAGCCATACACATATATAATCATACATCCAAATTTATAATGAAAGAAGCAGTTCAAGGGGTACCAGGAAGTGCAGTGATGTTGCCAGGAGTGCGAACAAGGCGTTGATAGCCGGTGATGTTAATCCTGGGTCGACCACCAACAAAGCTTTCTAACGTTCTGAATTGATCCCTTCGAAACAACCTTTCATCAATCATTCTGATGATCCTCCGCACATCCCTTCGATCCTGAGAATTCCATCGCTTAGGAGACCCAATCTTTAGATGTATATCCTTCAACCGATAAGCCAATCCGTCCCTAACCATCTTCAAAGTGTGATCCCCAAACTTGTGAAGATCGCTGCACGCCATCAAGCAATTGCGTTGAAGTTCACTACGGTAAACAACACCAAACGGTTTGCTGATGAGCATGTATTGTAGAAGTTGGTTTATGTCAGGAAGATCAAGCTGTGGTGGAGTGAAGTTGACACGGGTCTGATAAGATTCAACTGCGAGCTGGAGATCTTCTACACGTTCTTTGATGACTATGCGTCTGATGAAAATGAGCAATGACTTGATGAATTCACGTTGTACTTCGGTTGAAAATTGCCTCATGCGACCCTGTACTTTGGCAAGGTACATGTCTTCAATGTCGTTGATAGATAAATTCTCAAAGTCAGCTTCAGAGAATGCATAATCCCGTTCATCTTGCCTTTTGACCACAATCTTCCTGAGAAAAGTGTAGTCCCATTTGGTCGAAAGATCAACGTGTTTGATGGCAACGATATCCTTAGTACTGAACACTGCATGTTGAGACTTCTGAACCTGGCAGCTTCTGTAGTAGATTCATCGGCGTTCCGGCCAATGATGAATCCCGTACATTGCATCTCGGTCGTATGCTTCCACTTTGTTGGAGAACAAGTGAGTAGCTCTTTCCTCGATGGCTATGCAATTTGAGTATATGGCTGCTGGGAATGGAAGTGTCAAAGATGTAGCGTATTTCCTTGATTCATCGCCACCGTGTAGAAGAAATTCCAAGTCATTGTTGAAGAAATATCTGAATGGAATCCTAGGTTCATCTGGTTGGCCGATCGTTGGTAGTGGTTTAGACCAGTCGGTGTAATATGGAGGGTTGTCCCGTTTGGTGAAGTCGATGTTTGCTTCTGGGTTGAGCGAATCCATGTTGTTAGACATAGCTCTAGCAATGTTTTCAAGGTGATATTCAACCTCGATGGCACTTTCTGAGCTATCTTTCCATAGTTGAAAAGCTTCATTCTTGATTCGTCTCAACTCGGATTTCGTCATCTTCTTCACATGGAACTTTTCTTGCATAATCTTAGCGTGCTCCAATGTATTACCGTCTACCAGATCTTGACCTTCTTCAGGGTAGGGATTTCAGTTAACAAGTGTAGAGAACCATTCAAATTCCTCTGTTTTATCTTCATCTAGCCATGATACGACGTCAACCATGGGCGCCTTCTTCTTCTTTTGTTTAGGCCTAGATGAGGATTCTGGTTTTTGAACTTGTTTGGGAGAGGTTGGTTGTTGTAGGGGCTCACGGACTTCCTCATCGTCACCACCCGTATACTCAAAATACTCACCGGTTTTCTGAGTCTGGGGCGGTAACTCAGAATCCTGAGGTTTATCAGTAGAAGAACGGGGAGGAGACCTTTGTTGAGTAGGAGTCCGTTGGAGAGGAGGTAACATAGAAGATGATTCACCAGACTTCTTCTGACGTTTAGCTTCATCATTCTTATCCTGATCCTTATCTTCATCGTCTCTAGGACGTTTAGGCCTTTCTGCTTCGAATCTACATGCTTCTTGGAGTTGGTAATCCAACAATGCTTGAAACAACTTTCCTTCATCAGAAGTAAATGTCCCAGATCGTTTAGACATTTGTGTGACGAGCTTGGCCACCAATTCATTATTCGAGAAAACTACAGGATCAGATGGATTGATTGTGACGGTTAAAGGTGTTGATCTTATAGTTTGCTTGGCTATCTGCATAAGATTCGGATATAGTTGTCTGGTAAACATTTCCTTTGTGACTTTAGGAACGATATCCAGAAGGTACTTGTTAGTGTAACCTTCGATCATTTTGTTCAGTTCCTCTTGACGATGACTTTTCATGAACTCCTGAACGAATTCCCTTTCTTTCTACATCTTGTCATTCTCATCATGTAAGTACTGTATTTGGTCAGCAAACCAATTCAGTTTTCTGTAGAGCACGTTCTTCTTTCTGACTTGTTGGACAGCTTTCACAATTCTTTCATGAGTATGAGAAATCCAAGATCGAGGTGGTTTCTTCACAGATTTGGATGTTGATTTGGTTGATCTTTTAGATGGTGGTGGTGAGGAGTGAGATGATGAATCTGATGAGGAGGAGACATGAGGAGGTTCAGGGTCCTCTGGAGGTGCAGAAGTTTCCTCTTTAGACTTAGCCTTGTCATCAGTCTTAGTTTCATCAGCAGGTATTTCCTCAGTCTTTTCTTTTGCTGGTTCCTCAATCTCATAATCAATAGAGTCCTCCAAGAGTTGTTGTTGTTGCAGAAGAGTGGTGGCACCAGCTCCATTATCGGGTCGATTAACCGCATCAGGAGATGGTTTGGAGTGGGCAGTACCACTTGAACCGCCAGGGCCACCCATTTAATTCCTTTGCAACATGTTGGAGTCTAATGATTTTGAACTTCTTCCTGTATGAAGTATCCAGTTGCTCTTCTTCATCATCTGAGCTTTCTTCATAAGGCACAAGTACAGGAGTCTTCCCTTTGCCATGTTCAGCTGGAGGACTGAGAGGTTTAGATACCGTTGTGGTTTCATCTTCAGTAGTTTCAGAGTGAAAAGTCTCTTCATCTGATGCAATACCTTCCGAGTCCTCGTCAATTAGCTTTCTCTGCGGTTCAGGTGTAGGAATAGGAACAGCTTCCTGAGAGGGAACTTTCTTCTTTGGAGCAGGTTTCCTCTTTGGGACATTCCTTTGACTCTCTGTGCTTACTGCACTTCCAGCACTTCCTCTTCTGGTTCTCCGAGTAGGTGTTCCAGAAGGTTTTTCATCGAGATGACCAACTTTGCCTTCTCTTACTGCTACCCGATACCTTTTGTACGTTTCAAGCTTCTTGATTTCGTCAGTCAGTAGGTGATCAGGAAACACAGCACCCTGTTTCTTTGTAGATGATTCCTTGATTCTGACTGATAGGGTAGGCTCAGTCAACATATCGTGATTGTCTGGGTCATTGAGCCTTTGTGGAATATCGGGATGAAGTCCAAGTGCTCTCTGGATCAACAATTTTGTGTATCTGACATAGGGAATCTTTGAGCCAAGTTTCTTGTGAAATGACATCATGTCTTCCCATAACAGTGCTTCGATTTCGATGTCCTTTTTGTTGATTAATGACCAGAAGATTTGTAGTTCCATGAGCTTGGGATGCTCATAGCCACTGTCACGACCAGAGACTGATTTGTTGATGATGATGTAGAGGGTTCTCCACGGTTGAGGAATGTTCTTAAGCTCCACATGAGAATGCTTAGAGATAACTCCTGAAGCTTCATCATAGCCAATATCAAGCAAGAATTGTAGAACTGTCTCCTCAGTAAGTGTGGCAAAGAAGTCGGTTGGCTCGATTTCAGGAATGAGAAGAACAGCCCGTAAGTCTGCATGAGTGATGGTGACTTGTTAGTGATTGAGAGTTACAGTCACTGCACTTTGACCCTTGATCCTTTGCATCGAATTCCAGAATTGTTGCATGTAGATCTCCGGTACTGTAGCAGAGTGTGAGAGCATGTTCTGGTAGGGATGATTCTTTAGAATATCTACAGCAATGAGACAAGAAGATTCTGAGCATGTGAGGGTTTCAAAGTCAACCCTAAGGTTGTTCTTTCCAATCTTTCTAGGATAGCCATTAGGGAATATGTTAGCAATTGTGAGAACTTCTGGTGCATCTATATTCATTTGAGCATCCATTTCATGATCTGAAATAACATTAGCCAAAAGAACCAACATATCGAAAGACATAATGTTAGTCAACAGAAGGTTTTTATTGTCTAATTATTGAATGTACAGTGTTAAAGATTGTTACGAGTCCTAAGTCACTTGTTTGTCCAATTGTCCAATATCATCGTGATAAGTTTCGTGATTTAGTTAACTTTAAGTTTTAAAGTTTATTTTATCATTTATTCAACACAACATATTAAACGATTAAGTTTATTAGTGACATTATTGGTTTCGTGACGATATGATTTGTTTATTAAAAAGTTTGTAAACGTAACAATTCATAATGAAGGTCAATAAAGGCTTAGGCGTAGATTTGGCAAAGTTACGCGTAAACATAAGAAGTATATGCGTAGGCGCAAGCTTATGCGTAGGATCCTTACTTACGCGTAAGAAATGTTACGCGTAGGAAAAGGGGACCTTAAGCGTAGGGCTTACGCGTAGGCGTATATAAGACCTTACGCGTAAGGCTTACTCGTAAGAGTAGACCTTATGCGTAGAGTCACTGTTTACGCATATCCTTCACAGGATACGCGTAGTCCCAATGTAGAACCTTACGCGTAATGGTTACGCGTAGGATTTCTCTTACGCATAACTGTCTACGCGTGAGGTAATCCTTATGCGTAGAGTAACAATCAACCTTGATTCTGAATTTTATGCGTAGCAAGCCTGAAATAAAATCATCATATCATCAATCTTAACACATATATTCATTTTACAACAAATCATGGCATGAAAGCTTATTAAATGTTTTACGCGTAGAAAGTCATACGCGTAAGTCAAAACCCTAAAGTTTATGATTTACGCATAAGATTTCTAGCCATAGAAATTGCACCATAGTGTTTCTGGTAGGTCTTAGGTGTTGTGAGAGTCTATAAACCAAGTTTTAACATCCAATTTGTGGTGAATCAAAAATACCCAAACTCAAGAACATTAAACCCTAATTCCTAATTCTGACTAAATTAGTGTTTCTGGGTTGTTATAGGGCCTGGAAATCATTAATTCAACATGATATGAACATTACACAACAATATTTTTGACCAAAAACCTTCACATTTGAAAACACCCAATTCGATTTAAGAACCCTAATTTTCAAAATCACTCAATTCGAGTTTCTGGGTTCGTTTAGAGGATAGAAACAATATCATTGATGTTATTAAAACCTTTTGACACTATCTTTTTAACCACAAACACATAAACAAGATTATGTGTTCATACGCATACGCGTAGAACACAAAATTAACCATAGTTTAAAATCTAACCGTTAATTTTTAAAACGATTTAAAACCATTGTTTGTAATCTTGTTAGGAACATACAGAAACTTACAAATTGATGATCTGATACATGGATTTGTCAAACGATTCTTAGGCGTAGGATCCTTTTGGTGTGAGTAATAAATGTGATGGAATAGTTAGGTGGAGAGTGTTTTTATTAAAATGACTTTAACATTTTGACAGTTTTGGTCCCTCCATCTTTTCCTTTTTCATACAAAGCCATTTAACTTCCATTATGGTTACCAAACAAAGATTTTAGGAAATAACTTTGATGACACTTCCCCTCGTCTTAAGAGAATGATGAAAGGTTATAAATTTTAGTCCGAGGAGTGTCATTGAACCAGTAAAAATTACCACCATTGATAAAAGAAACAACCGGGATATGATAACATGCAAGTACACAGATGTTTTTGAAACAGTTAAGTGATTATTTTCTCCCCCTCAACACTTGATCGAAAAAATACTGAATTTTGAAAGATTAAAGTGTTGACGAAAGAAATGTACTTGCCATGTTGAAAGAACCAATAGATTAGAAGAATATTTTTGTTGTTTTATCAAGTTTTATATTTTTGTATTTTGTTTTTGAAAAATTATTTACAAAAGATATTTTTGGTGTTTGACAGGTTTTTAAGACTGTTTTAGGAGGTCATCCAATTCCTCTTGAGTCAAACACCTCATACCAATCCGGTGGACCAACTCATTAAACCTACCGGGAGGCAAGGCTTTGGTGAGAAGATCTGCCAATTGGTATTCTGTACCCACGAAGTATAATTCAATTGTACCCTGTTCCACATGGTCCTTGATGAAATGATAGCGTAGATCGATGTGCTTTGATTTCGAGTGCTGAACTGAGTTGCACGAGATCGCAATGGCACTCCGATTGTCGCAGTACATCGGGATTCTGTCAAATACGTAACCATAGTCTTTGAGTTGTGTTCTCATCCAGATGACTTGAGCACAACACGCGGACATGGCTATATATTCTGCTTCTGTTGATGACAGCGATGTATAATCCTGCTTCTTTGATTGCCAAGACACCAGTTTATCACCAAGAAATTGTAGTGCTCCTGAAGTACTTTTCCTTGAGTCTAAGCATCCTGCGTGGTCAGCGTCTGAAAAAGCGATTAGTTCAAAACCAGAATCCTTCGGATACCAGATCCCCAAGTTAATGGTTCCCTTGATGTATCGGAGGATTCTTTTAGCCTCAGAGAGGTGGGTTTCAGTTGGTCGCGACTGATAACGGGAGCATAGATAAACGACAAATACAATATCAGGTCTGCTAGCTGTTAGATACATGAGAGACCCAATAATACTTCGGTATTTGGTAGGGTCCACTAATTTCCCATGTAAATCAGCGTCTAGCTTCTTGGTATGAGTCATTGGTGTGGCATAAGTGTCACAGGTTTTCATTCCAAATTTGTTTAACAATTCAAGGGCATATTTGGACTGACTCAAGAAAATACCACGGGGTGATTGATGAACTTGCAGTCCTAGAAAGAACGTAAGTTCACCCATCATGGACATTTCAAAAATTTTCTTCATTAGTTTTGCAAAAGCGATTGAAAACTTTTTATGTGTAGACCCAAAAATGATGTCATCCACGTAAATTTGAACAATTAAGATATGTGCCCCGTGATATTGTATAAAAAGAGTTGGGTCAACCAAACCTTTGGTGAAATTATTAACAATGAGGAAAGATGATAGCTTATCGTACCATGCCCGAGGGGCTTGTTTGAGACCATAAAGAGCTTTGTTCAGTTTGTAGACATGGTTCGGGAATTCGGGATCAACGAATCCTTCTGGTTGGCTGACATAAACCGTTTCTTTCAGTTGTCCGTTGAGAAACGCATTTTTGACATCCATCTGAAAGACCGTCATATTCATATGAGCCGCGAACGCGAGAAATATCCGAACAGCCTCAAGACGAGCAACCAGAGCAAAAGATTCTTCAAAGTCTATTCCCTCTTCCTGACGATAACCCTTAGCAACTAGACGTGACTTGTTTCGGATTACGTTCCCTTCAGCATCCAATTTGTTTTTCCAAATCCATTTGAGACCACCCTGTTGGTCTTTCAACCAATTCCCATACTTCAAGACGTTTGAATTGGTTGAGTTCTTCTTGCATGGATTCAATCCAGTTGTCTTTTGTCATTGCGTCTTTAATGTTTTTAGGCTCAGATTGGCAGACAGTGAGTGCATAATTGCAATGTTCACCATCTGTGTGAAGATGTTGTCTCGTAACGACTGGTTGATTCGGGTTGCCAATAATATTAGCCAGAGGATGGTCTTTTGTCCATCGATGTGTAGAGGGTTGATGTTGGTATACATTGTGCAGATTCTGAGGATTCAAATGGTTTGTTGATGATTCCGCGACATCAGGTGCAACAGTGTCATTAGCAAACGGGTTAAAGAACGCATTTGGATCAAAATCTGCAGGTGGGGGTACAACATTCAGAATATCATCAGCCGGTTCATCATTGTTGGAAGCGGTTTGTTCAACTGTTGTGGTAGAGTCAACTGGTGGTGCTTCTTCAACAGTAGTTGTTGTAGCGGGTGTATCAGGTATAAGAGTATTATCAGGTTGAGCAGCGGAAACAGCGGATACACCTGGAGCACGTTCATCAATATCGTCACTGAACAGCAGAGCAAATAACCTTTTCATTTGTTGACGAGTGAGCTGGGGGCTTTGTTCAGCTGATGATGGGGGTTGAGGGAAGTTTAAACGGTTGTGACCGGGTTCTAAGCTGTTATACTCAGAAGCCATTTCCGTGAGTTCATCAAAATGAGCATGAATCGTTTCCATCACCTATTTTGTACGACGATTCCAGATCCGGTAACCTTTAGAATTCTCACAATATCCAATAAAGACTCTAATGTCGGCTTTGGCTTTGAGCTTTCCAAAATCATCACGATCATTATTCGGATAGCATAGGGATCCAAATACATGAAAGTGTTTGAGATTTGGTTTATGGTTGTGGACAAGCTCGAAAGGTGTTTTGTTGTGGCGTTTTGTGATCATATAACGGTTTTGAGTATAGCATGCAATAGATACAGCTTCTGCCCACAAGTAATCTGGAAGTTTAGCATTGATTAACATTGTTCTTGCAGCTTCCACTAACGTTCGGTTTCGTCTTTCAACAACTCCGTTTTGTTTTGGTGTACGTGCAATAGATGTTTGATGCTGAATTCCTACTTTCTCATAAAATGCACGAAGGGTTTGGTTAACAAATTCAGTTCCTTTGTCTGTTCTTATTTGGCGGACGGTGTTCCGGAGCTGAACTTGAATTTTCGTGAGAAAGGTGATGATCATTTGTGGAGCTTGGTCTTTGCTTCGAAGAAAGTAGACCCAAGTCCATCGTGAGTAGTCATCAACAATTACTAAGATGTAGCGTTTGCCATTGATCGTTTGCACGTGCATCGGGCCACACAAATCCATGTGAAGAAGATGAAGCACATGCTGAGAGCTGTGTTCCACCTTTGAAGGAAAATGAGCACGAGTGCTTTTTCCTTGTTCACACGCTGAGCAAAGGTGATCTTTTGAATACCGGAATCGTGGGAGACCTTCAACTAGTTTGTGTCGAGCAAGGTTGGTGATGGTTTGAAAGTTTAGATGTGAGAGACGACGGTGCCATAGCCAGGATTTTGTTGATGTTGCCTTTGAAAGTAAGCAGATGGGAGATGAAGCAACCATGTCTTGCATAGAGATAGTGTAAAGACTAGAATTACGCAAGCCAGACATAAGGTCATTTCCTTGTAGATCATGAATGAAACAAGTTTTCTCCCTGAAAGCAACCTCCAAATCTCCATCACAGAACTGACCTACTGAAAACAGATTGTGACCGAGGCCTTCCACATAGTAAACCTTGTTGATTTCGATGTTCCCATTGATATAGTCTCCGTAGCCCATGATAGCTGCGAAGTGATCATTCCCGAACCTGACAGTGCCAATGAACTTTGCAATAAAGTTTGATAACAGTTTAAGGTTGCCTGTCATGTGTCGGGAACATCCGCTATCAACAATCCAGAGAATGATCTGTATCACCTGCATTACACACAGACGACACAGATGGAATAGAAGTAGATGTGGAACCCGAAATGTTAGAGGGTTCCGGAGCAGTGATAGTAGACATACACACATTAATAGCTTTAGGCATCCATTTAAATCCTAATGTGTTATATATCCATTTCTGCCATCTATAACTACTGTTTGCTTTAGTCTTTGTGAATGCACTAGGTGGTACTACATTCTTAGGAGGTGAAACTGGAGCTACAGGGACAGCAATGCTTGCCTTAGAATCTAAAGAAGGCGGTCTACCAAGCACAGACTTAGAATGATTAGTGGGCCTAGAGGTATTCTGATTCTTAGGATTCCGTAAATGAGAGATGATAGCTTTAGCAACACATTTGTCATGACAATCAGAATTCATACTTTTACGACAAATAACACAAGGTGCATCAGATTGAATATCAAAAGTACTTAAAGGTTTAGCATTCGTTACATCACTATTTCTTTTACATTTGCCAGACGCAATATCTATAGTGGAAGCAACGTGATTCTTATTCATAGTCCTAGGGTGTTCTTCTACTTTAGCATTCCTTATTGATCTTTTCTTAGGTCGCAACTTCCTATTCTTCAATTGAGTGCTCCTAGGCTGTGAAGTGTGGACGTTTGGAAAAGACGCAACTATTCCTGTTTCAATAGAAGGAAGCACGTTAGCAACTTGTGATTTGGCAGAAGGGATTCTAGGTGCATGATTAGTAAGTGTTACTGGTGCTAATCTCTTAAAGATGGTTGGCGGAAGTTGTTCATACTTTCCTAACATTTCTCTTAACTTAGAGATGGTGTGAATCAAATTTTGATTTTCAGAACGAATATTACCAGCAAAATTCATGACTTCTCTAGTGTGAGCAAGATAGTGATCAAGTTCGTTTGATGCTTCATGACGAGTCTTATTGAGTAAATCAAATATGACACCATATTCCTGTTTAACTTTTACAAGTTCTTGTTCATATTTTGAGATTTGACTTTTCAAAGACATGTTTTGATCATCCAGTTGCTCAAGTTTAGGATCAAAAGATTTCGTTTGCAACTGAGCGATTTTCTTTTGAAAACCAAGTTGTTGATTGTGAATATCTTTTTCACACCAATTAAGACGACGTTTTGCATTGTAAAGTTCGTTGAGTAATCGTTCATTTTCAGTTTTTAAAGACTCGATCTGAAGCACATTATCAGTATTCTCAACAGTTACCACAGAGTCAACATTATCAGCAGAGATATAAGTAGATGCATGTGGCAAAGAATAGAATAACACAACATTATGGATATCAGCACAGATAACATCTTTCAAGAGTCGATCAACATCTTTTCTCAACATTTTTTTTTTACGTTTAGTATTAGAAATAGATGTTTCAGTTTTCTCGAAAACGACCTTCATGACTCCAAGTTCCTTATCAAAGTCCCGTTCCCAAGACAATGCACAACTTTTCAAAATTTTAACATTTGGTAAAAGATTTTTCTGAAACATTTCTCTTTGTTCTCGTGCCAGAGGCGATTGAAAGTGTTGAACTTTGATTTCAGAATGATATTCTATCTCATGTTCTAAAGTTTTGAGGTCAGCCATGAAAATATCAAAATATCTAAGAATTTTGCGATTTTCAGGTTTTGAGTTTACTTCACTGATGGAAGGTAAAGGACCATAAATTTGTGCATAATCTGGTTGGGGATTAACATTAGAAGACTCAGATGTTTTGATGATAACCCTTGGTGTGTTAGAAGAATCCATTGGTGTGACAAAAGTGACCAGTTTTAAATAATTAAAAGGTTTGTTGTAAACAACAGTTTTTAATTTTGAACGACTCTCGTCTTCTGCATCTAATTCCTCTTGACGATGATATTCAACAACACTCATAACAGAATTATCAATTTTATATTCTGCACTGGAAACTTCAGGATTTGGTTTGAATGTTTTGGTTGAAAGCTTTGGTTTGTAGTCAGCAAGATTTGGTCCATATCCTTTTGAATCGGGTTTTAAGGTAAAATTTTCAATAGCAGTTACTGACTCACGATGTTTGTAAACAACAGTTTTAAACTCTTTAAGTTTGCGTTGCAAGCCGATAATTTCTTCAAGATGATTATCTATTCGGTTCGTGGAATGCTTTTTGTATGCAGAAAACTGTTTTTGACAATTTAACAACTCAGCCTTAGCTTTTTGATTTTCCAAGGTGAGAGCGTTAATTTGCTTTTTATGTTCATGTTTCAGTTGTTCTATCTCAGACAATAAAGCATTCTTCGAAGCGGCTAGATCACGCATCTGTCTCTCTAAATATTTTTCGTTTTGATGAGATTTAGTAAAGGCTGCTTCAAAACCTTTTTCACGTTTTTCTTGAGTTTTCAAACACTTGAGTTGCTTTTGTAAACATTCAAAATCCTTGGTTAACAGTGCATTTTTACTTTTTAAGATTTTATTTAATGCACAACATTCTTTAATTTGGGATTGCTGGTCTTTAAGTAAGAGAGCAAGATCTGGATGAGGCAAAAGTTCGGCTTGTTCAACAGAAGTCACAACATGATCATTATTTAGATCCTCAAGTATAACCACGGAGTCAATTTGATTATCAAAAGAAACCATAAGGTCATCTTGATCATCAAATGTAACTACAGGGTCTATTTGAAAATCGTCGGAATGAGATGTAAATGACTCATTTTGAACAGTCTAAGCCTTGCCGGATTCAGATGTTGGCGGTGATATTAGATCAGAGATAAATATGGTTTGTTCGGGTACCTGAGACAAGCCATCAGTGTCATACAATGGGCCTGTGTCACTCATGTGTAACTCATGCATATTAGCCATCAACATAACTGCTGCATTGGCCTGCAAGTCCTCCATATCATCATCTGAGTCTGCATTTGCTATAAAACTCTGTTCTTTGTATGTGAGAGATCCACCAGCTTCATCCTTAAGAGCCAAAAGAAGAGCCTCTTTGAAATAAGCACTGCCCCTAGTCCTTGGCTTTGGGCATGCATTAGCCAGGTATCCCTTCTCATTGCAGTTGTAGCATCGAAGACCATTCAACCCATTCTGAGCATTTCCCTGTTCCACCACTGTAGCTCTGTTGTTATTCCGACCCACAGCATTAAACCCTTAACCACCGCCCATCTGACGACCATAACCACGATTTTGAACTTCAACTCGTCCATTGTTTACAACAGCCTGAATTTGTGTGTTAGATGAGGAACGAATACGATTGTTGGATTTGTTGGTATAACGGCCAAAAGCATTGGCAATCATAACAAATCCTTGTTGCAATGCATCGAACGGATCAATGTCCTCATTAGCTTCACTGAAAATTGGTTGAGCATTGTTGTTGTTGTATGGAACCAGTTGATTTTGTTGAGATTGTTGCTGTGAATGATTGTTTTGTGTGACAGAGGCAGTTGGTTGAGTTGCTTGTTGAGGAGGATAACTTTGTTGAGCATATAAGGCAAGTTGTTGATTTTCCAGATGTGTAAGTGGAGCAATTTGAGCACGGAGAATCCTTTCCCGATCAACTTCCTTTTCATGAGGCTTCAAGTAATCGTACAACAATCCATATGTAGAATGATGCATATTCTTCGCTTGATGGAGAAAAATGACATACTTCTCCCATTCAGGACCAAGACTACTCAGGAACTTAGTATTCACTGCAATTCTTGGCATGATGATGTTGTGTTGAACCAAATCATTGATGATGTCTGAAAATCGATGATGATACGACTCTAGTGTCTCTCCAGGTTCAATCATGAAGTGTTCATAAGCCAAGTAAATTTTGGATTCCAAATCCTCCTGATTGAGTACAGATCCTTCCATAAGAAGATGAATATGGTCCCACATTTCCTTTGCAGTCTTTTGAGCATCAACACTCGAAGAATTGGGTTAGGTAATCCTAAAAGGATATATTGCATTGCAAGCTCATCAGCTTCATAGTGTAGAAGTTCTGTTTGATTTAAATCTGCAACAGTAGCAATGTTTGTTTGTTCATCTCTTGGTGGAATAGCATTAGGATCTCCGGGTACAATGACAGTAGGCATCTCAAATGGACCTTCCAAGATAACCTTCTTTAAGAACTTTCCATGTGGCTTCTTCAGATCACAAAACCTAAAGAACCTTATCACCCATTGATCGTAGTTTCCTGGAGTGAGCATTGGAGGTCTATCAAGTGATCCAGCCTCATGAATTGATTATTGGCTGCTTAAATCTTCACACATCTTTGCAAGCCAAGTTGGTTCCTTCATAGTGTTCCTTGATGGATGTTGATTGAAGTCATTTGTGTAGGGTTGAACTTGAAGACTTGGCGGTGTTTGAACCATTTGTGGTGGAGGAATTGCTCCAAGTTGTGGAGTATGTTGTTGATTAAATTGTTGTTGATAAATTGCTTGTTGTTGATTCCATTGTTGATGTTGTGGACTTAGTTGTTGTTGTCGTTGAGAATAAGTGTAAGGGAAATAGTTAGAGTATGGTGGTTGTGACATGTTGAAAACTTGTGTTGGTAAAAATGGATCTTTGTAGTCGAATGAACCTTTGTTGATGAAGTGTCCTTAGGCGTAGAAATCACAAGAAACCAAGTGGAACTTATGCGTAAAAACACCAAAGTTACGCGTAACAAAGAGAGTTACACGTAGTTTTAGCTTACGCGTAAGTATGGAAAAGACTCTAAAGTTAGGCGTAGACACAAAGTTAGGCGTAGAAAGTTAGGCGTAGGATTACCTTAGGCGTAAGACTAGGCTTATGCGTAAGAATAATCTTATGCGTAGGATTTCTACGCGTAAGCTTTATGCTTATGCGTAAATTTAGAGTTTTATCCCAAGTGATCTTTTACACTTCACAGTGCAAAAGATATCCAAAGTTGACGTATTTTCAGGCTTATCCAAGCAAGAAAACACGGAGTATGCCACGAGAACGAAGATCAAGTCACGGATAAAGTTACGCGTAAGATTAGGGTTTTGATACGCGTAATCTTACTCGTAAAGATGATTATGCCCAAATTTGTTTCTAAACTAGATTTTTGTTATGGAATTGCGTTAATAGCACCAAAATAACACAAAAGTGTGAACCTTGATGAACCAAAACGGCTAAACGGGTTACGCGTAGAACTTCACCCACGAACAAAAACAAGCTTAAAAACTTAGATCCACGCGTAAAGTTTGAAACTTTTTGCCAAAAACAAGTATTTTAACACCTTAAAACGTTGAGAGTACAAGAATCTTGGATTAAAAAGTGTAAAAAACAAGTTTTTAAGCGAACCAAAGTAGTATGTTATTCTACGCGTAGGACCAAAACCCACTTCAAGAAATAACGATTCACCCAACTAGTTAGGCGATTGATACCACTGTTAGGTCACTAGTTTTACAACACAAGCAACATAGAAAGAAATAGAGGCGGTTGAACAAGTAAAACACACACACACACACGTATGAATGAGCCGGTTATGCGTAGGAGGTGAATGAGAGAAATAACTTGAACAACCAACCCTCAAGTGAGGGTTATATAAGAGTATTTATAGGCAAGGAGCTAGGGCAACACTCCTACTCCTTCCCTTTTCCTTATTGGATATGGGCCTAAGCTTATGGGCCTTCTACATAAGCTTGACCTTAAACAAACATAAAGGCCATAATAAGCTACCTGTTACATATGAGTAACTAACACTTGAATTATGGTTTAGGAGTGATTCCAACAAAGCGTCTCATGGATAGAAAGTTATATGACTAGCACAAAACCCTTTACCACTCAAATTTCATCCAAAATGTGAGGATCGCCCTTAGATTTGTAGGAATTAAAGCATTCATCTTTAATGCTTCGAGAGTGTACCGGTAGTATAATAGATTCTAGAACTTGTTTTGTGATGCATTCCGAGATCGCTAGTGAGACTACACTTGTGTAGTTAGGAATAACTAAATGATAAGAGGCATTAGGATAACCCTTGTTTGATACATGTATTATAATTACTGCAGATCCACGGATCTCTAACTTTTAACTAGCTGGATCCCTTTTAAAAGGGAACCGGCAGAACCGTGGACCTAGTAACAAAAACTTATGCAACATAAAAACCACTTCATGAAACTTACCATAAAAGGAAAAACCCTACTAGAATATTAGAACAAAGTAAGTTAATTGTCATTGTTAATAAAAATAGAATAGCCAATAAAAACAATAAAGAGATCATATCATTTCAAAGGATTGAACTAAGATATCATCAATCAAAAACATTCTCACCCTTGAAGCATTACTTTGTCTTAGCTTACTTTTGTAAATTGTTCATTTCATGTCTATAGGTCTCATCATGACTCATGAGTATGAATTCGATCATCAACTCACTTGTGTCTACATTCCTAATATTTCTCTTGAGCCTAACACACTTGGAAATCATGTCTGTGGGTTCAATAATCTCGAAACTCGTTGCTTTCATGAAGGACGTGTTGTTGACTCACCTCTACTATACCAAGAAGGTATCAATACCTCATTCTGCACCATAGGACTAGAAGGTCTTCTCGAAATTAACGAGAAAATTTGTCCACGGTTTGTTTTGGAATTCTTCCGTCAAGTTGAACTCGTTCTTAACGAGGATCGCTCTCTATCACTATGGTTTTGGATCAAAAACCAAAAGTTTGTCTTGACTCTTGAGCAATTTGCTCACATTCTCTGAATTCCAAATCATTGATAATGTGCCTTCACTGAAGATTGGTCTCTTGATTCTCTCTTTAACTACCATGAAGAAAACAGTCCATATTGTTCACACATACCTTATCCTCAAGAAATAACTCAAATTTTATGCACTCCTCAATCCAATTACACAAATCCAAACATAATCCATACACGTGATATCCAAGATGATCTCAAACCTCTCGCAGTCATTCTACATGAAAACATTTGCAGTCTTAGAGGAAACCGTAAGATACTTCCTGCATGTTATGCTCACATGATTTAATGTCTACTAACTCAATGATAAGGATTTAAAAGGTACACTTTTTAGGGGTCATTTAAGCCCTTAATCGACCACTTTTATATCCATTACTGCTTAATTTCGTTCCTTTTCACTTTTTAGGTCTCTTGAAGGTAAATTGCAGGAATGACACTTATTCGGACGAAAAGGCGTGAATATATGAAGAAAATGGCCAACTCAAGATCAAGACACTCAAGCTGCTGGAATTGAAGGTGACGGCGTCACAGTTTGAGGGTGACGCCATCGCAACGTGCTCCAAATTTGTGACGACTCAGTAGCGAAATTGCTAATTTGTACCCGACGGCGTCAGGTTTTAAAGAGTAGGGCGTCACAACTCAGACGGCCTAGATTCAGATACCGACGGCGTCAGAAGATGAAGCCGACGGCGTTACAACCATAAGGTCGTCACAAGGTTGACGTGGTCAAGACAAAACCCTAATGGCGGCGATCCAACAACGTCACATTTGAAGAGTGACGCCGTCGCAAGTTGTAACTCTATATATAGAATTCAAATTTTCAGACTTTTTAGAGGTAGTTTTGTGGAGTAAAACCTAATAACGATTTTTGGCTGTCTTGGGCAGTATCTTAGGGTTCTCATACCCTATTTTACAATAAGATAAGTAATTTACTTCATTGATTCAATTATGTCTTCAATTGTATGTGTGTATGCTTGCATGTTTTCCATGTCCGGCTAATTTACTTTTGTGTTTGCTTAGATCTATGAAACCTAGGTATTGAATATTGATTGGTTGTCTCTTATCTTAATTGTAATTGACCTAGGATTGCGATAGGTCATTCGTTGTGTTTTTAATGCTTGAGTAATCTTTGTAAACATTAGTTTATAATCGCCTAGAGTTGTTGTTGGCTAAAAATCCAAAGATAACCTTAGAGTTAGTTTATGAATCCTAGAGATTTCGTAGGCAATAACCTTAAGGTAGTCTCAAAGAGTTAGGGAAGAAAGCATACCCTACGACCTTAGAAGACACAACGCGTTAAGAATAAGGACGTGACAATTCAACCATCAATAGGAGATAACTAGGGAGTAATAGCATCTAGGTAAACACATCTTTAATCATCATACGAGCACACATCAATTAGACATAGACTACCCCTTAGCTTAGTTAATTAGATAAATAGAATAGTAGAGTAATCGGTAGAAATACCAACCCCCAAATCCAATACCCCGACATTCGTAATTTCAATTTTCTAAAAAAATATAAAAAAGATAAAAAATAATCTTCCTCAACCCCAACCTTAGCGTAGTAACTTCTCACTAGCATTCTTATTCCCCTAGAGAACTATCAATCCTGAGGCTTACCCTAATACTACACTACAACGATTAGGTTCACTGCCTCGGTGGTTGAAAAACTTTGTTAGGTCACTAGTTTTACAACACAAGCTTATAGAGAAAGAGATAAGGCGATTGAACAAGTAAACAAGCACACACACACACAATATAGTAACCGGTTACGCGTAGGAGGTGAGTGAAAGAATAACTTGAACAACCAACCTTCAAATGAAGGTTATTACAATGTATTTATAGGCAAGGAGCTAGGGCAACACTCCCTCTCCTTCTTCCTCTCCCTCACAACGGGATCGAGGAACGGATATTTATGTAACATTATTGGAAGTAAACTTCCAACCAACAAGTTCAATAAGAAAGTGAGTGGAGGATGCGCATTGGCCAATGATATAACACACACACACACGAACAAATGAACAAGTTAGCGGAATAGAGAAAGAGATATTCGAACACAACATTTTGATCACTGGATTGTTTCAAAAAGTTGGTGGCTCCGTCACTTGGATTAGCAACATCACATCATAATCCCATTCGGAGTCCTAACTATCAAGAGATCCCCTTATTCTTACGATCACTCTTCAATGATGCGATTCCAACCCCAACTCCTTCTAATAAAAAATAGAAAAAATATAAAAAAATCTTTTAACTTTAATGCTTACAGCCCCATAACCTAAACCCCCAACCATAAAGATGGCTAATGAGATGAT
>BPTQ01000004.1:156824055-156835048 GCA_019973895.1 Chrysanthemum seticuspe
TGACCAACCTTGCCTTGTCTTACTGCTTCCAGATACCTGTTGTACGTTTCGAGCTTTCTGACATCTTCAGTTAGCAGGTAATCTGGTAACACCGCGCCCTGTTTCTTTGTAGACGATTCCTTCATTCTGATGGTCAGAATAGGTTCAGTCAACATGTCGTGATTGTCAGGGTCATTGAGCCTCTTGGGAATATCAGAATGTAGTCCAAGTACTCTCTGGATCAATAATTTGGTATATCTGATGTAGGGAATCTTTGAGCCAAGTTTGTTGAGAAATGACATCATGTCATCCCAAATCAGAGCTTCAATAGCGATGTGTTTCATGTTGACAAATGCCCAAAATATTTGCAGTTCTATGAGCTTAGGATGCTCATAGCCGCTATCACGACCAGAAATAGACTTGGTGATGATCATGTAGAGCGTTCTCCAAGGTTGAGGAATACTCTTGAGCTCTACGTGAGAGTGTTTGGTGATTACTCCTGTAGCCTCATCATAACCGATATCGATTAAGAATTGGAGAGTGAGCTCTTCAGTAGGTGAGGCATAAAGTTTGTCTGGTTCGACTTCAGGAATTAAGAGAACAGCCCTTAAGTCTGCAGGTGTGATGGTGATTCTTTTGTGATTCAGAGTCACTGTCACTGCAGTCCTTCCTTTGACCCTTTCCATGGTGTTCCAGAACTGTTGGATATAGATCTCAGGAACTGTTGCAGAATGTGTGAGCATGTTCTGATATGGATGAGACCTCAGAATGTCAATAGCGATTAAGCATGAAGACTCAGAGCAAGTGAGAGTGCTGAAGTCAACTCGGAGATTATTCTTTCCAATCTTCATTGGATAGCCATGAGGATAGATATCAGCAATGGAGAGAACATTTGGTGCATCCATGTTTGGTTGAGCAGCCATGTCGTGATCTGAAATAATATTAGCCAAAAGAACCAACATATCGAAAGACATAATGTTAGTCAACAGAAGGTCTTATTGTCTAGTTATTTAATGTACAACGTCAATGATTGTTGCGAGTCCTAAGTCACTTGTATGTTCAATAATTCAATGATGTCGTGAAATGTTTCGTGAGTTTGTTAACTTTCAATTTGAAAGTTTATTTTATCACATATTGTTCACAACATATTAAACATTTTTGTTTATTAGTGACATTATTGGATTCGTGACGTTATGATAAGTTTATTAACAAGTTTTGTACACGTAACAATTCACAATGAAGGTCAAAAATGGCTTAAGCGTAGGATTGACAAAGTTACGCGTAAACAGTCGTGACATACGCGTAGGCGAAAGCTTATGCGTAGGATCCTATCTTACGCGTAAGAAATGTTACGCGTAGGAAAAAGGGGACCTTACGCGTAGAGCTTACGCGTAGGCGTATAAGAACCTTACGCGTAAGGCTTACTCGTAAGAGTAGACCTTATGCGTAGAGGTCACTGTTTACGCATATCCTTCACAGGATACGCGTAGTCCCACTGTAGAACCTTACGCGTAATAGTTATGCGTAGGTTTTATTTTACGCATAACATCACTACGCGTAGGGCAATCCTTATGCGTAGAGAGTCTTATGACCTTGATTCTGAGTGTTTAAGCGTAGCAAAGCCTGAAATAAAGTTATCAACTCATCAATGTTTACACAAAACAACAATTTATCACAGTTAACAACATCCTAGTCCATGTAGACAGTTACGCGTAGAACCACATATGCGTAGTCTAAACCCTAAACTTACGCGTATGAGATTTAGCCATGGGATGAACATCATATTGATTCTGGTAGTTCTAAGAAGTCCATAAAGTAGTTTTATCCAAGTTTTAACATCAAATAAGCCTTGAATCAAAAATACCTAATTTATATGAACTTGAACCCTAATTTTCGAATTAAGTATCATAGTTGTTTCTGGGTGATTTCTGGGTTTACATGTGTTCAATTGAACTTGAAAACAACCTTATATGACTATCTTTTATACCAAAAACCTTCACATTTGAAAAGACCCAATTCTACGCATAAACCCTAAATCTCAAATACACTCAATTCGTGTGTCTAGGTGCGTTTTGATGTTTAGAAAAGTATTATAGATGATATTAAATCATTTTGACACAATTCTTTTTAACTTCAAACACATAATCAAGATTATGTGTTCATACGCATACGCGTAGAACACAAAATCACCCATAGGTTAAAATCAAGCCGTTAACTTTCAAAATGGTTTAAAACCATTGTTTGTAATCTTGTTATGAACACACAAACACTTACAAAATGAAGATCTGAGACACGCAATTCTTGAATGATTTTAGGCGTAGGATTTGAAGGTTTTTAGCAATAAATGTGGTTAGAATGGTAGGTGGGGTATTTATTGAAAAATACTTTCGGATTATGACAGTTTCAGTCCCTCCACCTTTTCCTTTTTCAACCAAAGCCTTTTAACTTCCATTTAGGTTACCAAATAAATATTTTTGAGAAAGAATCATGACGACACTCCCCCTCGGCTTGATAAATTTAAACGGTTTAAGAATTTTAGTCCGAGGAGTGTCATTGAGCCAGAAAGTCCACCATCATTTGTATAACGAAACAACCGAGATGTGATAACATGCAAGTACACTTATGTTTTGAAACGGTTAAGCGATAAATTTCTCCCCCTCAACACTTGATCAGAAAAATACGAAATTTGAGAGATACAAGTGTTGACGGAAGAACGGTACTTGCCATGTTAAAGAAAATAGATGAGAAGAATATTTTTGTTGTTTTATCAGATTTTATATTTTTGTATTTTGTTTTTGAAAGATTTTATTTATTTACAAAAGATGTTTTGGTGTTTGACAGGTTTTTAAGACGGTTTTAAGAGGTCATCCAGTTCCTCTTGAGTCAAACACCTCATACCAATTCGGTGGATCAACTCATTAAACCTAGCGGGAGGCAAGGCTTTGGTGAGCAGATCTGCCAATTGGTATTCAGTACCCACAAAGTATAATTCAACGGTACCCTGTTCCACATGATCCTTAATGAAATGATAGCGTAGATCGATGTGCTTTGATTTCGAGTGCTGAACTGAGTTGCACGAGATTGCAATGGCACTCCGATTGTCGCAGTACATCGGGATTCTGTCAAATACATAACCATAGTCTTTGAGTTGTGTTCTCATCCAAATGACTTGAGCACAACACGCGGACATGGCTACATATTCTGCTTCATTTGATGACAGCGATGTACAATCCTGTTTCTTTGATTGCCAAGACACCAGTTTATCACCGAGAAATTGTAGTGCTCCTGAAGTACTTTTCCTTGAGTCTAGGCATCCTGCGTGATCAGCGTCTGAAAAAGCGATTAGTTCAAAACCAGAATCCTTCGGATACCAGATCCCCAAATTAATGGTTCCCTTGATGTATCGGAGGATTCTTTTAGCCTCAGAGAGGTGGGTTTCAGTTGGTCGCGACTGATAACGGGAGCATAGATAAACGGCAAAGACAATATCAGGTCTGCTAGCTGTTAGATACATGAGAGACCCAATAATACTTCGGTATTTGGTAGGGTCAACCAATTTCCCATGTAAATCAGCATCTAATTTCTTGGTATGAGCAATTGGTGTGGCATAAGTATCACAGGTATTCATTCCAAATTTGTTTAACAATTCAAGGGCATATTTGGACTGACTCAAGAAAATACCACGGGGTGATTGATGAACTTGCAGTCCTAGAAAGAACGTAAGTTCACCCATCATGGACATTTCAAAATTTTTCTTCATGAGTTTTGCAAAAGCGATTGAAAACTTTTTATGTGTTGACCCAAAAATGATGTCATCCACGTAAATTTGAACAATTAAGATGTGTGCCCCGTGATATTGTATAAAGAGAGTTGGGTCAACCGAGCCTTTGGTGAAATTATTGGCAATGAGGAAAGATGATAGCTTATCGTACCATGCCCGAGGGGCTTGTTTGAGACCATAAAGAGCTTTGTTCAGTTTGTAGACATGGTTCGGGAACTCAGGATCAACGAATCCATCTGGTTGGCTGACATATACCGTTTCTTTAAGTTGTCCATTTAGAAACGCCGTTTTGACATCCATCTGATAGACCGTCATGTTCATATGAGCCGCGAACGCGAGAAATATCCGAACAGCCTCAAGACGAGCAACTGGAGCAAAAGATTCTTCAAAGTCTATCCCTTCTTCCTGACGATAACCCTTAGCAACTAGCCGTGACTTGTTTCGGATGACATTCCCTTCAGCATCCAATTTGTTTTTCCAAATCCATTTTAGACCAATGACGTAGACCCCTGTTGGTCTTTCAACCAGTTCCCATACTTCAAGACGTTTGAATTGGTTGAGTTCTTCCTGCATGGATTCAATCCAGTTGTCTTTTGTCATTGCATCCTTAATGTTTTAGGTTCAGATTGGCAGACAGTGAGTGCATAAATGCAGTGTTCACCATCTGAATGAAGACGTTGTCTCGTAACGACTGGTTGATTCGGGTTGCCAATAATGTTAGCCAGAGGATGGTCTTTTGTCCATCTATGTGTAGAGGGTTGATGTTGGTATACAATGTGCAGATTCTGAGGATTCAAATGGTTTGTTGAAGATTCCGCGACATCTGGTGCAGCAGTCTCATTGGCAAACGGGTTGAAGAACGCATTTGGATCAAAATCTGCGGGTAGGGGTACATCATTCAGAATATCATCAGCTGGTTCATCATTGTTGGAAGCGGTGTGTTCAACTGTTGTGTTGGAGTCAATTGGTGTAGGTGCATCTTCAACAGTAGTTGTTGTAGCAGGTGTATCAGGTATAGGAATATTATCAGGTTGTGCAGCGGAAACAGCGGATACACCAGGAGCACGTTCATCAATATCGTCACAGAACAGAGGAGCAAATAACCTTTCCATTTGTTGACGAGTTAGCTGAGGGCTTTCTTCAGCTGATGATGGGGTTTGAGGGAAGTTTAAACGGTTGTGACCGGGTTCTAAGCTGTTATACTCAGAAGCCATTTCCGTGAGTTCATCGAAATGAGCATGAATCGTTTCCATAACCTCCTTAGTTCGACGATTCCAGATTCGAAAACCTTTAGAATTGTCACAGTATCCAATAAAGACTCCAATATCAGCTTTGGCTTTTAGCTTTCCAAAATCATCACGATCATTATTTGGATAGCAAAGGGATCCAAATACATGAAAGTGTTTGAGGTTCGGTTTATAGTTGTGGACAAGCTCAAAAGGTGTTTTGTTGTGGCGTTTTGTGATCATGGAACGGTTTTGAGTATAGCATGCAGTAGATACAGCTTCTGCCCATAAGTAATCTGGAAGTTTAGCATTGATTAACATTGTTCTTGCAGCTTCCACTAACGTTCGGTTTCGTCTTTCAACAACTCCGTTTTGTTCAGGTGTCCGTGCAATAGATGTTTGATGCTGAATTCCCACTTTCTCATAAAATTCACGAAGGGTGTTGTTAACAAATTCAGTTCCTTTGTCTGTCTGAATAATCCTGACGGTGTTGCGGAGCTGAACCTGTATTTTTGTGAGAAAGGTGATGATCATTTGTGGAGCTTGGTCTTTGCTACGAAGAAAATAGACCCAAGTCCATCGTGAGTAGTCATCAACAATTACTAAGATGTAGCGTTTGCCGTTGATCGTTTGTACACGCATCGGGCCACACAAATCCATGTGAAGAAGATGAAGCACATGCTGAGAGCTGTGTTCCACCTTTGAAGGAAAATGAGCACGAGTGCTTTTCCCTTGTTCACATGCTGAGCAAAGGTGATCTTTTGAATACCGGAATCGTGGGAGTCCTTCAACTAGTTTGTGTCGAGCAAGGTTTGTGATGGTTTGAAAGTTTAGATGTGAGAGACGACGGTGCCATAGCCAAGATTTTGTTGATGTAGCCTTTGAAAGTAAGCAGATGGGAGAGGAAGCAACCATGTCTTGCATAGAGATAGTGTAGAGACTTGAATTATGCGAGCCAGACATAAGATCGTTTCCTTGTAGATCACGAATGAAACAAGTTTTCTCCCTGAAAGCAACCTCCAAATCTCCATCACAAAATTGACCTACTGAAAACAGATTGTGACCGAGGCCTTCCACATAGTAAACCCTGCTGATTTCGATGTTTCCAGTAATATAATCTCCGTAGCCCATGATGGCTGCGAAGTGATCGTTCCCGAATCTGACAGTGCCAATGAACTTTGCAATAAAGTTTGATAACAGTTTAAGATTGCCTGTCATGTGTCGGGAACATCCGCTATCAACAATCCAGAGAATGATCTGTATCACCTGCATTACACACAGACGACACAGATGGAATAGAAGTAGATGTGGAACCCGAAATGTGAGAGGGTTCCGAAGCAGATATGTTAGACATACACACATTTGTAATTTTAGGCATCCATTTAAATCCTAGTGTGTTATATATCCATTTCTGCCATCTATAACTACTCTTTGCTTTAGTCTTAGTGAAAGCACTAGATGATACTACATTCTTAGGAGGTGTTGCGGGAGCAATTGTGATAGCAATGGTTGCCTTAGAATCTAAAGATGGTGGTTTACCAAGCACAGACTTAGAATGATTAGTGGGCCTAGAGGTATTCCGATTCTTAGGATTCCGTAATCTAGAGATTATAGCTTTAGCAACACATTCGTCATGACAATCAGAATTCATACTCTTTTGACAAATATCACAAGGTGCATCAGACTGAATATCAAAGGTACTCAACGGTTTAGCATTCGTTACATCACTATTTCTATTACATTTGCCAGACGCAACATCTATAGTGGAAGTAACTTGAGTTTTATTCAGATTCCTAGGGTGTTCTTCTACTTTAGCATTCCTTATTGATCTTTTCTTAGGTCGCAACTTCCTATTCTTCGTTTGAGTGCTCCTAGGCTGTGAAGTGCGGACGTTTGGAAAAGATGCAACTATTCCTGTTTCAGTAGAGGGAAACACATTAGCAACTTGTGATTTGGCAGTGGGAATTCTAGGTTCACGATTACTAAGTGTGACTGGTGCTAATCTCTTAATCACAGTAGGCGGGAGTTGTTCATACTTTCCTAACATTTCCCGTAACTTAGAGATGGTGTGAATCAGATCTTGATTTTCAGAACGAATATTACCAGCAAAATTCATGACTTCTCTAGTGTGAGCAAGATAGTGATCAAGTTCATTAGATGCTTCATCTCGAGTCTTTTTGAGTAAATCAAATATGACACCATATTCCTGTTTAACTTTTAAAAGTTCTTGTTCATATTTTGAGATTTGACTTTTCAAAGACACGTTTTGATCATCCAGTTGCTCAATTTTAGGATCAGAAGATTTAGCACTCAATTGAGCGATTTTCTTTTGAAAACTGAGTTGATGGTTGTGAATATCTTTTTCACACCATTGAAGACGACGTTTTGCATTGTGAATTTCCGTGTGTAATCGTTTATTTTCTGCTTTTAAAGACTCGATCTGAAGCACATTATCGGTGTTTTCAACAGTAACAACAGTTTCAACAATATCAGCAGAGATATGATCAGATGCATATGGCAACGAATAGAATAGCACAACATTATGGATATCAGCACAGATAACATCTTCCAAGAGTCGATCAACATCTTTTCTCAACAGTTTGTTTTTCCGTTTTGTGTTAGTAATAGATGTTTCTGTTTTCTCGAAAACGTTTTTCATTACCCCAAGTTCCTTATGAAAATCCTTTTCCCAGGCAATTGCACAACTTTTCAAGTTTTTAACATTAGGTAAAAGATTTTTCTGAAAAATGTCTCTTTGTTCTCGCGCCAGAGGTGATTGAAAATGTTCAACTTTGATTTCAGATCGATATTCTATCTCATGTTGTAAAATTTTGAGGTCAGCCATGAAAATGTCAAAATATCGAAGAATTTTTCGATTTTCAGGTTTTGAGTTTACTTTACTAATGGAAGGTAAAGGACCGTAAGTTTGTGCAAAGACTGTTTTGGGATTAACAATAGAAGACTCGGGTGTTTTGATGATAACCCATGGTGTGTTAGAAGAATCCGTTGGTGTGACGAAAGTGACCGCGTTTTTATAATTAAAAGGTTTGTTGTAAACAACATTTTTTAATTTAGATCGACTCTCGTCTTCTGCATCTAATTCCTCTTGACGATGGTATTCAACAACACTCATGACAGTATTATCAATTTTATATTCTGCACTGGAAACTTCAGGAGTTGGTTTGAATGTTTTTAGTGAAAGCTTTGGTTTGTAATCAGCTAGATTTTTTCCATATCCATTTGGATTAGGTTTTAAGGTAAACTTTTCAATAGCTGTTACTGATTCACCATGTTTGTAAACAACAGTTTTAAACTCTTTAAGTTTGTTTTGCAAACCGAGAATTTCTGCAAGAAGGTCATCTACCCGATTCGTTGAATGCTTTTTGTATGCGGAGAACTGTTTTTGACAATTTAACAAGTCAGCCTTAGCATTTTGATTTTCCAAGGTGAGAGCGTTAATTTGCTTTTTATGTTCATGTTTCAGTTTTTCTAATTCGGACAACAAAGCATTCTTCGAGGCGGCTAGATCACGCATCTGTCTCTCTAAATATTTTTCGTTTTGATGAGATTTTGCAAAAGCGGCTTCAAAACCTTTTTCACGGTTTTCTTGAGTTTTGAAAAAGTTGAGTTGCATTTGTAAACATTCAAAATCCTTGGTTAACAGTGCATTTTTACTTTTTAAGGATTGATTTAATGCATAACATTCCTCCATTTTGATTTTATGGTCTTGAATTAACCGAGCAAAATCCGAATGAGGCAACAGATCATCTTGTTCAACGTGAGTCTCAACATGATCATTCTTTAGATCCTCAAGTACGACCACGGAGTCAATTTGATTATCAAAGGAGACCAAAAGGTCATCTTGATCGTCAAATGTAACTACAGGGTTAACTTGAAAATCATCAGACGAGGATGTAGAAGACTCATTTTGAACAGTTTGATCCGTGCCGGATTCAGATATTGGCGAAGATATTAGTTCAGATATGATGATGGTTTGTTCGGGTACCTGAGACAAGCCATCAGTGTCATACACTGGGCCTGTATCACTCATGTGTAGCTCATGCATATTAGCCATCAACATAACAGCTGCATTAGCCTGCAAGTCCTCCATATCATCATCTGAGTCTGCATCTGCCATAAAGCTCTGTTCTTTGTTTGTGAGAGATCCACCGGCTTCATCCTTAAGAGCCAAAAGTAATGCCTCTTTGAAATAAGCACTGCCCCGAGTCCTTGGCTTTGGGCATGCATTAGCCAGGTGTCCCTTCTCATTGCAGTTGTAGCATCTAAGACCATTTAGCCGATTCTGAGCATTTCCCTGTTCCACCACTTGAGCTCTGTTGTTATTCCTACCCACAGCATTAAACCCTTGACCACCGCCCATCTGACGACCATAATCACGATTCTGAACTTCAACACGTCCATTGTTCACAATATCTTGAGTCCGTGTGTTAGATGAGGAACGAATACGATTGTTGGATTTGTTGGTGTAACGGCCAAAAGCATTAGCAATCATCACAAATCCTTGTTGCAATGCTTCGAATGGATCGATTTCCTCAGTGGCTTCACTGACATATGCTTGAGCATTGTTGCTGTATGGGACCAATTGATTTTGTTGAGGTTGAGGTTGTTGCTGTGAAGACTTGTTTGGTTGTAACGATGACAACGTCTAAATTTAGGATGTCTTGAAGATGTGATACTTCGACTACTTGAACGTTACCTTATGTAGGAGAATCCTAATGGTTTGGGTTAAGAAGCATCACAACTACGAGTTTTCTGACGTGTTTTTTACACCCTAGTATAAGCAGAAGAATACCTTCCTAGCCATGAGTTAGTCCTCCTAAACCTTAGGTTTTAAATGAACCGAATACTTGTGAAGTACTAACTTGGACCTCTCTGTGAACTCAGTATAGTAGTGGCTAAAAGTCTGTAGTAGTTACTAAACCTATTTGTGTTGTAGTAGTACGGTTCTTAACGTCACTTATGATTCAAGGACTCATCAGAACCAGGTCTTACCCTCTTCATACAGTAAAAAGAGGCAGTTCGCTTCTTGTACGTAGTAAGATGAATACCTAACAACATGCTAATGAACTTCGGAGTACTTTTCCTTCAACTAGCCCTTTCCTAAGAGGCACGAGTTTAACGATTTGTTAGTGTTGGCCTGTTAGTTGTTGAACGGAACATACGAGTTGTCTTAATAGGGAGAGTTGGTCGTTGAGTTGGTTGACGAAGGTTGTGTGGAAGTGTCGTTGTTGGAGTTGGAGTTGTTTTAGTTAACCAGGGTATGTCGTTGTTACGAGTTCGTATACAGTCACTTCGGTGACTCCTTTAGCTAGGTAAGCTTCGTAACGTTGTTCCTAAACACTACTAACGATTACGAAAACCGGCAATGTGGTTGTTTAGGTTGTTAGCATAAGCAAGGAGTAGATTGTGTGCCTGAGTTCTATAACACTTGTTACCTGCACAACTTCAAGTCTTAGCACTAATACCAGCAGTCTACCCGCCACCAGTTCCCAAATTACGACACCCATCCTTATTGTTGTCTCGAGTTCACCACCTTGTCCCTTTACGAGTCTTAGCCGATTTACCAGAATCTACGATGTTGACGTTACTCTTCCCTGTGGACCGATTACGTACGGGTTTCGGTTCCTGAGCCCCGTCACGAATAAAGTTTCTCCGTAATGAAAACCGAGAATTCCTACTTCGGCCACCTAGAGAGTGTTTGTTTCTTGTCTCGAAATACCGTCTACGTCTGAGTCTACTACTATACCTCCTGAACGTCCGATTACGTCGACAATACAACTACCGATTATACGTACTCGATGTGTACTCACTATGTCCGGGTCACATACTGTGACTACCGAACAGAGTCCATGGGCTTGTTTGGTAGTAGTATAGACTTGATTATAGAAGCGGTTATAGACTTAGGCCGTGCCTAGTTTGACAAGTTTTACTCAGAAGATGTAGGAGCAGACTACTAAAAGTTCAATTGGGACATCAATGTAAACTG
>BPTQ01000004.1:156835058-156993470 GCA_019973895.1 Chrysanthemum seticuspe
GTAGAAATGACAAGAACCAAGTATTACTTATGCGTAAAAACACCAAAAGTTACGCGTAACAAGAAGAGTTACGCGTAGGATTTAGCTTACGCGTAAGCAGGAAAAAAGACTAAAGTTACGCGTAAACAGTAAGTTAGGCGTAGAAAGTTAGGCGTAGGATTACCTTATGCGTAGGACTAAGTCTACGCGTAAGATGAATCTTAAGCGTAAGATTTTCTACGCGTAAGCTTTATGCTTAAGCGTAAGATTAGGGTTTTATCCCAAGTGATCTTTTACACTTCACAGTGCAAAAGATATCCAAAGTCGACGTATTTTCAGACTTATCCAAGTAAGAAAACACGGAATAAACCAGAAAATTGAAGATCAAACCAAGGAAAGTCTTACGCGTAATTTTAGGGTTTTGTTACGCGTAAGATTACTCGTAACTTTGATTCTATCCAAATGTGTTTCTAAACCAGTTTTTGTGTGTTGAAATAGCTTCAATAACACCGAAATAACACAAAAGTGTGAAACTTGATGATCCAAAGCACTTAAAACGATTACGCGTAGGATAACACTTGCGTACAAAAACGAGCTTAAAAACAAGGAAAAACACGTAAAGTTCCAAACTTTTTGCCAAAAACCAATAGATTAACACCTAATAACGTTGAAAGTACAAGAATCTTGGATTCAAAAGTGTAAAAAAATTAGTTTTTAAGCGTACCAAAGATTGTGTTATCTTTACGCGTAAGACCCAAAACCAAAACTTCAAAAACAAACGAGTACACCCAACTATTTGGCGATTGATACCACTGTTAGGTCACTAGTTTTACAACACAAGCTTATAGAGAAAGAGATAAGGCGATTGAACAAGTAAACAAGCACACACACACACAATATAGTAACCGGTTACGCGTAGGAGGTGAGTGAAAGAATAACTTGAACAACCAACCTTCAAATGAAGGTTATTACAATGTATTTATAGGCAAGGAGCTAGGGCAACACTCCCTCTCCTTCCCTATTCCTTATTGGGCTTGGATCAAGCTTATGGGCCTTCTACATAAGCTTGACCTTAATCAAACATAAAGGCCATAACAAAGCTACCTATTACATATGAAATATACATACTTGAAATACTGTTTAGGAGTGATTCCAACAAACTTGCTCGAAGAAAAGAAAGTTTCCTTTGACCCCGAATGCGCGGTGTACGCGTATCACTCAACAACCATACAATCTCGCCTACTTCTTCGCAAGGCGAATTGTAAATGTCCAAGGTATCAAGAACAAACTTATTCCATATGAAATGTTTCTAACACGCCTTTATCATCATATCATGTACTATTATCCTCAGTTTCAAAGTCCTTTGTACATACTGGTGAACAAAATGATGGAACCTTTTAACACATCTCTCATAACTTCATTCTTCGTTCATGAATCTTCAAACACTCACCACCCATTCGACGATCCATCAAACTAAAACGCATGAGAAACCTATTCTTTTTCCTAAATAGAATCAATCCTTGGGATTCATCTTTTACCTTTTTAACATGATCATTCCTATGAAATAAAACGTTTATCGATCATTCGATATCTTTCTTGTATATGTGTTTAGTTACTTTGGAAATCATTAGTTTCATATTTGGACACCTAGAGCAAAATAGTACACGTTCACTGTTGAGTATTCTGTCTCAGATGCTGGATCCCTCAAGTAAGGGATCCGTGGGATCCGGGCAGACAGAAGTAGATTTTTGAACATCCTCACTTCAATCCAATCTTCCAGACCATATTATATTAGTTAAACATGATACTTTAGGATCACTTAAATCTTCCTCAAGTTTGGTTGGTTTTACATCCACTCATAGATAACTTAGGATCACATTCAATGTACTTTTAATTTATCTTTTTTTTTTATCAAAACTCACCACATTTCCGCTCCAATGCTCACACATTGATTGTCTCATCTCAAAACACCTAGCTTGATATTTCTCTCAATTTTTAGCAAATTGATTTTAGTCATCCTTACCTCAAAATAGGCCAAAAACTAGTTTTTCATTTCTTATGATTTTTAGGGAATTTTCCAAATTTCTTTTAAGTTACCATCTGATCTTTGGGATCATTTGAATCCACTTGAAATTCTCAAAATTCTTAGTGTCATCCTTGATCACCCATTGGTGCTCATAAAAACCCATTTCTTTGCATAAAAGACAATCATTAGCTACCCTCACTCATTTCACTTGATCATTTAAGTCTCATATCATTTAAGAAACCTGAGAAGACTGAAAACACTCAAGATGTGTAGGTACTAGACCTTACAAAACATCATCTTCCTTCTCTTTGGCTGTTGAGAGCCGGATCCCTAGGTTTAGCCTAGACGGATCCCTCATTTGAGGGAACCATAGGAACCGGCTACACAGACTAAGCTAAAACAATCATTTCAAGCTCTTCTTGTTAACTTAAACACTCCACCTTGTCTTAATTGACTTCCTAGATCAGTGCAACTCTGTAGTTGACTCCTGTGCATGAAAATCATTGCAATTTGAAGGATCTTAGTGGCTTAAGCTTTAAATTCACTTACTAACTCCTTCCCTTTATAAACCTCTTTGTTAGTACTTCCAATTCACCATTCATAACATCATTCTCAGCAACTAAAATCCCTTATTTCACTATCCATTTATCATTTCATCATGAGGAAAGCTCCTAGTGCTAACTCATCTACCAAAGGACCTCCCAAGAAACATGCTCGGGTTGTTCACGAAATCTTTTCAACCGAATCATCACCCGTTAAAGCCCCAAACACTAGAATTTCCTCACAACCAACTCTACCAATCAAACCAATTCCCAAAAGAATTTTTCCCACAAAACTACCTTTGCCAAACACTACTATACCTCCTAAACCAAACACCCTTACTTCCACTAAACCATCACCTCTAGTACCTAGAGCTATCTCTTTCACCACTCCACTCTCATTTCCACACCTCTACAACTTAGAGGACTTGCCTTCTAGGCCATCTCATCCACCACCATTGCCAACATTTTCCTCAATTGAGAAAATAGCTCAACAACAAAACTTTGGTGTTGAAACAACACTAGCTTCCGTATCCTTTTCTCCATCACCCTCAAATAGTCCATTTTGAATTATGAGGAATCAACAACAACCGGATCACATGGAAGTAGATACATCTCTACCACCATCATCAACACATATTCCACCGCCTTCATCCTTAGTTGAACCACCTCCAACTTCATCAAACATGCCTCCACAAATCCCTCCTTCTTTTGTGGAACCTTCATCCAACCTTCCATCTCAAACCACTCCATTCCTACCACCACCATTCCCTAGCCATGACAAAGATTGTTATCATTGTCAATATGTTGAAGGTTTAGTAAATGAAGTACTTGATGAGCTACGTTTCATGTTTTATCACCTCCTTAAAAGTTTCGATGAGGTCAACAAACCTAAACATCCTTAAGCTTAGGAATTTTAAATGGTGTTCTAGTCTTAAGCATAACTTAGATTTGTTAGGAATCATACTTCATGCTCAGATCATTTTCTTAGTTTTAGAGTTATGTACATTATTTCTCTCATTTTATTGAATGATATTACATGTTGTATGCTATTTATTTATGAAAACATGTTTAGTGCCCTAATACATAACTCTTATTGATGTTAACATCATATTTTACATCCACATTGCTGTCATAAGATTTCAGGTAGACGGATCCCTCTGTTTTGCCTAGACGGATCCCTTACTTGGAGGAACCGTGGGATCCATGCAACAGAACCATTTTTTTTAAATTTGAATCTCATTTGCAGGAAATTATGCATCATATACTTGCTTTCTAACCTTTGTTTTGTAGATTTTCAAAATACACATGAATACTTTGACACCCTCAACAAGGGGGAGCTTTTCGTCAAAGCAAAACTATTGCAAAAACGCTTGCAATACTTTCACTTAGGATTTCTTTATTACTTGACGCCCTCACAAAGGGGATCATTCGTCAAGGTGGAGCATTTTCGTCATAGACGAAATCATTTGCAAACATAATTGCAACATACTCGCTTAGACTTCCTAATTACTTGACGCCCTCACAAAGGGAAACATCCGTCAAGGGGGAGCTAAGACAAGAATTCTTCTCTTCTCTTACTCTCTATTTTTCATATTATTACTTTTTACACGTTTTTTCTCAAAACAATGTGTTAGTTTCTTTTCAACGCTCTTTTTGTTTCGACAAAAAGGGGGAGAAGAGAGTAAAAACTCCAATTAAAACTTTTACGAATTTTAGTTTTTCTTTAGAATAATCTTATGTTTTGTCATCAACAAAAAGGGGGAGATTGTTAAAAAAAATAAGCCGTAAAAACGTTTATTTATATTTTACGATCTTCTAATGTTTTGTCGATAACAAACGTAAAATCATTTTAACGAAACAAATAAAATGCGTAAATGGTTTGAGCCAATAGTTTACTAACACACTTACATTTTCATATAAAACACTAAACAAGTAATATTGTTTACATCTTATAGAATTGCATATGTATAACAACTAGTATTTACATGATATAGAAATGTGCATATTTATATTGTAATGGGTAATGACTAATGTAATGGGTAAAAATCTAAGTCCTTAACCCATTGACTAGATACATTGAATATTGTTGGGTAAAACCCAAAGTCCATGAACCATACCCATGGAGCTTGATCCATAACCCATGACCCATTTCATGACATCATGCATGAAGTTATGTTGGGTATTATCCATGATCCATGACCCAAGACCCATGACCCAATGTCTAGATACATTGTATCTTGTTGGGTATCCATAATTCATTACCCATAACCCATGGTTCATAACCCATAACCCATAACCCGGTTTGCAACCCAAAATCCGGACTTCAGCTGACCCAACTGCCAGATCCCTTGGATTGCACTAGCCGGATCCCTTTGGGGAGGGATCCGTGGGAACCGTGGAACAGTAGAGAAATTTTCCTATAAATAGTGAGCCATTTCTCTCTTGTTACTCACCCCTTTTACACATACTCTCTCTTAGTATTGTAATATCTCTAACCTTAGATCCAAAATATCTTTCTATGTAGCTTTGTGTTTATGAAATTCTCTAGGTTCCTCTTAAAGGCGAGATCACCACCTCTTGAAGTCGAGCAAGCTCAAGTCCATGAGTTTCCAAGCTTCATCATCATCAAGACTACTGAAGTTATCTTGTTGATAGTTCTTTCATCCCTCCTTAGAAGTGTTGTGTTGAAGGCATTAGTGAAAGGTGCCAAAGGGTCAAGTCAAAGGCATTAGTGAAATGTGACAAAGGGTCATGTCGAAGGCATTAGTGAAAGGTGCCAAGGGAGTACATTCGCTATGGTGCATCGATGTACAAGATAGATAGTTTGGGATAAAGGATATTGATATCCTTATGATGTTGTAATAAGGAGTTTGTCTCATTTGGGGTAGTCGTGTATTGGTGTAGTGTTGGGTAGTAGTTCCTCCTTTGTAATGGAACTCGGTATCTAGCCTTGTACCGGATAAAGTGTAGGCGACATTGTGATAGGTTTGGTTCTACCTCGTGGAAGAACCCGGTGTCTAGCCTTGTACCGGATAAAGAGTAGGCGACGTTGTGAAGGCTTCTCCACCACATTAAAGAGCTTGTGTTGTGTAATGCTTACGAAATCTCGAGTGGGGAACTCGGGGAGTGGAGTAGGGCAAGGAAGGTGTCCTTGTAGTCGAACCACTATAAATACTCGTGTCGTGGTTTTGTGTTCCTTAATCTTTATCTTTGCATTACTTGTTTATTTGCTTATCTATCATCATCCAACACACACATTATATAGATTGACATAAGTCGATCTAAATAGTTTAAAACAAAGTTTTTAATTGGTAAAACTATTCAACCCCCTCCCCTTCTAGTTTTTCACACCCCATATTCCCTTGCACCCATAGGTCAGGTGTAAATATTATCTATTACTCATGTCTGACGCATAAATCATGATAGCAGTAGGGTGGTCTTGGTATTATGCTGCTTAAGTTGTGATTACTGTCATTTTACACTAGAGCATAAAAAATTATCATTTTGCACTCTTTTTCCATTTAAACTTTTGTTCTTTATTACGAACCTTGTGCTAAACTAAACTTGTGTACTCACCAGCTATTTCATAGTTGACCTTTTTCATTTATCATACTTTTTAGGAAATCATCAGTAGGTGGAAGTCTAAGAAAGCATATGCATTGGTGCTTTCATTTGTGTCATGATTTGTGATGTGACCCAAAAACAATGTCTTATGCTTTGTGAACCTATTTCGTAAACTTTATCTCGTGGTTATCTTGAAACTTGTATTTCAAACAATGTTACAATTTGGGATGTTCTTATAAATTAAATCATATATGGTGTGATCTATTATCTTATGATTTGAGAATTGAGCTGTTACATCTAGTGTTTCCTCTTTAATAGGGTGTGACATTCATAGTCATTGAATTAGTGATAAGCTCATTATCTTAGGGGGGGAGTCGTTGAGGGGCAGGATCCCATCTTTCACTTCTTCTCTCCTTCACATCACCATTTTTTCACCTATCTTTCAAACCCATCTCTAGAGGGAATGAGCATCTTTCAAACCATTCCCATCTTTCAGTTTCTCTCTCCTCCATATCACCATTTAATTTTTTTTTTCAATTAACTTCAATATTTCATAAAAAACATAAATATTTTAAAAACATAAACATTTCATTTCAAACAAATAAACTTAAAATTACAACGACAATAAAAAAAATACAACTAAAAATAAAAATAAAATTACAACGACAATAAAAAAAGATACAACTAAAAATAAAAATAAAACTACAGTGACAAATAAATTTATAACACCCATCCCCAATGTGCGGCGATTTCTTTTTTTCGACTCACCACCATTGTCAACAAAGGTTCGGTGTAGTGGTCATGCGGCTTCAAGATGAACTCCAAATCGCTTTGTTTTTTTTTTGTTCTTCCATTTGTTTTTGTTGTTGAAGAGCTAAAGTTTGGACTTTTTGATCACGAGAAATCCTAGCTTGTATTTTTGCTTCCTTCATGCGAAGCTTCTCCGCTCGAATACGTCTTTTTTCCTCAATTTCCTCTTTGTTGTACGCATTAAACTCGGAGACCAACTTCATGAGTTTTTCGCTACCGGTAGAAGTCGATTCAACCGATTTCTTACGATTACGCCTTGGTGGCTCTGTTGGTCTTGCGGGTTGTTCTGGCACATCTTCATCAACTTCTTCGTCGTTCAAATCATTAGGCATAAACTCAGCTTCAAACGACCTTGCATGTGACTCGCTAGTTTTTGCTTTTTTCGAACTCTAAGATCCCATTTCTTCAAATGTCGGCACACTAGTCCACTTTGGATATTTTTCCAAAACATCCCACGCACATTTTGGTCTTGTATTTTCTCGAGTACTCCGCTTGAGCCGCCTTTAACACATCTTCATCGTTCATGCCGCTACTCATGTTAGACTTTTTCTTGTTGTAAAATCCGTAAAAACTAGTAACCTTGTGTTAGGAATTGGAAATTCTATAGTGAAGTGTCGGTCACTCCAAATATAATCTAGCATAAGTTAGCTCGTAGACATATCTTTATGTACGTTATTAAGTAGTCAATTAGTTAGTTGATAGCTTAGTTATTAGTTTAGTGTAACACCGTGGAGGACGGACGGGTCTTTACCCATTGTATGCCTGATCCACAGCCTGACAGGAGAGCGTTTAGTTTGTAACTATAAATACCCTTCCCACTAAGGGAATGGTGGTGCTTCTTGGTTAATCTAACCTTTCATTTGTGTTTATCTCTCTAAAATTACCCTCTCCTCTCTTCATCTCTCTAAATATTGGCATACTTGATTCATCACCATCCAAGGTCACCTGAATCATCAAACACAACATTTAAGATCCAACAATTGGTACCAGAGCCTGGTTGTGTTGTGTTTTGATGATTTATTATGGTTTTTGTACCTTGTTTTAAGCGGATTTGTACTATTTTTGTGGCATACAGTTTACTAATATCTTTTTTTCAAAAGCTGTTCTTGTATCTTTATTGTCCAATCCGTGAAGTCAAATTCAGTGGTCAATCGGGTCATATTAAGAGTCCTTATGATGTTTTTCTTGGTTATATGAATCTAGTCAGTTTATGTTGTCATACAGGGTCAAAAATGATGTTGTTTTCATGCTTTTTCTGGGTAAATATGAAGCAATTTTGTACCACTTACGTGAATTTTCTAGGAAAATGTGGTCAATTTTGTCATCAATCCTTGTGGTCAACTGTATGGTCAAATGGATACTTTAATGTATCTTTTTTTTTGGGCTGTACATCATGAAAAAATTTGGTCCGTAACTACTGGATGCGATTTGAAGATAAAGTAAAACCCGATCCTTTTTTCTAGGAACGTTTCAAAATGCGAGTTGGCACATTTCTTGCATGCGAGTTGTCTAAAGAATATGCTATTTGACCCAGTTTTGACTGCGTCTTGTGTAAAGTGTGTTTTGACACACTTATGCGATTTGTCAAAATAAAAACATTGAAGCGAGTTGTCAAGACCCTTATGCGACTTGACAAAACCGTTTGACTATCGAAAGCGACTTGTTGACCAAATGGACCAAATACCACTACATCATATGTGACTTCAGGTTCATCCATCATCAGTCAAAACTTAATACAATAAGTATAAATTTCAAAAGATAAGAAATGGAAGATAAACTGACCCAAAAGCAGTTGATAACCATATACTATCCTAATCCCATATGTACATCCATCAACAACTGTTCTAACTTAATATCACAATCCCATCCAAGACTCGAACTTAATTAAATTACAACGAGATCTCAGATCTTTAATCCGCGGCATATAAAGAATCATCAAAAGGATTCAAGGACTTTCACACAAATTATAATCTTCATCGATCATTGTTTTTCGAAGCTTAGCTTCGTTTCTATCCGAATAAGTAAAGAAAGATTGATAACAATATCGTTATAATCATTCCTTTTGATTCATTATGACACAAGAACTCTAAACATAACATAAATCTTACCCGAGATCCTTTCAAAAGGACCTTGAAGTTGTTAACCTCTTTCAATCATGCGAATCAATATCAAATAAAGAGTGTTTATCTGTTTTGTTCGTCTCTTATGATGGAATTGTGATAGATGATGGATATGAGAAGAAGTTGATTAATCTGAGATGGGTCTTTGATTGAGTCTGATAGGCTTGATCAGTTTGATGGCGTGTTTATCAGATCTTCTTGGGAGAGTGTGGTAGGCGGAGTATATTTTTCTAAGTGTGTTTTAGGGTTTGTGAAATGAGGGATTAGGGTTAAGACATGTGTTTAAGTATCTCTTATACCCGGTTTATGATTATTGATAGGTGGATCGGATTTTACCCTCTAGTATTGGACCGGGCTTTTGATTGTGTTAGATTCGGTTTGGGCCTGGAGTCCGACTTTCTTTTTGGGCTGAATGGTCTATCAATTTAATTGGGTTGGACTGTATGATTGGACGTATTACGCATATAGATAATTAGAAATTGTTATCTAACTTTTTTTTAACAAAAATGTTAGGATACAATTTTTTATTATACTTGATAAAGAACAGTATTTTTGGCATTGAAAAATATTTCACGGAGAATATTACTCACGGCTTGAATTGTTTATTAAAGAAACATGACTACAGGATTGTTTGAACGATATTTCTCATTGGTATTTGAAGTAAGGTTTTCCGGGATCGATTACTTATTTCGTCTTCTTTCTTTCTACCCTTCCGCGAAGATGACTTGTTTGGGCATTTATAGAGTGTGATAAAGACTTAGCTATTTAGTTACGTTTGTGATTCTTTCTCGCTTAACCCACAACGTAACTATCACTTCGGTGTCTCACGCTGTTAAGGATACATCAAGAGGTTTTGTACATTGGGTACACCATTTCTTTTTCACAAGGATTAGTACAAGCTTAAGTAACAAATCTGGGGAATTCTACTTGTTGGAATCACTCCTAAACCTAAATCAAGTGTTAGTGATTCATATGTAATAGTTAGCTTAATTATGGCCTTTATGTTTGTTATTAGCCTTAAGCTTATGTAGAAGGCCAATGAGCTTAGGCCCAAGCCCATAGGAGAAAGGAAGGGACTAGGAGTGTTGCCCTAGTTTCCCTCCTATAAATACTATGTAATAACCCTCACTTGAGGGTTGGTTGTTCAATTCATTCTCTCATTCACATCTCTACGCATAACCGTGCCATTCATACATGTGTGTTTGTTTGTTTATTGTTCAACCGACCTCTATCTCTTCTCTATTTCTTTCATTGATGCTTGTGTTGTAAAACTAGTGACCTAACAGTGGTATCAATCGCCTACTAGTTGGGTGAATTATATTGTTTTTTGAAGTGGGTTTCGGTCCTACGCGTAAAACGTACGAGATACTTTGGTTCGCTTAATAACACGTTTTTTACACTTTTTAATCCAAGATTCTTGTCCTTCAAATGTTTTAAGGTGTTAAAATAACTGTTTTTGGCAAAAAGTTTCAAACTTTACGCGTGGATATTCGTTTTTGAGCTTGTTTTTGTTCGTGGGTTTCATCCTACGCGTAACCGTTTTTTATGCTTTGGATCATCAAATTTCACACTCTTGTGTTCTTTTGGTGATATTGAAGCTATTTCATCACACAAAAGCTGGTTTAGAAACATCTTTGGGCAAAATCATTTTTACGAGTAAAGCTACGCGTATCAAAACCCTAAACTTACGCGTAACTTTATCCTTGGTTTGATCTTCAGTTTCGTGGTTTACTCCGTGTTTTCTTGCTTGGATAAGCCTGAAAATACGTCGACTTGGGATATCTTTTGCACTGTGATAGTGTAAAAGATCACTTGTGCTAAAAACCCTAAACTTACGCATAAGCATAAGCTTACGCGTAGAACATCCTACGCATAAGATTAATCTTACGCCTAAGCCTAGTCTTACCCATAAGGTAATCCTACGCCTAAGTTTTCTACGCCTAACTTACTGTTTACGCATAACTTTAGCGCTTTTTCCCTGCTTACGCGTAAGCTAAACCTACGCGTAACTTTGGTGTTTTTACGCATAAGTGCTACTTGGTTTATTGTGATTTCTAAGCCTAAGGATACTTCGTCAACAAAGGTTCATTCGACTACAAAGATCCATTTTACCAACACAAGTTTTCAACATGTCACAACCACCATACTCTAACTATTTCCCTTGCACTTATTCTCAACGACAACAACAACTAAGTCCACAACATCAACAATGGAATCAACAACAAGAAATTTATCAACAATAATTTAATCAACAACATACTCCACAACTTGGAGCAATTCCTCCACCACAAATGGTTCAAACACCACCAAGTCTTCAAGTTCAACCCTACACAAACGATTTCAATCAACATCCATCAAGGAACACTATGAAGGAACCCACTTGGTTTGCAAAGATGTGTGAAGCCTTAAGCAGCCAACAATCAATTCATGAGGCTGGATCACTTGATAGACCTCCAATGCTCACACCAGGAAACTACGATCAATGGGTAATTAGGCTCTTTAGGTTTTGTGATCTGAAGAAGCCACATGGAAAGTTCTTAAAGAAGGTTATCTTGGAAGGTCCATTTCAGATGTCTACTGTCATTGTACCCGGAGATCCAAATGCTAATCCACCAAGAGATGAACAATCAAACATTGCTACTGTTGCTGACCTGAATCCAGAAGAACTTCTACACTATGAAGCTGATGAGCTTGCAATGAAATATATCCTTTTAGGATTACCAAACCCAATTCTTCGAAGTGTTGATGCTCAAAAGACTGCAAAGGCAATGTGGGAACATATTCATCTTCTTATGGAAGGATCTGCACTCAATCAGGAGGATATGCAATCCAAAATTTACTTGGCTTATGAACACTTCTTGATTGAACCTGGAGAGACACTAGAGTCTTATCATCATCGATTCTCAGACATCATCAATGATTTGGATAAACACAACATCATCATGCCAAGAATTGCAGTTAATACTAAGTTCCTGAGTAGTCTTGGTCCTGAGTGGGAGAAGTATGTCATTTTTCTCCGTCAAGCGAAGAACATGCATCATTCTACATACGGATTGTTGTACGATTACTTGAAGCCTCATGAAAAGGAAGTTGATAGGGAAAGGATTCTCCGTGCTCAAATTGCTTCACCTTCACATCCGGAAAATCAAAAACTTGCCTTGTATGCTCAAAACAGTTATCCTCCTCAACCAGCAACTCAACCAACTGCCACTATCACACCAAATGATCAATCATAGCAATCTCAACATAATCAATTGGTTCCTTACAACAACAACAATGATCAGGCACTTTATAGTCAGGCTAATGAGGAATCCGATCCGTTCGAAGCATTGCAACAAGGATTTGTTATGATTGCTAATGCTTTTGGCCGTTATATAAACAAATCCAACAATCACATTCGTTCCTCATCAAACACCAGAAATCAGGCTGTTGTGAACAATGGACGAGTTGAAGTTCAGAATCGTGGTTATGGTCGTCAGATGGGCGGTGGTCAAGGGTTTAATGCTATGGGTAGGAATAACAACAGAGCTCAAGTGGTGGAACAAGGAAATGCTCAGAATGGGTTGAATGGTCTTCGATGCTACAACTGCAATGAGAAGGGACACCTGGCTAATGCATGCCCAAAGCCGAGGACTAGGGGCAGTGCTTATCACAAGGAGGCTTTACTTTTGGCTCTTAAGGATGAAGCTGGTGGAACTCTCACAGACAAAGAACACAGTTTTATGGCAGATGCAGACTCAGATGATGATATGGAGGACTTGCAGGCCAATGCAGCTGTTATGTTGATGGCTAATATGCATGAGTTACACATGAGTGACACAGGCCCAGTGTATGACACTGATGGCTTGTCTCAGGTACCCGAACAAACCATATTTATCTCTGATCTAATATCTCCGCCAACATCTGAATCCGGCAAGGCTCAGAATGTTCAAAATAAGTCATCCACATCTCATTCCGACGATTTTCAATTAGACCCCGTAGTCACATTTGACGATCAAGATGACCTTATGGTTTCCATTGATAATCAAATTGACTCCGTGGTTATAATTGAGGATCTAAATAATGATCATGTGGTGACTCACGTTGAACACGCTGAACTTGTGCCTCGTCCAGATGTTGATATGTGGCTTAAAAACCAACAATCCATAGTGGAAGAATGTCGTGCAGTAAATCAGGACTTGAAAAGTAAAAATGCACTGTTAACCAAGGATTTTGAATGTTTACAAAATCAACTCAACTTTTTCAAAACTCAAGAAAAACGTGAAAAAGGTTTTGAAGCCGCCTTTGCTAAATCTCATCAAAACGAAAAATATTTAGAGAGACAGATGCGTGATCTAGCCGCTTCGAAGAATGCTTTGTTTTCTGAAATAGAACAACTGAAACATGAACATAAAAATCAAATTAACGCTCTCACCTTGGAAAACAAAAAGGCTAAGGCTGAGTTGTTAACTTGTCAAAAACAGTTCTCTGCATACAAAAAGCATTCAACGAAACGAATAGATGATCATCTTGAAGAAATTATCGGCTTGCAAAACAAACTTAAAGAGTTTAAAGCTGTTGTTTACAAACATGGTGAGTCAGTAACTGCTATTGAAAAGTTTACTTTAAAACCCAATCCAAATGGATATGGACCAAATCTTGCTGATTACAAACCTAAGCTTTCAACCAAAGCATTCAAACCAAATCCTGAAGTTTCCAGTGCAGAATATAAAATTGATAATTCTGTTATGAGTGTTGTTGAATATCATCGTCAAGAGGAATTAGATGCAGAAGACGAGAGTCGATCAAAATTAGAAACTGTTGTTTACAACAAACCTTTTAATTATTCAAAACCGGTCACTTTCGTCACACCAACGGATTCTTCTAACACACCAAGGGTTATCATAAAAACGTCTGAGTCTTCTAATGTTAATCCCCAACCAGATTATGCACAAATTTATGGTCCTTTACCTTCCATTAGTGAAGTAAACTCAAAACCTGAAAATCGCAAAATTCTTAGATATTTTGACATTTTCATGGCTGGCCTCAAAACTTTACAACATGAGATAGAATATCATTCTGAAATCAAAGTTCAACATTTTCAATCGCCTCTGGCGCGAGAACAAAGAGACATTTTTCAGAAAAATCTTTTACCAAATGTTAAAAATTTAAAACATTGTGCATTGTCTTGGGAACGGGACTTTCATAAGGAACTTGGAGTGATGAACGTCGTTTTCGAGAAAACAGAAACATCTATTACCAATACTAAACGTAAAAAGAAAATGTTGAGAAAAGATGTTGATCGACTCTTGAATGATGTTATCTGTGCTGATATCCATAATGTTGTGTTATTGAATTCTGTGTCATATGCATCTGATTATATCTCTGCTGATACTGTTGATAATGTTGTAACTGTTGAGAATACTGATAATGTGCTTCAGATCGAGTCTTTAAAAGTTGAAAATGAACGTCTCTTAAATGAGCTTTCAAATGCAAAACGTCGTCTTCAATGGTTTCAAAAAGATTGTCAAAATCGTGAACTTGCTTTGCAAAACAAAATCCACCAGTTGCAATCAAACAATTTTAATCCAAAATTTGAGCAACTAGATGGTCAAAATGTGTCTTTGAAAAGTCAAATCTCAAAATATGAACAAGAACTTGTAAAAGTTAAACAGGAATATGGTGTCATATTTGATTTACTCAATAAGACTCGTCATGAAGCATCAAACGAACTTGATCATTATCTTGCACACACTAGAGAAGTAATGAATTTTACTGGTAATATTCGTTCTGAAAATCAAGATTTGATTCACACTATCTTTAAGTTAAGAGAAATGTTAGGAAAGTATGAACTACTTCCGCCTACTGTGATTAAGAGAATAGCACCAGTAACACTTAGTAATCGTGAACCTAGAATGCCTATTGCCAAAACACAAGTTGCTAACGTGCTTCCTTCTACTGAAACAGGAATAGTTGCCTCTTTTCCAAACGTCCGCACTTCACAGCCTAGGAGCACTACATCGAAGAATAGGAAGTTGCGACCTAAGAAAAGATCAATAAGGAATGGTAAAGTAGAAGAACACCCTAGGACTATGAATAAGACTCACGTTGCTTCCACTATAGATATTGCGTCTGGCAAATGTAATAGAAATAGTGATGTAACGAATGCTAAACCTTTAAGTACTTTTGATATTCAGTCTGATGCACCTTGTGTTATTTGTCGTAAAAGTATGAATTCTGATTGTCATGACAAATGTGTTGCTAAAGCTATCATCTCTCGTTTAAGGAATCCTAAGATTAGGAATACCTCTAGGCCCACTAATCATTCTAAGTCTGTGCTTGGTAGACCGCCCTCTTTAGATTCTAAGAACCGCATTGATGTCCCTGTAGCTCTAGTTTCACCTCCTAGGAATGTAGTACCACCTAGTGCATTCACTAAGACTAAAGCAAATACTAGTTGGAGATGGCAGAAATGGATATATAACACACTAGGATTTAAATGGATGCCTAAAGTTATTGATGCGTGTATGTCTACTATAACTGCTCCGGAACCCTCTACCATTTCGGGTTCCACATCTACTTCTATTCCATCTGTGTCGTCTGTGTGTAATGCAGGTGATACATATCATTCTCTCGATTGTTGATAGCGGATGTTCCCGACACATGACAGGCAACCTTAAACTGTTATCAAACTTTATTGCAAAGTTCATTGGCACTGTCAGATTTGGGAATGATCACTTCGCAGCTATCATGGGCTACGGAGACTATATCAATGGGAACATCGAAATTAGCAGGGTTTATTATGTGGAAGGCCTCGGTCACAATCTGTTTTCAGTAGGTCAGTTCTGTGATGGAGATTTGGAGGTTGCTTTCAGGGAGAAATCTTGTTTCATTCGTGATCTACAAGGAAACGACCTTATGTCGGGCTCGCGTAACTCAAGTCTTTACACTATCTCTATGCAAGACATGGTTGCTTCATCTCCCATCTGCTTACTTTCAAAGGCAACATCAACAAAATCCTGGCTATGGCACCATCGTCTCTCACATTTAAACTTTCAAACTATAACCAATCTTGCTCGACACAAACTAGTTGAAGGTCTCCCACGATTCCGGTATTCTAAAGATCACCTTTGCTCAGCCTGTGAACAAGGGAAAAGCACTCGTGCTCATTTTCCTTCAAAGGTGGAACACAGCTCTCTGCATGTGCTTCATCTTCTTCACATGGATTTGTGTGGCCCGATGCGCGTGCAAACGATCAATGGCAAACTCTACATCTTAGTAATTGTTGATGACTATTCACGATGGACTTGGGTCTACTTTCTTCGAAGCAAAGACCAAGCTCCACAAATGATCATCACCTTTCTCACGAAAATTCAAGTTCAGCTCCGGAACACCGTCCGCCAAATAAGAACAGACAAAGGAACTGAATTTGTTAACCAAACTCTTCGAGAATTTTATGATAAAGTAGTAATTGAGCATCAGACATCTATTGCATGAACACCAGAACAAAATGGAGTTGTTGAAAGACGAAACCGAACGTTAGTGGAAGCTGCAAGAACAATGTTAATCAATGCTAAACTTCCAGATTACTTATGGGCAGAAGCTGTATCTACTGCATGCTATACTCAAAACCGTTCTATGATTACTAAACGCCATAACAAAACACCGTTTGAGCTTCTCCACAACCATAAACCGAATCTCAAACACTTTCATGTATTTGGCTCCCTTTGCTATCCGAATAATGATCGTGATGATTTTGGAAAGCTCAAAGCCAAAGCTGACATTGGAGTCTTTATTGGATATTGTGAGAATTCTAAAGGTTACCGGATCTGGAATCGTCGTACAAAACAGGTTATGGAAACGATTCATGCTCATTTTGATGAACTTACGAAAATGGCTTCTGAGTATAACAGCTTAGAACCCGGTCACAACCGATTAAACTTCCCTCAAACCCCATCATCAGCTGAACAAAGCCCCCAGCTCACTCGTCAACAAATGGAAAGGTTATTTGCTCCGCTGTTCAGTGACGATATTGATCAACGTGCTCCAGGTGTATCCGATGTTTCTGTTGCTCAACCTGACACTACTCTTATACCTGATACACCTGCTACAACAACTAATGTTGAAGAAGCACCACCAATTGACTCCACCACAACAATTGAACAAACCTCTTCCAACAATGATGAACCGGCTGATGATGTTCTTAATGAAGTACCCCCACCTGCAGATTTTGATCCAAATGCGTTCTTTAACCCGTTTGCTAATGGCACTACTGCACCTGATGTCGTGGAATTATCAACAAACCATTTGAATCCTCAGAATCTGCACAATGTATACCAACATCAACCCTCTACACATCGATGGACAAAAGACCATCCTCTGGCAAATATTATTGGCAACTCGAATCAACCAGTCGTTACGAGACAACGTCTTCACACAGATGGTGAACATTGCATTTATGCACTCATTGTCTGCCAATCTGAGCCTAAAAACATTAAAGACGCAGTGACAAAAGACAACTGGATAGAATCCATGCAGGAAGAACTCAACCAATTCAAACGTCTTGAAGTATGGGAACTGGTTGAAAGACCAACAGGGGTCTACGTCATTGGTCTCAAATGGATTTGGAAGAACAAATTGGATGCTGAAGGGAACGTAATCCGAAACAAGTCACGTCTAGTTGCTAAGGGTTATCTTCAGGAAGAGGGTATAGACTTTGAAGAATCTTTTGCTCCGGTTGCTCGTCTTGAGGCTGTTCGGATATTTCTCGCGTTCGCGGCTCATATGAATATGACGGTCTTTCAAATGGATGTCAAAACTGCGTTTCTAAATGGACAACTGAAAGAAACGGTTTATGTCAGCCAACCAGAAGGATTCGTTGATCCCGAGTTCCCGAACCATGTCTACAAACTGAACAAAGCTCTGTATGGTCTCAAACAAGCTCCTCGGGCATGGTACGATAAGCTATCATCTTTCCTCATTGCTAATAATTTCTCTAAAGGTTTGGTCGACCCTACTCTTTTTATACAATATCACGGGGCACATATCTTAATTGTTCAAATTTACGTGGATGACATCATTTTTGGGTCTACACATAAAAAGTACTCAATCGCTTTTGCAAAACTAATGAAGAAAAATTTTGAGATGTCCATGATGGGTGAACTTACATTCTTTCTAGGACTGCAAGTTCATCAATCACCCCGTGGTATTTTCTTGAGTTAGTCCAAATATGCCCTTGAATTTTTAAACAAATTTGGAATGAAAACATATGACACTTATGTCACACCCGTGACTCATACCAAGAAGCTAGACGCTGATTTACATGGGAAACTTTTCGACCCTACAAAATACCGTAGTATCATTGGGTCTCTCATGTATCTAACAGCTAGCAGACCTGATATTGTCTTTGTCGTTTATCTATGCTCCTGTTATCAGTCGCGACCAACTGAAACCCACCTCTCTGAGGCTAAAAGAATCCTCCGATACATCAAGGGAACCATTAACTTGGGGATCTGGTATCCGAAGGATTCTGGTTTTGAACTAATCACTTTTTCAGATGCTGATCACGCAGGATGTTTATATTCACGAAAAAGTACTTCAGGAGCACTACAATTTCTTGGTGATAAACTAGTGTCCTAGCAATCGAAGAAGCAGGATTGTACATCGCTGTCATCAACCGAAGCAGAATATGTAGCCATGTCGGCGTGTTGTGCTCAAGTCATCTGGATGAGAACACAACTCAAAGACTATGGTTACGTATTTGACAGAATCCCGATGTACTGCGACAATCGGAGTGCTATTGCGATCTCGTGCAACTCAGTTCAGCATTCGAAATCAAAGCACATCGATCTTCGTTATCATTTCATCAAGGACCACGTGGAACAGGGTACAGTTGAATTATACTTCGTGGGTACAGAATACCAATTGGCAGATCTTCTCACCAAAGCCTTGCCTCCCGCTAGGTTTAATGAGTTGGTCCACCGAATTGGTATGCGGTGTTTAACTCAAGAGGAATTGGATGAACTATTAAAACAGTCTTAAAACCAGTCAAACACCAAAATCTCTTTTGTAAATATTTTTCAAAAACAAAATACAAAAATATAAAACCTGATAAAACAACAAAAATATTCTTCTATCTATTTTTCTTTCAACATGTCAAGTACATTTCTTCCGTCAACACTCTAATCCTTCAAAATTCAGTATTTTTCCGATCAAGTATTGAGGGGGAGAAAATAAATTCTTAATGTTTCAAAATAACCGTGTACTTGCATGTTACCTTATCCCGGTTGTTTCTTTAATAATGGTGGTCATATTTCTGGTTTACTGACACTCCTCGGACTAAAATTTATAACCTTCTATTATTTCTTAAGTCGAGGGGGAGTGTCGTCAAAGTTATTTCCAAATATTCTTCGTTTGGTAACCAAAATGAAAGTTAAAAGGCTTTGGATGAAAATGGAAAAGGTGGAGGGACTAAAACAGCCAAAAGCTTAAAGTTATTTTAATAAAACTCCTCCACCTAACACTTTCACTTCACATTTATTACTCAAACCTAACTAATCCTACGCATACAAATAAATCTTCAAATCCGGTGTTCTGATCTTCAATTTGTAAGTGATTTTGTGTTCTTAACAAGCTTTTAAACAATGGTTTTGAATTTCATGTGAATCCAACGGTTAAAACTCAAGATTCAATGACTTTTGTGTTTTACGCGTAAGGGTTAGAACACATGATCATGTGTTTTGTGTTTGAGGTTAAAAGGATTGTTTCAAAATGTTTCTTTCACATCACTAACATCATTTTTATCCTCAAAATGCACCCATATACACGAATTGATGGACTTTGGAAATTAGGGTTTATGCGTGGGTTTGGGCGTTTTCATATGTGAATGTTTTTGGTGTTAAAGATTGTTGTATAATGTTGTTTTCAAGTTGAATTAATCATATCTAAGCCCAGAAACACTAATGATTCATAAATTGAAAATTAGGGTTCTAGTTCATACGAATTGGGTTTTCTTGATTGGCCTTGAATTTGATGTTAAAACTTGGATAGAACAACTTACTATGCCTTTAAGACTTACCAGAAACACTTTGGTGCAATTCCTATGGTTAGATTTCATATGCGTAATCTTGGAGCTCTAGGGTTTAAGTCTACGCATATGTTATCTTACGCGTAAACTATTTGATGAGTTTTTCATGCCTTGATCTGTGTTGAATGAATGAATGTGTAAATATTGATGTTATGATGATCTTATTTCAGGTTTGCTACACGTAAAAATATCATAATCAAGGTTGTTAGATAACTACGCATAAGGATCACCTTACGCGTAGCATGTTATGCGTAAGAGTAATCTTACGCGTAGCGTTTACGCGTAAGGTTCTACAAAGGGACTACGCGTATCCTGTGAAGGATATGCGTAAACAGTGACCTCTACGCATAAGTTCTACTCTTACGAGTAAGCCTTACGCGTAAAGTTTAATATACGCCTACGCGTAAGCTTTACGCATTAGGTCCTCTTTTCCTACGCGTAATATTTCTTACGCGTAAGTAAGGTTCCTACGCATAAGCTTGCGTCTACGCGTATACTTCTCCTGTTTACGCATAAGCTACCATTTCTACGCCTAAGCCTTGATCAAACCTTCTTTATGAATTGTTACACGTGAAAACTTGTAAATAAATAAATCATAACGTCACGAAACCAATAAACGTCACTAATAAGCTTAAACGTTTAATATGTTGTGGAAAATAAGTGATAACATAAACTTTAAAACTTAAAGTTAACTAACTCACGAAACTTTTCTCGACGTCATTGGACTATTGAACAAACAAGTGACTTTAGACTTGTAACAATCATTAACATATCTCATTCAATAATTAGACAATAAAACCATCTGTTAACTAACATTATGTCTTTCGATATGTTGGTTCTTTTGGCTAAATGTGTTTCAGATCACGACATGGAAGCTCAAATGAATGTGGATGCACCAAACGTTCTCACCATTGCTGATATTTTCCCGCATGGCTATCCAATGAAGATTGGAAAGAACAATCTCAGAGTTGACTTTGAAACTCCCACCTGCTCGGAATCTTCTTGTCTCATTGCAATGGATATTCTGAAGAATCATCCATATCAGAACATGCTCACCAACTCTGCCACTGTTCCGGAGATCTACATACAGCAATTCTGGAATACTATGCAGATGATCAAAGGTCAAAATGTTGTGACGGTAACGCTCAATCACAAGCAAATCACCATCACTCCTGCTGACTTACGGGTTGTTCTCCTCATTCCTGACATCGTACCAACTGAATTCTCTGCTGCACCTACTGAAGAGACTGTTCTGCAATTTTTGATTGATATTGGGTATGACGAAGCTTCAGGGGTTATTAATAAGCATTCTCACGTGGATCTTAAAAACATTCCTCTGCCTTGGAGAACCCTTTATATCATCATCACAAAATCCATTTCTGGTTGTGACAGCGGCTATGAGCATCCCAAGCTCGTAGAACTGCAAATCTTTTGGGCTCTGATTAACATGAAACACATCGAAGTTGAAGCTCTGATATGGGATGACATGATGACATTCCTCAAAAAGCTTGGCTCAAATATTCCTTATATCAGATATACAAAACTGTTGATCCAAAGAGCACTTAGATACAACCCTGATATCCCCAAAAGAATCAATGACCCCGACAATCTTGACGTGTTAACTGTCAGATTTAAGGAGTCAACTACCAAGAAACAAGGTGCTGTGTTGCCGGATCTCCTTCTCTCAGATGAACTCAAACAGCTCTACTCATATAAAAGATATATGGCAGCTGTGAAAGAGAACAAAGTTGGCTTTCTTGATGAAAAATCTTCTGGTACGCCTACAAGAAAAACCAGAAGAGGAAGTGCAGGAAGTGCTGCAAGCACTGAGAGTTAGAGGAAGTTTCCCAAGAGAAATCCTCCACGCAAAAGGAAAGTTCCATCTAAGGAAGCTGTTCCTATTCCAATTCCCAAGTCTGAACCGCAAAGACAGCTAACGGACGAGGAATTTGAGGGTACTGAATCAGATGAAGAGATTACCTACTCTGAAACTGCAAAGGATGACACTCCATCAGTACCGAAACCTCCCAGTCCACCGGCAGATAAAGGAAAAGGAAAGACTCCAGTAGTTGAACAAGAAGAAGAAGAATCAGAAGAAGATCCACTGGAAACTGATTACAGGAGGAAGTTCAAATTCGTTAGACTCCAACACGTTGCGAAGGAATTTGCTAAAGATCAAATGGGTGGCCTCGGAGGGTCAAGTGGTGAAGTTCAACCTACGCCAGATCCTGATGCGGTTAATCGACCCGATAAGGGAACTGGTGCCACCACTTTGGAACAACAACAAAAACGGGTGGAAGATTCTACTGAGTATGACATTGAAGAACCAGAAAATGAAAAGTCTGATAAAGATAAAGATGTTGATTATGATAAGTTTCTTCTGGATAGTCCTACACGTTCAAAGGAGAAAACTTCTGAACCACCGAAAGACCCGGAGTCTCCTCACATCTCATCATCATCGGATTCATCTTCTCATTCCTCACCACCACCATCAAAAGGATCAACCAAATCAACATCCAAATCAGTGAAGAAGTCAACTGCATCTTGGATCTCTCAAGCTAAGACACGAATCGTTAAAGCTGTCAAACAGGTCAGAAAGAAAGACGTGCTCTACAAGAAGATGAATTTCTTCGCTGATCAGATTCAGTATCTTCATGATGAGAACGACAAGATGCAAGTTGAAAGGGAATATGTCCAGAAGCTCATGAAAGATGATCTTCAAGGGAAAATGGACGAGATGATCAAAGGATACACTCACAAGTTCCTTCTTGACGTAGTTCCTAAACTGACAAAGGAGATGTACACCAGACAACTTTATCCGAATCTTTTGCATTTGGCCAAGCAAACCATGAAATCAACTCCAATGAATGTAAACATCAATCCAGTTGAACCCACAATCTTCTCAGATGATGAATTGGTGAACCGGCTGGTAGCTCAAATGTCGAAACGCTCTGCAACATTTGCCTCCCACGAAGATAAATTGTTTGAAGCATTGCTGGAATACCAACTCAGGTCATCATTCAAAGAAGAAGCTGAAAGGCCTAAACGTCCAAGAGACGACGAAGATAAAGATAAGGATAAGGATAACGAGCCCAAACGCCCGAAGAAGTCTGGTGAATCATCTTCTATGCAACCTCCACCCCAACGGACTCCAGCTCAACAAAGGTCTCCTCCTCGCTCTTCTACTGAAAAACCTCAGGATTCTTCTGAGTTACCACCCCAGACTCAGAAAACTGGTGATCACTTTGAGTATACGGGTGGTGACGAAGAGGAATTCCATGAGCCCCATCAACAACCCATCTCTCCTGACACAGCCAAGAAACCAGAATCCTCCTCTAGGCCAAAGAAGAAGAAGAAGAAGGCGCCTATGACTGATGTCTTATCATGGCTAGACGAGGATGATACTGAATTTGAATGGTTCTCGAAGCTTGTTGATTCCACTCCCTACCCAGCTGAAGGTCAAGAGGTTCCAGAATGTAGTACATTGGAGCATGCGAAACTACTACAAGAAAAATTCCGTGTGAAGAAGATGACGAAATTCGAGTTGAAGCGAATCAAGAATGAAGCATTTCAACTTCTAAAAGACAGTTTGGAAAGTGCTATTGAAGTTGAGTATCACCTTGATAATATAGCACGAGCTATGTCTAACAACATGGATTGGCTCAACCCAGAAGCAAACATCGACTTCACCAAACGGGACAACCCTCCATATTACACTGACTGGTCAAACCTCTACCAACAATTGGCCAACCAGATCAGCCTAGGATTCCATTCCGATATTTCTTCAACAAAGACTTGGAATTTCTTCTACACGGTGGCGATGGTTCAAGGAAATACGCTACATCTCTGACACTTCCATTCCCGGCAGCCATATACTCTAACTGCAGAGCCATCGAGGAAAGGGCTAACCACGTGTTCTCCAACAATGTGGAAGTATTTGACCGTGATGCATTGTATGGGATTCACCATTGGCCGGAACGCCGACGAATCTACTACAGAAGCTGCCAGGTTCAGAAGTCTCAACATGAAGTGTTCAGTACTAAAGCAATCGTGGCTATTAAACATGTTGATCTTTCGTCTAAATGGGACTACACTTTTCTCAAGAATATTGTGGTCAAAAGGCAAGACGAAAGGGATTATGCATTCTCTGAAGCGGACTTTGAGAATTTGTCTATCAACGACATTGAAGACATGTACCTTGCCAAAGTACAGGGTCGCATAAGACAATTTTCAACTGAAGTACAACGTGAATTCATCAAGTCCTTGCTTATCTTCATCAGAAGCATAGTCATCAAAGAACGTGTAGAAGATCTCCAGCTTGCAGTTGAATCATATCAGACCCGCGTCAACTTCACTCCACCTCAGCTAGATCTTCCCGACATTAACCAGCTTTCACAACACACACTCATCAGCCAACCATTCGGAGTGGTTTACATTAGTGAAACACATCGCAACTGCTTGATGGCGTGTAGAGATCTTCAAAAGTTTGGGGATCACACATTGAAGAAGGTTAGGGACGGATTGGCTAATAGGTTGAAGGATATTCATGAAGGCATTGGGTCACAAAAGCGATGGAATTCCAAGGAAAGACGGGATGTGAGGAGGATCATCAGAAAGATTGATGAAAGGTTGTATCGACGGGACCAGTTCAGAACTCTGGAGAGCTTTGTAGGCGGTCGTCCCAGGATTGCTCTCGCCGGCTATCAACGCCCAGTTCGCATTCCTGGAAACATTGATGGACTTCCTGGTACCCCTTGAACTGCTTCTATTTCATAATATTTTGGATGTGTGATTATTTATGACTTTAGCTTGTGCACACATAACAATGTACAACTCGTAATTGTCAAGAAAGGACCCTGTGGTACGCTTCAGTGCCACAATCCTTATAAAAGGAGCGAAAGCTTCTTACTTTTGAGTAAAACCTATCAAACCTTTCACTTTTAAAGGTTTTGCTCAAAAGAACAAGTACTTCCCCTTATGATTTTCAAAACCTCAACCGTTTATATCACTTGTTGAGGGGGGGTATTTGAATTAAAACTTTGTTCACAAATTATTCACAGTGGTCATCTTCCCGCAACACTCGAAATGGTCATATTTATTCTCAACTTTTCAAAAATAACATTTTATATGCCATTTTTGAGGGGGAGAAAATTATGTGATAAGAAATATGTTGTGTAAATGCAAATGAATCTTTGTGCTATAGACTTAACCAACGAATTGATGATACTTAACTGTTAGTAACTCGAAAAGACTTGTCCGGGACGGGTAATAATTTCAAGCTAGTTCGCTAGTGATGTAAACGTGTCTCGCAAAGGACTTGTCTGAATAGAATGTACCATTCGAGAAACTCTTGGTAGACATGAACTCTGACGGGTTTGACAACCTTTCGAGGTTTTTCTACACCTTCAAGGTAGTTATTAGAGCTAGTTGTCACCTAAAAGCTGACAATGTAACTCTTTAACTATGCAACGTAACCGTGTCTCGCGGGGGATTGTCTATCTTGAGTTGATCAATTCATAAAGTGCGCGCTCTTTCCTCACTGTGCAGATTTCCGTAAAAACTCTTAAGCACATGTGGAGGGAGAGTATTTCTGTAAAAGATCAAACTTTTACAATGGTACAAAATGTTTTACAATCATAACCGCTGTGAGAGATTTTCTTGAAAATTGGTTTTATGGCAACATAGGTTAGTCATGGAGTTATAAGGTGACTAAGGTTAGGAATAACCGTCCTATGATCCGCCAGAACCGGAGGGATCTACCCAAGGACATCACAAATAGTTAGTACTTAGAAGTCCTTAGGTACGATTATAAAAAGGATAAAATGAGAATCGGAGAAAGAAGGAGTTGAAGAATTAAAAAGAAATGCAAAGAAAAGGGTGAAAAGAAATAGCTCTCCAAATTATTCAACTTAGGGCAGACACCGGGTTCAATTCATATGCTACTGGTTGTCACTTAGTGACGTCGGTATTGAAGATTAAAAGTCGTCATGGACCCAGTGACGCATGCACTAAACCTTCTTAGCCACTCAAGTTTCTCCCAACAGAAGCTTGTTTCATTCTCACAGGGAACCCTACATAATCTATCGGCTTTCTCTTAGAGATTGCTGATATTGAAGAAGGAGACCCTCTCCCTAGTCTCCGCTCAGGAAAACCAAAACGCACTACTGAGTCTAGAGCCACGAGATTCATCAAAAGATCTCATAGGTACACTTGACATTTCATCACTTGATGTTCAACAATAAGAACATCAGTGGTACGTTATCGAGTCCTTCACAGATCTCAGCAATCTATCGAGAACATTTATGAGAGGTTTGGTATGTGCTAAAACACATACCTTTTCATTATCAAAATAGACCCAAAATAACCAAGAAAAAAAGCCGTTTATTGCTAATATTTGTGGTTTTCTTGAGTTTGTGCTTGTGCAGGTACGGATATGTAAAAACACACAAAAAGGAACCAAATCAAACGTAAATCCGAGCACGAGAGATCAAGAGAGTTTGAGCTGAGCCGGAAGGTCGGGATTGTGCATTTTGGAAGATTTTTATTCTCTAAAGATGATTTTTGAAGTTTCAGTCAAGTTTGAAGAAATGTCAAGATTAGTCCCTGCACTTTCAGTATTTGGCAGAATTGATCCCTGAAGTTTCAGAGTTTGCATATTTCACCCTTGGATTATTTGAGATTGACAAGATTGGTCCTTAATGAGCATTGTCAAAATTACACCTTTAGTCCCTTGGAAAGCAGAAAATACACATGTGGTCCCTAAATTGCTACTTGGATCAATTATCTAGTCCTAGCCCAAAACAAATTAACAAAACTCTCGGCCCAACATGCTTGTACCCGGTCCAACAAGCCAAACCCAACCAAACCCGGTTATTATAACCCGAAACCCAACCAACCCGCTATTATTACCCGAGTCAACGAACCACTAAACCCGGTCAAACAACTCAAAGAATAATAAAAAAAACGAACCCCGCCAAGTTTTCCCCCTTTTACCCAGTTACATAGAACCCTAAATTACCCCGTGTCAAATTGATCATAATTACAGCAATTAAGGGCAATCATGTACTTTCCCCTGACACACACTGACACATGGGAATGCCAGGTCACCCATCCGTGTGCTTAAGGCCACATGTTGCTTTCTGATTGGAGGAAACAGGTCATCAATAGTGATCCAAGGGTTGTTATCAAGTGAAGATGCGTGGGATTTGATCTAATGGTGAAAACGAGCTCAGAAGAAGCACAAATGAGGATTTCCAGAAGCTTCCCAAGACCTTGAGCTTAGCTATATATAGGACCCTATTTCGTTCACATTATATCATCTTTTCATTTTTTTTTCTCTCTAAGTTTTCAGTAGTATAGTTAATTGTATTTTTCATTTTAATGTTTTAAGTTTCTTTTGTAATTCGTATTTTGTACTCAAAAGTTTTAGATCAATAAAATTTAGTTTTCATTATCAAGTAATTGTTCAAGTGTTTATGTTTTAATCTGCTTATTATCTTTATTAAAATGCTTATTTCATTAGTATTCATCTGTTTTTAGCTAAATTCTTCATTCACTCAAAAATACAAAAAAATCAGTTAAAATCATTGAAAAATAAAAAATCATATTAGATCTGTTCTATGGATTGATCCATACTGATCTACTGTTTCACAAGGTTCATATAAGCTCTTAATAGCTTTTAGTGAGCTTATTGTTGTTTTAAAACATCATTTACTCAAATTCACAAAACTGGTCAACATAAGTCAACGGATGCAGAATTGGAATTGGATTGCTGGTTTTGGATCTGAATTGGGTTATGCAGATTGGAATTTGGGTTGGATCTTAGTAGTTTAGTGTGGTTTTGGTTCTGAGTTAAGTTGCTAATCAGCTGGCCATTTGTAAGTTTCCAGAATCTGTTCCTTTTGTTTTTGTTAGACTGCATAATTAGATTTGCTATAATCTGTTAGTTTGCATTGATGTTATTACATTCATTAGATCTCATATTGTTAGTAGATTATAAGTTTAAGCTTCTATAGATTGGATTTATAGATTTGATAAAGTAAATTGCATAACTGTTTAGATAATAGTGTTTGGATCATAGCTGTTTTCTGATATAGAGGCTAGTTCAGTGGATTAACTTTGTTGCTATAGGCTTAGATAGGTTTAGTGCATTCATTTCAATCTTTATGTTGCATCCAAACACTGCAATAGTCAAAATCAATTTTAAACTGATCTAATTCTTGTTACTGTTAAAATCAGTAGGTATAAATTTGCATTTAGGCTTTAAACAAGTAGATCTAGCTTGCTTTAATCATCATTAGTCTTTAAACATCAAAATCAGTTCAATATTTTGGATCAAATCTCACCAAAGTCAAACATCATAACTGTTCTTCAAAAGTCAAAGTGTGTCAAAAACCAGTTTTTGCAGAATTTGCAGACACTGCACAAGGTTCAATACAAGTAGTTAGGGTCTCATATTTGGTCCATTTGCTCTCTGCTAGGTGGTCTTGTGAACCACAGTTTTAGTTTTCTCTATAGCTTATTATATAAGCTGATGCATAAGCTCAAAGTAGGGGCCAGATTCACTGTTTTGCTTATAGTAGCAGTTAGCTTAAACCCTTGGTAAACTGCTGATTAGAGGTTAGGAGTAGTTGCTAATAGTTGCTTTAGAGTAGTTTTAGTACACTTTAGCTTCTGCTTTCATTTGGTTCACTTTAGTGCTTATTTGCTTATTTTCATTTACTTATTTCCATATCTGTTACATTGCATCTCTTATTTCATCCACATAAGCCCATGTTTTTATATTTTTCATAGCTTTAGTATAATAATTTAGAATTTTCCGAGTTTTTCATAATTTTTCGTCATTGTTTACTATTTTTCTAGATTTAAATCAGTTTTTATTCAATTTAAAATAGCTTTTATTGCAAATAATTAAGAAAAAGTTTCAAAAAAATAATTTTTCAATTTTCCCAGTTTAAGAAAAATATAAAAAGCATAAAAAATATTTTTCCCTATTTTTCCCCTTTTATTTGGTATTTTTCGCAATTTAAATTAGGTTTAAATAGTTTTAAATTTGTAGAAAATAGAAAGATAATCAGAAAAATATAAAATTAGTTTTGAAAATTCTCTTAGGGTATTTTAGATTTTATAAAAATAGTTTCATAATTTTCATCTTAATTTTCATAATTTCTAGTATTTTAATTTAGTTTTAAAAGTTAAAATTAGTTTTTAATTAGAATAAAATCAAGAAAATTCCTAAAAAATAGTTTTAATTCATAAATAGTTTTCTAATATCATTTTTAGAGTAAAAATAATTTTAGGTTATTTTTAGGATTTAGAATAGACGTAATTGCATTTTAATCGCGTTTCGTTTTAATCCCGTTTTTGTGTTTTAGTGTAGAATTGCGTAGTTTGCCATAATTCTTAGGTTTTCCCCATAGATTTTAATCCTATATGCTTTCCTTATCCCGTAGTTTAGATATCATCATATTATCCCCTTCTCTTATTCAAATCCCGATAATTGAGACGTGAGTTGGAAATTCCATTCAACCCTCGTTCGGAACGATCTCGGTGCTCAAACCTAATACGTTTGAGTTACCCACATACTACACAACTTCTCTATTATTGGTTTGTCCGAACTGTTTTAAGTTTCTTACGGTTAGTCATTCACAAGTGGCTAGCTTGTGTGAGATAACTTGACGTGGTTTGGACATCATAATCAAGGTTCACAAATGTGATCCTCAGTGATTGAATGGAAACTCTTGCCAGGGTCAACATCAAACAGCCCTGACAGCAGGTCACTTCGGTAACTCCCCGTGGATTACGCTTAGTGTGTCTCAAACGGTCTACAGTCGTGAGGTGATGCTTCGGTGTACCTCAGCGACTCATCTGAACTGTAGATGTACTTTGGTACATCGCGTTATCTCACTTGTGGGACTCCAATTCAGGAACGGCCTCTGTGAGAATTAGAGCTGTGTTTTCACACTATGCTGTTAACACTCTCGAAGTTCAAACTTGTAAGTGCCAGAATCCGCTTATTACTAACCGTTTTAATGTTTTCTTCTTATGGAAGCTCTGGAGCGGAATGATCGTGCAGATTCTTCTCATGCTCACGCCAACATCATCACTAATGGAAGTTCTATCATAAAGCAACACAAAAGTCAGAATGATTCTTCGTCAAATCAAAGAATCTACAAAGTTAAAGACTTAAAGAACTTCATCAGTACTGAAATCCAACGTCAAAGAGCGTGTGAGCATGTTGAAGAATGACGTGGAGACACTGGAGTAACGAAGCAGACCTGAGGCAGACTTGATGCAGACAACAACATACTATCACTACCATCCCAAAGAACAATGAACAAAGAACAAAGTTAAAGATGACGTCAAAGCAGAACTGTTCAAAGAAGACAATTTCTCCACACTGGGGAGATTGTTCGAATCAAGGCAATTCTTCTCACAAGAAAGAAGAATGTCAGAAGACGTCAAAGCTACTATTACTTCAATGCCTTAACCGTTAATATTCATTCATCACCAACACTTAGTGGGAGATTGTTGGAATCACTCCTAAACCTGAATCAAGTGTTAGTGATTCATATGTAATAGTTAGCTTAATTATGGCCTTTATGTTTGTTATTAGCCTTAAGCTTATGTAGAAGGCCCATGAGCTTAGGCCCAAGCCCATAGGAGAAAGGAAGGGACTAGGAGTGTTGCCCTAGCTTCCCTCCTATAAATACTATGTAATAACCCTCACTTGAGGGTTGGTTGTTCAATTCATTCTCTCATTCACATCTCTACGCATAACCGTGCCATTCATACGTGTGTGTTTGTTTGTTTATTGTTCAACCGACCTCTATCTCTTCTCTATTTCTTTCATTGATGCTTGTGTTGTAAAACTAGTGACCTAACACTACTTCATGATCAAGTTTGGAATATCGGGTTTACTTCACCAAGTGGTCACAGCAATAGCCGACATAATACGTGAATGGTGTGTATACCAAAGTGTTAATGGATGAGATGTAATTTGCAATTCTTATGGGATATTCGATGCCACAGAATGTCTATGATACTTCACTATCTAAGCAAAATCTTTCAAGAATCTTCAGTGTCACTCATGATTTCCTTCAAGAAGTTTGCTTATGACAAGAACTTTTCGTGCAAATGGTCGTACACTTGAATGATGCTTCTGAAAGTTTGAAACCATCATAGGGGAGAAACATGTACTTTGATGTTTTACGATCAACCTCAGGGGGAAGTAGTGTATACTACTCGACTTGGTATGGTTTGTGAAGTTGTCTACATATGGGTAAAGAATTGTTGATGATGTTGTTGATGTTGGATAATGAACCGTTGATGAACCGCTGCATGTTCCCCTAAAACAGTTATTCACCAAAACCAAAGTTGTCATAACACGTTCAAACTAACATTGTTTACGGTTTAGTCTTGATTTTGTAAAATCACGCGAAAGAAACTATTTCTCAGTTTAAATCATAGATTTGTAAAATCCCGTGACAATGGAAACATCCTGGTAATTGTTAAGTTCATTTCCGGATCTATCTTACGGTTTATTCTTGGTTTTGTAAAATCCCGAGAAAGAAACTATTTCTCGGTTTAAACCATAGAATTGTAAAATCCCGTGATGATGGAACAATCCTGGAGAAAGGAAAGTGTATTTCGGTATCTTATCTGATGTTGGTGCCACGGTTTCTACTTTGAAGAAGGGATAAAAGGGTGTACTTCATGAATTGGGTGATTGTTTGGATATTCTTTATGGCAGTTTGGTTGTTAAAAGGTTTTACGGGGTTATGTGCTTTTAACCATGGTCGGGATGAAACCATTATCATAGTTCATTTAAAACGTAAAAGGAGGCTAGAGTTGAGCTTTTAACCAGAAGATGTGACAACGGCATTAATTCACTATTATTTATTTGAGGTTGAAGTGAAATATCACGGGCAAGTGTACTTAGTATCTGAAATTATCGAGGATGGTTGGATGAAGATTCTTCAAGATCCTTGTTCGAGCTTATTATCAAAAACAAAGACTTGGAAATCTAGTTATTGTTGGGTGACTTTTCCTTTTCTTTTACCACTTGGGGGAATTGGGCTCTTACCACCACAAAATAACTATCACTTTAAGGAGTTACGTTGTAAGTGCTCAGTGTCACATTTAATTGTGGATTCTCAAGAGGTGATGTACGTCTTATACTTGATGGTTGGTTGGATGAAGAGTATAGAGTACTTAGAGATTGAATGGAGGATGAATTCACGGCACCGCTCTTTGTTTCACATGTGCAAGTTTAAGTCACGAGTTCGAGTTAGTTTACTTCAGGGTTAAATTCATCATATTGGGTTTTCTCCATCAGCTGTCACGACAAAGAGCCTACTGAATGATAATGGGGTGATTACAAGTTTTTCCAAGAGATGCTAAAGAGAGAGAGATTATGACGTTTGAACAAAACAGTTCAAGCCTCGTACTCTAAAGAAAAGAAATGTGTACGTTTCAGTGCGCATTATCTTCTGAAGAAATTACCATTCTCATCAACATGCTTCATGCTTTTTCCATGTGCTTTCGATTATCAAGTGAACTGGACTATCGTTGATTGTTTTCTTATTCCACTTGCTCAATTATAATGACGATGGCGACATCATATGCTACCTTTGAGGGGGAGAAGTGTGAATAGACTACATTTGGATGATGTTCAATTATTCAATCAAGAATGGCAACTCCGTATGCAATTCTTGAGGGGGAGAAGAAGTGTGAATTTACTGCATGGTTGATTGATATCTGAGAATAAATGGTCAAACGGCTCCAAACTCATGTAAGAACCGAGCTTCTTCTTATCGGGTCATCTTCACATGGAGTTTTCTTATAAGAGCCGTTGGTTGACATCTTCGCATAGGTTGATGAGTTTAACGACAAAGTGCTTCCAGTTAATGCTTCACGTACACATCAAGATGATGATTCCGAACAACCTTCTATTCTTGTTTGATGGATTGTTTGTTTGGTGTTACCATTCCAAGTGTTTGTTGCAGGCTAATTGTTGATTTCCTTGATGAACATCTTTCTGTTCTTGTTTGATTGGGAGAGATTTTAGTTAAGGGGAATTGCAAGATGTAAGTTAATTGGGATGCTATTTGGTGAGATGAAGATGTTAACTATCTATTCCCCAACTGGACAATCTTGAAGAAGGTCGAGTCTACAGTCTGTTCTACATTTTCTGATGCATGTTAGAAGACTAAAGACGAGTTGTATTTAACGATCTAAAGACTTCTTCCTAATCCGGGCATTTATCAAACAGATTTTCGGTTTAGGGGAGAGCACTAATTGGGGGAGGGTGAAATGTCTGACTTAATCCCCAATTAGACTTGCTCATACTGTACTTCAGCAAGTTGATTCTCACAAAGACTTCAAGCGATCTTCTCAAAAGATTTCTAGTACATGAGCTTACAATGTGTTGCTGATTCTGAAGTGTCAAAACCAGCAAGGGGGAAGGAGACAAACATCTAAAAGCACAACGAGTACACTTGACGAACTTAATTCATCTAAGTGATTGAAGATATCCTGGGAAGACAAATGTCATGACCGCAGAGAAACTCAGTGTTTGACTCATGGCTTCTAGTGTTCTAATTCCAACTATGTGGGGGAAGAGATGGAAGAGTTAGTTTCTGGGAATAAAAGAGGTACACAAGTATGACATATTCAGGGGAGATAAATGTGTAACATGAGGGAGGTGTTATCAATTATTCTCTCTTTGGGAATGTGTGTACTTCGGGTTCTTGAGCTTCATACACGATCATCAGGGAAGAAAAATGTGAACATTGAGGAGGTGTTTTCATTCCCCTCATGATGTGTATTCGGGAGAGCTCTTGGGTATTGGTGTACTTCGGGTTCTTGAGCTTCATACACGATCAGCAGGGAAGAAAAATGTGAACATTGGGGAGGTGTTTTCATTCCCCTCATGATGTGTATTCGGGAGAGTTCTTAAGCATTATACAAAGAGACTGATTGCATCAATTCAACTACTTGGGGGAATTGTTCTCTTGACATCTTTTGAAATGGATCGCTTCAGACTTCAGTGGAAAAGGAAATTGAGAAGAGTTATTTAAGCGTGGGATGAAACGTTGTTGTTCTTCTATTGGATGATATAACCTCGATCGATGAATCACGATGATTATTCTTAAATGGAGCAGCAAGTTCAATGATAATGGTGTGCTTCTTTGTGCACCTGGCTAAGGGAAGCTTGAAAGAAAGCCTTGAATCTGCTCAGCTAAAGGATTTTTTGTTTGGGGGGAAGCTGCCAAAGTCTCACTTTCAGATGGTTCAATTTCTCTCAACTCAAGAGCCTCGAAAGCTTTGGTGGTGAATGTTTAAGAGATGACGATTTCTATCTTCTACAACGGGGCTGTTTGATATCCTTATTTCGGTACTCGTATCATCATCTTCTTAAACTATATCATCTACTCTATCTCTATAAATATTTATCAAAAAAAAATACAAAAAATATAAAACCAACAAAAACAAAATAGAAAAATATAAAATCATCAAAAACCCATAAAAATAAAAAATTTGAAAAAGACCAAAAATATGTTTTCTTAAGACATGTCTTCTGGTATCGATAGCATCTACGGTCTTAGAAATGTCATTCAATAATGGCACGGGACCATAGATGAAGTTCGAGCAGGAGGTGTAAATATTATTTTCCAAAACATGTCTAAAAAAATGGCTTGCAGTTATTTCAGACTGCAACCCGCGCTTAATCTATGGCTTGCAGTTATTTCAGACTGTAACCCGGGCTTAAACTATGGTTTTCTATTACTTCAGATAGCAACCCGCTCTTCAAGGAAGGAAAGTGTTGTGCTAAAACAATTTTCATAAATTCGTGCACTTATCCTAAAAATGAATGAGGAAAGCATGTCGTCAAAAAGACTTGTTAGGAATTAGAAAATTCCATAGTGAAGTGTCGGTCACCCCAAGTATTATCTAGCATAAGTTAGCTCGTAGACATATCATTAGTTACGTTATTTATCAGTTTATTAGTTAGTTATTAGTTTAGTTTAGCGTAGTGTAACACCGTGGAGGAAGGACGGGTCTTTGCCCACTGTATGCCTGATCCACAGGCCGATAGGAGGTCGAGTTGTCTGTAACTATAAATACCCCTTCTATCCATGGAAGGGGTGGTGCTTTCAATCTAATATTCCATACTTTTGTGTAAACCTCTAGCAAGAACACCCTCTCTCTCTACTAACTCTCTAACTATGGCAAACATGTATTTTGATCATCCAAGACCACCCGAATCATCAACACAATAAATATAATGATCCTACAATTGGTATCAGAGCCAGGTTATTGTGTTATCTTTGATTTGTGTGGTCCGTACCATGGTTGTTGTTTGTGGTTTTTTTTTTGGTTCTTGATTGTTAACTGTTTTTGTACTTTGGTATGGTCGGAAATATTGCCTCAAGTTTGTTTTAACAGGTTTTAATATCCTGCTTTTGTTAAAAACGTTATTTTTGTCCACTCTTGTATACACATCTGTTTTTGGTTCATATGTCCAAAATAGCATCTTTGTGACTTGTTTCTTTGTACCAAAAGTAGTGAATATTATGTGGTTAATATCTGCTTTGTTAAAATGCTGTCAAACATGGGTCAAAAATGTTGTCTTGGTCATTTTTTTCTGGGTTTATGTACGAAAAGGTTATAATGCTTCTTTCTAGCGAGTTGTCATGTTCTTAGTAGCGATTTGTGACTTTACTGGTGGCGACTTGTCTTTACAAGTCGTCTAACTAGCGAGTTGTCAACAAAAGGTAGCGACTTGTTTTTGAATGAGTGTAGCGAGTTGTGTGAACATAAACTGACCTAGCGACTTAGTGACGGTTTGACTTTTGAGTCAAACTGAAAATAAGATAGCGACTTGTTGAGAAAATGAGCTAGCGACTTGACACCATTGACCTAGCGAATTAGACAGAAAAGATGAAGAAGAAGATAGCATTAACTGTTACAAGACTCTTGACCACATACCTTTTACCAAAACAAAAAGTCTCATCGTTATAACAATAATATCATATCCGCCCAAAACATATCACGACTTCAGTTTCAACTCCCCAACTCTCATCCATGTTCATGACTCGTACTTAAAAACTCACTCATCCAAGACTCGAAACATAATTATGAAAACGATATTAAGATCTCAGTCAATCTTTTTTTCCGTGCGAATCAATGTAATTAGAACAAGACTTAAAGGTCTTTAATCACGAAAAAAAATTTATTCACCATCATTGATCTATTTTTGTTGAAGGACAAACTTCTTTTCATATACGAATCTGTTATAGGAAAGACAATAACAAGATTGTTATCATCCTCCCTTCATGTTCGAAGTGTAACTACTACGAATGAAAACCATAAGGGTTCAACATGTTTCTATTCGAACCATTCTATGATTGGACAAAACCAGTGAGGTTTCCTCCCACCTTCAGTTCGTTCTCTTAATATAACAACAATGGAAGAAAGAAACTACCTACCCGAGACCTATTCAAGATCTTGATGCCATATCATGTCCTAAACACCAAGCCATCCCTGTGGTTGTCGAGCTCAAACCAACCCTGTGGTGAGACTAGATTGAAGTGATAGAGAGATTGAAGCGTTTAAACAAATGTATGATTCTTAATTCGTACTTTAATGAATTATGTTTAAGAGGGTAAATCGTTTGGTTTGGGTATAGTTGGATGTGTTTTTGGATAAATAAGATCTGTTTTGTAGAAAAGGAGGCGTGTGATTTGTGAAATGTATTTTAGGGTTTGGTTAATTTGTGCTATAAGGAGTGATTTATACCCCTAATAATTAGGGTAACTGCTTTGTTACACTACTCACATCACGCTTACCTCTTGGTCCGGCCCATGTATTATCACATGTATCCATCGTGGGCTTGGTAGTGTATGTTTTGGACTTTGGGTTTAAGTAAGTGTAGTATGGGCCGTGAGATTGGGTTGGAAGGGTGATTGTGTTTTTCTTTCTTTCGTGAGTTGTGTTGAGGTGAACAACTTGGGATATTAAGTGATTTATGAGTCATAAACTTGTTAGGTAAAGATTGTCATAAGGTTCGGATGCCTCAATCACCTTAACCGAGTGACATTATGTACATGGGTCGAGTGGAGTTTTATGGGATGAGTTTCACACCGGGATCACTATTCTTGTCATAGCATGACTTGTTATGACTAAAACGTGTTGTAACAATCTTGAACTTGTGAGATATCCATACGTTTATTAAGCATACATATGTAGTTGGATTGGGTGTACATGATTGATCCGGACACGGACTTGAGTAAGTATATGCTATGACTTGAAGTTGGATGTTAATGAGATTTGGGTTATGAGTTTTTGATGATGTGATTTAGCGAGATTCGATGGGATGTGGTTTGATACTTTGTGTTATACATTATCACGAAGGATAATATGTCACGGCCTGATTTGTTTATTGATCAAAGTTGACTATGGGGTGGTTGTTCGGTATTTCTTATTTGGATTTGAAGTGAGATTTTCCGGGCGCGATTAATTATTTCGCATTCTTTCTTTCTACCCTTTCGCGAAGATGACTTGTTTGGGCATTTATAGAGTGTGATAAAGACTTGGTATTTAATTACGTTTGTGATTCTTTCTCATTTAACCCACAACGTAACTATCACTTCGGTGTCTCACGCAGTTGAGGATATGTCAAGAGGTTTTGTACATTGGGTACACCGTTTCTTCTTCACAAGGATTAGTACAAGTTTAAGTAACAAATCTATGGAATTTCACTTCATGATCAAGTGTGGCATATCGGGTTTACTTCTCCATGTGGCCACAGCAACAGCCGACAGAATGCGTGATTGATGTGTTTACCAAAGTGATTGTTTGGATGGTTGATGTTATTGTTGATGTTGGATAATGAACTGTTGATGAACCGCTGCATGTTCCCCTAAAACAGTTATTCACCGAAACCAAAATTGTCATAACACATTCAAGCTGATATTGTTTACGGTTTTGTCTTGATTCTGTAAAATCCCGCGAAAGAACCTATTTCTCGATTTAAATCATAGACCTGTAAAATCCCGTGACAATGGAAACATCCTGGTAATTGTAAAGTGCATTTCCGGAACTATCATACGGTTTATTCTTGGTTTTGTAAAATCCCGGGAAAGAAACTATTTTTCGGTTTAAACTATAGAATTGTAAAATCCCGTGATGATGGAACCATCTTGGAGAAAGGAAAGCGTATTTCGAGGTCTTCTGATGCTGGTGTTACGGTTTCTGCTTTGAAGAAGGGATAAGAGGGTGTACTTCATAAATTGGATGTGTGTTTGGATAGTCGTCATGGCAGTTTGGTTATTATAAGGTTTTACGTGGTTATGTGCTTTTAACCATGGTCGGGATGAAAACCATTATCAAAGTTCACTTCAAACGTCAATTGAGGCTAGAATTGAGCTTTTAACCAGAAGATGTGACAACGGAGTTAATTCACTATTATTTATTTGAAGTTGAAGTGAATTATCACGGGCGAGTGTACTTAGTATCTGAAGGTATCGGGGATGGATGGATGAAGATTCTTCATGATCCTTGTTCAAGCGTATTTCCAAAAACGAAGACTTGGAAATCTAGTTATTTTTTAGAGTCTATTTTTTCTGGGGGAATTGGGCTCTTTTTACCACAAAAATAACTATCACTTTAAGGAGTTACGTTGTTGTGCTCAGTGTCACATTCAATTGTGGATTTTCAAGAGGTAATATACGTCTATTACTTGATGGTTGGTTGGTTGAAGAGTATAGAGTACTTAAGAGATTCAATGGAGCATGAATTCTCGGCACCGCTCTTTGTTACATATGTGCAAGTTTAAGTCACGAGTTCGGGTTAGTTTACTTCAGGGTCAAATTCATCATATTGGGTTTTCTCCATCAGCTGTCACGACAAAGAGCCTACTGAATGACAATGGGGTTGATTACATGTTTTGCTAAGAGAGCTGAAAAGAGAGAGATTATGACGTATGAACACATCAGTTCATGCCTCGTACTCTAAAGAAAAGAAATGTGTACGTTTCAGTGCGCATTATCTTCGAAAGAAGAGAAATCTTCTTATGACGTCTGTTCACATCAGTTCAGGCCTCGTACTCTAAAGAAAAGAAAAGTGTACGTGTCAGTGCACTTTATCTTCAGAAGAAGAGAAATCTTCTCATTATATGACCATTCTCATCAACATGCTTCATGCTTTTTCCATGCGCTTTGAATGATCAAGTGAACCGGGCTGCCGTTGATTGTTTTCTTATTCCACTTGCTCAACTATAATGAAGATGGAGACATCATGTGCTAATTTTGCGGGGGAGAAGTGTGAATAGACTACATTTGGATAATTTTCACTTGTTTAATCAAGAATGGCATCTCCGTATGCAATTCTTGAGGGGGAGAAGAAGTGTGAAACTACTTGATGATGATTAATATATGAGAATAAACGGCTGCAAACTCATGTAAGAACCGATCTTCTTCTTATCGGGTCATCTTCACATGGAGTTTTTCTTCTAAGAAGCCGTTGGTTGACATCTTCACTCGGATTGATGAGTTTATCGACAAAGTGCTTCCGGTTAATGCTTCACGTATATATCAACATGATGATTCTGAACAATCTCTCTGTTCTTGTTTGATGTGATTGGTAGTTTGGTGTTACCATCTTGTGTGTTCGTTGCGGCCTGATTGCTGATTTCCTTGATGAACATCTTTCTGTTCTTGTTTGATTGGGAGGGATTTTTGTTAAGGGGATTTGCAAGATGTAAGTTAATTGGGATGCTTTTTGGTGGGATGCTTTTTGATGTGAGTTGAAGATGTTGGCTTTCTATTCCCCAACTGGACAATCTTGAAGAAGGTCAAGTCTACAGTCGGTTCTACATTCTCTGCTACATGTTAGAAGACTAAAGACGAGTTGCATTTAACAATCTAAAGACTTCTTCTTAATCTGGGCTGTTATCAAACAGATTGTCAGTTTAAGGGAGAGCACTAATTGGGGGAGAGTGATATGTCAGATTTAATCCCTAGTTAGACTTGCTCATTATGTTCTTCAGCAAGTTGATTCTCACAAGATTTCTAATGTTCTTCTCAAAATATTTCGAGTATATGGGCTGATAAGATGTTGCTGATTCTGAAGTGTCAAAACAAGCAAGGGGGAAGGAGACAAGCATCTAAACGCGAGTAAACATTGATGAGCTTAATACTTCTAAGTGATTGAAGATATCCCGGGAAGACGAATGTCATTACCGCAGAGACACTCAAGGTTTGACTCATAGCGTTTAGTGTTCTTATTCCAACTATGTGGGGGAAGAGATGGAAGAGTTAGTTTCTGATGATAAAAAGAGGTACACAAGTGTGTGATGATGCTATCGCATTCATCAGGGGAGAGAGATTGTGTACATTGGGGATGCTCAGCTGTTTCACTTGAGGGCTTAATCAGTGATTCGGAGATGTAATCACTTATTCCGGAGTGGACATCCGCAGAGATTGTCATCCGCAGAGATAATCAGTGATTCGGCCTGCCTCTTCAATGTTATCGGTTATTCTCTCTTTGGGCATTCGGGTACTTCGGGTTCTTGAGCTTCATACAGTTTCTTCAGGGGGAGAGAAAAGTATACATCGGGGTTATTCTTTGGCTATTGGACTTAATTTGCTACTTCGATGGTATAAGTTTCTTTGTCTTCGGGTATGTGTATTCTGGTTCGTGAGCTCTAGTCTAAGAGACTGACTGCATCAATTCATCTACTTGGGGGAAGTGTTCTCTTGACAACTCGTTGGGGATGCATTGCTTCAGACTTCAGTGGTAATGAAATTTGAGAAGAGTTATTTATGTGTGGGATGATACGTTGTTGTTCTTGTTGATGATATAACCTCGAACGAAGAATCACGGTGATTATTCTTGAAAGGAGCAGCGGGATTTATGATAATGGTGTGCTTCTTTGTGCACCTGGCTAAGGCAAGATTGAAATAGAGCTTCGAATCTGCTCAGCTAAAGGATTCTCGGTTTAGGGGGAAGCTGCCAAAGTCTCGTTTTTCTCAAAGGCTCATGTTCTACATTCTATTCTAGAGCCTCGGATTCTTTGGTGGTGGAACTTTAAGAGATGACGTATTCTATCTTCTACGACGTGCTGCTTGATATCCTTATCTCGGTACTTGTATCTTCATCCTCTTATACTATATCATCTACTCTATCTTTGTATATATTTATCTGAAAAACAAAATACAAAAATATAAAACCAACGAAATGAAAATAGAAAATATAAAATCAACAAAAACCCATAAAAATTAGAAAATTTAAAAAATACCAAAAATATGTTTTAACATGACATGTCTTCTGGTATCGATAACATCTACGGTCTTAGAAATATCATTCAATAATGGCACGGGACCATAGATGAAGTTCGAGCAGGAGGTGTAAATATTCTTTTCCAAAACATGTCAAAAACTATGGCTTGCAGTTATTTCAGACTGTAACCCGTGCTTAAACTATGGCTTGTTGTCATTTCAGATAGCAACCCGCTCTTAAAAGGAAGGAAAGTGCTACGCTTAAACGTTTTTCACAAATTTTGTGCACTTATCCTAAAACATAATGAGGAAAGTATGTCGAAGGACTGCTGTTCCTACACAAATGTTTTTCCGTCTATAATTCTTCAGAAAAATATTTGTTGTGTTCAAAATGGTGGTAAATGAGTTGCTTGAAAAATCAATCAGAATCAGAGTTTTCGTATTAATTTCCAAACTCAATCAATGACTTCTGCGCTTTCAAAAACTTTTATAAAATGAGTCATTGATTGAGGGGGAGAATGTTTTCAAATCTATATCATCTAACGAGCTTTCTTAATTATCCTACGTGCTTAATTAAAAATGATATTTTCCTGTGTCGAAGGACTAGGAATTTAGGATATGATTGTTAGGTTTAGATGATTAGAGTTTGATTAACACATAAACCCCATGCCTTATATGATCTGATTGTTATGTTGAATTGACTTTAATTAGTCGATTGCTGTTATGGGTGATGTCGACCACCATATATCTGTATGTGTGTTCACTAACGTATGCAGGTATATTGGTTATAAGAATGTTCCCGATCCGGATCCCACAATTGAAGATGATTGGATGCCGAAAGGAAAGGGTAACTATATCTTGGGTTGACAAATGAAGAAACGGAGCTTAATTGGACTTCTATGAAGAGTTGGCATAAATGCAACGTAAGAGGTCTCACTGCATCAGCAGATAGTTTTCTTCTAAGTGATTGAAGAAACGGAGCTTAATTGGACCTCAGTTGGCATTCAAAATGCAACATAAGAAGAAGTCTCACTGCATATGCAGACGGTTTTTCTTCCAAGCCCTACAGCAACAACAGAAGCTTCTCAACCACTTAATATATCTTTGTGCAGGATACCATTTTTAAACAATTTTGAATAATTTGATTAAATTGTTTTGAAAATGGAAAATATTGTTTTGAAAATTAATTGGACTTAATTTTGAAAATCACCAGACTTCATTTTATCAAAACTTGAGTCACTCAATCATCGACTACGGTCATCGATTGAGGGGGAGAGTGATTTAAAATAAAATATTTTCAAATGATATTTCTTCACAAAAGTCCGTTTGTACGCTAAAATGTGGTGATCTAAAGATTTAATGTTATGTCATGGTATGGTTTTCATTAAAACTCAAAGATCTGTCAAAATTAAATTTTTTCTGTTCTTGTTTGATTGTGAAATTATTTTATTTTACTTAAAAGGTCTCTTAAAACTATCATACCTGACACTAACAATCTTTAATGTCGAAAAAACTGTTCCTTATCTGTTATTTTTCAAAAAATTAAATCTTGCCACGTCTTTTCCCAAACTTTCTTAATGATTTAAATCAGATGGGATCACAAATCTCAAATGGTTTGATCGGGGGAGAGATCGTGATTTAAATCTCAAATCTGTTTTAATGGAATCAGTTTTAGTCCTTCAAAGGCACTCCTGCCTCCATGTGCCAAACGATTTCAAATACACAATGCACATGTTGAGGAGGAGGATTTATCCAAAAACCAGATGAGTATTTAAACAAGGCCACATTTTCTCCCATGTTTTCTAAACCTAATTAAATCACTTGGGATCCAAAATCTCAAAGGGTTTGATATTTTTGATCGGGGGAGAATTTGTGATTTAATAATGAAATTTGATAAAAGGTGATCGATTTGATGAAATTGTGCAGGCTGCTCTCTCATATGTGCTAAACGCTTTCGAATCTAGAAGCACATATTGAGGGGGAGCATAACTATCGAGGTACAAAAGCTTTTTAAAGAGATTTATAAAGTACCTTGATTGAGTTTTCAAATGGTTTCTTAATGGCTTTTGTGATCGTGGATGTACTTCAAAAGAACTCTTGCCTCTATGTGATAAAATGATTTTAAATATCCTATGCATATATTGAGGGGGAGAATTTTACCATGAAAATCAAATGGCTTTTTCGTATGAAAAGTGTGATCAAAGAAAATATTTCAAAGTCCTCTTACCTCCTTGTGCTGAACAATTTCTAAATCATACACACATGTTGAGGGGGAGGTTTTCTAAATGATCAAAACTATTAAGGTACAAAATGCTTTGATCTCGTATCACAAGTACCTTGATTGTTTTTCCAAATGATTTTTCAATTAGTTTTAAGGAAGAATGAACTGTACCAAAAGACCGACCAATTTACTTTATGCATGGTGTTATAAGGATGGTTAGGTTAGGTATTAGTTCCCACGATCCGCCAGAACCGGAGGGATCTACCCAGGGACAATCCACTAGATAGTGTAGAGTTCTTAGGTATGATGAAACAAAAAGAGAAAAATGAGAAATGGGAAGAGTGCCGACTGAGACAGAGCTAGTACTGGAATAAACCCAACAAGGTTCTAGTTATGAAGTCTCGGTAAGCACTGAAGGGGTTGAAGAATGAAAAATAACTGAATGTGAAAAAGGGTGAAAATAAATAGCCCTCCATCAATTCAAACCTTAGGGCAGAAACCGGGTTCAATACATATGCTACTGGTTGTTACTAAGGTAACACTGGTATTGAAATCAAGACGTCATGGACCCAGTGACGCACTGCACTAAACTTCCCATGCTACTCAAGGTCCTCTTAAAAGGGCTTGTTTCATTCTCACGAGGAACCGACATAATCTATCGACTTTCTCTTAGAGATTGTTGATATTGAAGAAGGAGACCCTCTCCCTAGTCTCCGACACAGGAACCAAATGTGCACTATTGAGTCTAGAGCCAAGAGATCATCCACAATATCTCGGTAGGACACTAAATTCTTGAAGACTTGCTTTTTCACACAATGTGGAAAGTAAGTGTATATTAAGAGTCCTACGCATTATCCTTGTGGTATTGCCAGAACATCTGAGTGGTATGTAAAAATATTCACGATGAAGATGGAAATCCTTCTTGAGCCAACATCATACAAGCTCTTGGTGGGTGACATGTGAAATCTTGCAAAAGATCAAGCTTGTGACAACTGGATAGAAACGATGGGGCGATTTAATCTTGAATCAACCTTGGTCCAGGATTGGAATTGACGAATACTTTTGAAAAAATCATTCGATGTGCAAACCTTCTTTTCTCTTGCATGTCGAATGTGTATTCATGTTTTCAAACACAAAAAGAATCTCTGATTGAATAAAACACTTTTAGAAAAACCGTTCGATGTTCGAATCTCTTCTTTTCGCTAGCACGCCGATTGTGTACTATTTTCAAATACAAAAAGTGTTTTGATTGAAAATTGATCTTTCTCATAAAACCTTCGTCGTATTGCAAAACTCTTTATTCTAAGCAATACGCGATTGTTTTCAAATCAATTTTTCATCAATCAGTGAATCTCAATTCGCTGGTTCACTCATTCCGTGTTGTCTTCTTTGAGACGTTCCGGTTTGAGAACAGCTAGAACAGCTGCGAAACCATGTCAAGGAGATTCTTAGGAATCCTACCTGATCACAGGCAGTACTTGTACTGATCAACGGGGAACCGTGGGCCGTGTACCTCAATTCAACGAAAATGATCAAAGACACTTTCGTGCGCTTTATTGCTAACAGTTGTTTGCAGGTACATTTGGACGGTTGCAGCTGATCAGAATTGAGGAGTCAATCCAAAGCCGCATGCTCACAGCATCCACACTTAATTTGAAGAAATCATGACTGGTGCATATCTACATAACCTGGCTCTGATATTTCATACTATGCTTCTGCTTCGCTGCTGCAAATATCATGAACCAGTAAGGCTTCCGCTACTCTGATGGAAAGATGTCATGATTCAAAAGTGTGAGCATGTCGGTCCGAAAGTCACAACTTCACATGATGGCAACACAATAAAGGGTGATCCAGAGATTTACTGTGGCTGATGATCTCAATGAAAGCTCGAAGATCATCATAGATGTGGATCAGACCAAAGACCTCCACTAAAACTACTAATCTATGCGGACTTTGAAGAATCGCTGCTAAAGCACAAAGATTGCGGAAATGAAGAATTCAAGTCTACGAGCTCAAGACTGAAGTTAAAATAGAATGCTAGGATTCGAAATGTAAAACATGGGGTGACCTCCCTTAGGGGGAGATTGTTAGGAATTAGAAAATTCCATAGTGAAGTGTCGGTCACCCCAAGTATTATCTAGCATAAGTTAGCTCGTAGACATATCATTAGTTACGTTATTTATCAGTTTATTAGTTAGTTATTAGTTTAGTTTAGCGTAGTGTAACACCGTGGAGGAAGGACGGGTCTTTACCCACTGTATGCCTGATCCACAGGCCGATAGGAGGTCGAGTTGTCTGTAACTATAAATACCCCTTCTATCCATGGAAGGGGTGGTGCTTTCAATCTAATATTCCATACTTTTGTGTAAACCTCTAGCAAGAACACCCTCTCTCTCTACTAACTCTTTAACTATGGCAAACATGTATTTTGATCATCCAAGACCACCCGAATCATCAACACATTAAATATAACGATCCTACAAGACTGTTGTTCCTACACAAATATTTTTCCTTCTCAAAATTCTTCAGAAAAATATTTGTTTGTCAAAATGGTGGAAAATGAGTTGCTTATAAATCAATCAGAATGTGTGTTTTCATAAATTTGCAAAACCCAATCAATTACTTCAGCATGGTTAAAGTTTTTCATAAAATGAGTCATTTATTGAAGGGGAGAATGTTTTCAAATTTATATCATCTAAACGAGCTTATCTAATTATCCTACGTGCTTATCTGAAAAATATATTTGCCTATATTAAAGGACTAGGAATCTAGGATATGATTATTAAGATTAGATGATTAGAGTTTGATAAACACACAATTCCCATTGCCTTTTATGATCTGATTGATATGTTGAATTGACTTTTATTAGTCGATTGCTGTTTGGGTGTTGTCGACCACCATATATCTGTTTGTGTTGACTAACGCATGCAGATAAGATGGTTTAAAAGAATGTTCCTGATTTGAATCCCACAAAAGAAGATGATTGGATGCCAAAAGGAAAGGGCAACTATTTCTTGGGTCGAAAAAAGAAGAAACGAAACTTAATTGGACCTCTATGGAGAGTTGGCATGACAAATGCAACGTCAGAGGTCTCACTGCATCAGCAGACGGTTTTCTTCCTGCCCTACAACAACAACAACAACAGAAGCAGCTTAACCACCTAACGTATCTTGTGCATGAAAAAGTAGTGGATGATACCATTTTTCTTAAAACAATTTTGAAAATATTGTTTTGAAAATAAATTTGGCTTAAATTATGGAAATCAACCGGACTTCATTCTGTTTAAAATATAAGTCACTCAATCAACGACTACGGTCAGGGATTGAGGGGGAGAGTGATTTCAAACTAAATATTTTTCAAACGATATTTCATATACCAAGTCCGTTTTGTACAAAATAAGTGGTGATTTAAAGATTTAATGTTATGTCATGGTATGATTTTCTTTAAAACCCAAAGATCTTTCAAAATGAAATATTTTTTGTTCTTGTTTGATTGCGAAATTGTTTAATTTTACTTAAAGATCTCTTAAAAACAATCATACCTGACACTAACAATCTTTAATGTCTTAAACTGTTCCTTATCTGTCATTTTTCAAACTTAAATTTTGCCACGCCTTTCCCCAAAATTTTCTAAATGATTTAAATCAATCGGGATCCAAAATCTCAATTGGTTTGAAATTTTTGATCGGGGGAGAGATCGTGATTTAAATCTCAAATCGGTTTTAAAGGGTGATTGTTTCAAAAGCACTTCTTCCTTCATGTGCCAAACGATTTTGAAATACATAATGCACATGATTGTGGAGGAGCATTTAACCAAAAAACAGAAGAGCTTTTAAATCAGGCACATTTTCTCCCATGTTTTCTAAACCGTATTAAATCACTTGGGATCCAAAATCTCAAAGGGTTTGATATTTTTGATCAGGGGAGAATTTTTGATTTAATAATGAAATTTGATAAAAGGTGATCATTTTGATTCAAATGTGCATACTACTCTCCCATATGTGCTAAAACGCTTTCGAATCTCGAAGCACATATTGAGGGGGAGCACTTCTAAAAGAAAATAAACTTTCAAGTTACAAAGATTTCTATGTTTCAACATAAAGTACCTTGATTGACTTTCTAATGGTTTCTTAATGGCCTTTGTGATCGTGGATGTACTTCAAAAGAACTCTTTCCTCTATGTGATAAAATGATTTCAAATATCCTACGCACATATTGAGGGGGAGAATTTACCAAAGAAATTCAAATGGCTTTTTTCACAGAAATTGTGATCAAGAATATATTTCAAAGAACTCTTGCCTCCATGTGCTAAAAAATTTCAAAATCATATGCACGTGTTGAGGGGGAGCATTTCTAAAATGATCAAAATAATTAAGGTACAAAATGCTTTGATTTTATATCACAAGTACCTTCATTGATTTTCCAAATGATTTTTCAATTGGTTTCAAGAAGGAAAGAACAATACCAAAAGACCGACCAATTTACTTTATGCATGTTGTTATAAGGATGGTTAGGTTAGGTATTCGTTCCCACGATCCCGCCAGAGCCGAAGGGATCTACCCAGGGACAATCTACTAGATAGTGTAGAAGTCCTTAGGTATGATGAAAAAGGAGAAAAATGAGAATACGGGAAGAGTGCGGACTGAGACAAAGCTAGTACTGGAATAAACCCAACAAGGTTCTAGTTATGAAGTCTCGGTAAGCACTGAAGGGGTTGAAGAATGAAAAAGAATTAAATGTGAAAAGGGTGAAAAGAAATATCCCTCCAATAATTCAACCTTAGGGCAGAAACCGGGTTCAATTCATATGCTACTGGTGGTTACTAAGGTAACACTGGTATTGAAGAAAAGACATCATGGACCCAGTGACGCTCTGCACTAAACTTCCCAAGTCACTCAAGTTCCTCTTAAAAGGACTTGTTTCATTCTCACGGGGAACCTACATAATCTATCGACTTTCTCTTAGAGATTGTTGATATTGAAGAAGGAGACCCTCTCCCTAGTCTCCGGCATAGGAAAAAAAATGTGCACAATTGAGTCTAGAGCCAAGAGATCATCCACAATATCTCATTAGGATACTAAATTAATGAAGACTTACTGTTTCACATAATGTGGAAAGTAAGAATATATTAAGATTCCTACGCATTATCCTTGTGATTTTGCCAGAACATCCGAGTGATTTGTAAAGTATTCACGATGAAGATGGAAATCCTTCTAGAGCCAACATCAAACAAGCTCTTGGTGGGTGACATGTGAGATCTTCTCGAAAGATCAAGCTTGTGACAACTGCATAGAAAAGATGGGGCGATTCACTCGTGAATCAACCTTGGTCCAGGAATTGAATTGACGAATACTTTTGGAAAAACCGTTCGATGTGCAAATCTTCTTTTCTTTAGCACATCGAATGTGTATTCATGTTTTCAAACACAAAAATTATCTCTGATTGAAAAAAATACTTTTGAAAAAACCGTTCGATGTGCAAATCTCTTCTTTTCTCTAGCACATCGAATGTGTATTCTTTTCAAATACAAAAAGTATTTTTGATTGAAAATTGATCTTTCTTATAAAACCTTCATCGTATTGCAAAATTATTTCTTCTAAGCAATACGCGATTGTTTTCAAATCAATTTTTCATCAATCAGTGAATCTCAATTCGCTGGTTCACTCACTCTGTGTTGTCTTCTTTGAGACGTTCCGGTTTGAGAATAGCTAGAACAGCTGCGAAACCCTGTCAAGGAGATTCTTCGGAATTACACCTGATCACAGGCAGTACTTGTACTGATCAACGGGGAACCGTGGGCCGTGTACCCCAATTCAACGAAAGTTATCAAAGACACTTTCGTGTGATTTATTGCTAACTGTTGTTTGCAGGTACATTTGGACGGTTGCAGCTGATCAGAATTGAGAAGTCAATCCAAAGCCGCATGCTCACAGCATCCACACTTAATTGAAGAAATCATGACTAGTGCATATCTACATAACCTGGCTCTGATATTCTTATACTATGCTTTTGCTACGCTGCTGCAAATATCATGAACCAGTAAAGCTTCCGCTACTCTGATGGAAAGATGTCATGATCCTGAAAGTGTGAGCATGTCGGTCCAAAGGTCACAACATCACATGAATGCAACACAATAAAGGGTGATCCAGAGATTTACTGTGGCTGATGATCTCAAAGAAAGCTCGAAGATCATCAAGATGTGGATCAGTTCAAAGATCTCCACTAAAAGTACAAAATATGCGGACTATGAAGAGTCACTACTCAAGCACAAAGATTGCGGAAGTTGAAGAGTTAAAGTCTACGAGCTCAAGACTGAAGATAAAATAGAATGCTAGGATTCAAAATGTAATTCATGGGGTAACCTCCCTTAGGGGGAGATTGTTAGGAATTGGAAATTCCCTAGTGAAGTGTCGGTCACCCCAAATATAATCTTGCATAAGTTAGCTCGTAGACATATAGTTATTTACGTTATTAAGTAGTCAATTAGTTAGTTGATAGCTTAGTTATTAGTTTAGTGTAACACCGTGGAGGACGGATGGGTATTTACCCACTGTATGCCTGATCCACAGCCCGACAGGAGGGCGTTTAGTTTGTAACTATAAATACCCTTCCCACTAAGGGAAGGGTGGTGCTTCTTGGTTAACCTAACCTTTCATTTGTGTTTATCTCTCTAGAATCACCCTCTCCTCTCTTCATCTCTCTAAACAATGGCATACTTGATTCATCACCATCCAAGGCCACCCGAATCATCAAACACAATATTTAAGATCCAACACCTTGTTATTCATATCCTTCCATTTTGAGTCTACTTGGTGATGGATACGATCCGTTTCTTCACCCATATGCTCATTAAAAGTTTGCTAGACATTTTTCCAAAATGATCTACTTTTTTAGTGGTTGCCTCTTTTTTGGGTCTTGAGAAGCGTTTACGAAAGCTTTTGCTAAAGCAATTTCTTCTGCTTCTGTCCACATCTTCGACTTCTTCTTTGTTGGAGTGGGAACGACCTCGACATCTTCTTTGTATTCTTCTTCTTCTTCGTCGTCAACATATTCGTCTTGTTGTTGTGTCTCCGGTACTTCTTCGTCTTCATCGTTAACATCATTACGGTAATCGAAATTTCCTTGTGGAGGTGGAGTCGGGTTCAAGTGAAACTCGTTATAACCGGTTTGAATCGGCATGCTACTTCCGAATGGTTTGCTAATTGTGAAAAATTCACGCCTTGGCTTGCAAATTGTGAAAAATAAAATTGTTGGCTTGCGAATTGTTGGCTTAATAATTGTTGCATGCCGAGTTAGTTTGGTTGTGTGGGTACGTTGGGTTGGCCGAATTGTGAATTCGGTTGAGTGGGTTGCCAAAATTGAGAATTCGGGGTTGGGACGAAGATGAGCCGGGAGCGCGGTTTTTGCCACGGATTGGCTTAGGTTGGGATCGGTTTTTCCTTTGATCCATATAGATTTTTTGGGATGTATTTGTTTTTGAATGTGTATATATAGGTAAGAAATAGGTTTTTTTTTTCTTTCTTCCTACTAGCCGTTACAAGCCGTTACATTTTTTTTTTCTTTTTTTTCTAGCCGTTGCAACTAGCCGTTAGTTTTTTTTCCCTTCACTTTCGACAGTTGAAACACGGGGTGGGAAGCCCGAATCGGGGTGAAAGTTTGCCAAGTTTTGCGGTACCGCAAGGGAGGGGGCTGTGCTCCCGAGCGGCACCGCAATTTTCACTCGGCCCCGAACCAATCTTGCATCGACTCCCTATTAAAAGGTATTGAATGCAAGTCTTCAATTTATAAATAGTGCTCCTACATTAGTTTAATTGTGATATCATATATAGTTCTTTAAAAATTAATACCTATTTTGAAAGAAATAGATATAGAGAAAAGTACAAAAATAAGCCAAAATCTTTTTTGAAGTCCCTTTTGTGATCACTTTTTAACTCAATGCCCAAAATGGTCATGCGCAACCACTCGACTCCGCAGCTCCACCCAAAATTCGCCACGTGTCCAAATGAAAGTACAAAAAGTACAAATAATAAAAAAAAAAGTACAAAAAAAGTACTTTCATTTGGACACGTGGCGAATTTTGGGTGGAGTTGCGGAGTCGAGTGGTTGCGCATGACCATTTTGGACATTGGGTTAAAACTTGACCATATATGCATCGGGTTATTACTCATGTGTTGTATACACATATTTAACTAAAAATGAAGAACCTGCCAATTCTCTCAAAATATGCGAAAGTCACGATTTTCACCTTTGTAACATATCCAATTCTCCTGATCTCTTACATCACCAACATAAATAGTTAAAAACCATCGAAAACCGCCATCCATCAGTACCAAATCCTCAAAAAAAAATCGTGATAAATTACCTTTTCCCGACACTTTGCGCGAGTACTATAGCGGTTAGTTTAATTACGTTCATCATATGAAGATAGTTCCTATTCAATATAGTCATTTGTACAAGTATGATAAATTTAACAAATTTCAGCAATCATTCAAGTGATTTACAACATTGAGAGTTAAGAGATTGTATTTTTATGTCAATGACACGAACTCGGTTCCTGTAGGCGATAGGTAACTTGGTAAAATATAAACCTTTCAAATCTTCATTTTCATGCGAATAATCAACACGTACTACACATGTAATCCTTTGTTTTAGATTAATTAAATATGTCAAATTTTGGACCATGAAATCCAATTAGATCCATATTTCTATGAGTTAGAAGAATTTACAGTTGGCTTAGTTATGGGTACCACATGTGCAAAAACAACCATGAAACCATCTTTTTGTATTGAAGATGAACATGACAGTGGCATGCCGTGCTAATGGGAGTAAAAATATACCGGTTGGTTTTAGTGGGGATGAAAGTGGCCCAATACCTTACTCCATCTTAATTGGAAGACTCATCAAAGCCTCTTTCTCTTTTTTTTTAAATGCTGATTAAGACACATATTTAAAATCCACTTAATTAAAAAGAAAATAACAACCCCCTCCACTTAATTAAGACATTTATATTTAAAACCACTTAATTAAAAAGAAAGTAAAACCACCCTCTGCCAAAGAGAGTTTGAGAAGCTTAGGAAAAAACATTAGCTATAAATGTGTAATAGACGACGATAAATTGTAATATTAAAGCTCATATATAATACTAGATTCACGACCCGCCCAATGGGCGGGCTAGTTTCGATATATTGTTTATATCAATTGTAGATATTTGTAATTTAAACTAAAGAAGTTATTTGATTGTAACCAAAACATATAAGTATATTATTCATAATTTATTTATTGTAATAAACAAACGACCATTCTTGATTGCTATAAACCATTAGAAATAAAATTAAATCACGTAACACATAATTTCCGCCTTATCTAAGTTTGTGTAAAACTTCTTTAAATACAACGTTGTTTCTTTTATCAGTGTAATTACCCTCTCTGTCGCAACAAAGAACTCTCAACCCTTTTTGGCTCTTAACCCTTGAAACAGCTACATACAACTGACCATGAGAAAAAACAGGACGCTTTAAAAAAAGCCCAACCTTTGACAATATTTGCCCTTTACTTTTGTTGATTGTCATAGCAAAACACATTGATATCGGGAACTGTCTCCTGTTGAGCTTGAAAGGCATTTTCTTGTTAGACGGACTTACAACCATACGTGATATTGCGCATATTTGACCAATATTTTCTCCAGATATAATCCTCGCCTCAATGTTGTTTACTCCCAATCGTAATATTTGCAACGTTGTACCGTTACAAAGTCCGGCTCTTTAATCAATGTTACGAAAACACATAACTGGAGCACCTACCTTCAATGTTAACTGGTGGTGAGAAATTCCCGACATTTTGATGGTGTTTAAGAATTTAGTGGTATACAATGTCCCGTCAAATGAATCATCCATGTCTATTAGAAAAACTGTATCGGAGCTAAAATAAGTTTTTTCTTCTCCATCTAACAACGACATCATATGCTCATTTATTATATCAACCTCGTCATGTGTAGGAGCAAGAATAGCCTTATCTTGGAAAAAAGCTGGATTCCATAGATTACCAGGCAAATCATGATAAATTTCCTCTATCACAACGCTAACATGATCTGCCGAGTCTGAAATTAACCTTTCTTTTGGGAATTCAACAACCGCCTCACCATCGTTTTTACCGCCTATTTTTCCATCACCTATATCAAGAATCCAATCTGCAAATTTCTGTATATCTTCTTTTTTGTCCGAGTCTGCTCCAATTGTAAGTCGCATGTTAACAGTTAATTTTACCACCTTGCAATGTTGCCATAGTTTAGAAGCGTTTATGGATGCATGTACAACATCCTGTCTACTTCCATTAGGAATAACGGGTAAAATATGACGGAAGTCACCACCAAATACAACAACTTTACCATCAAATACCTTGTCTGACACGGAAGTTATATCGCGCATAGTTCTGTCAAATGCCTCAAAACAATGCCTATGTACCATTCGCGCCTCGTCCCATATATTAAGTTTAGCCATACAAAGCAACTCTGCAAGGTCACTATCTGCACTTATAAAACACATCGAATCTTCCACCAGATTAATTGGGATTGCAAACCGAGAATGTGCGGTGCGTCCACCCTCTAACAACAGTGCATCTATTCCACTTGAAGCAATATTTAACACAATCTGACCTTTAGACCTTAACGCAGAAGTCAGAGTCTTATATAAATAAGTTTTTCCTGTTCCACCGTAACCATATACGAAAAACATACCACCAATATCTGCGTTACATGCATTGATGATAGTTGCATATACACGTTTTTGTTCTGGAGTTAAAGTGACATATAACGAATCATGTTGTATTTTCAACTCGGGCTTGTTGTGATTTAGCTCATCATATACCAACATGTTATATAAATCCATTGTGTTTTCATAATTAGGATACGGCATGTTTGGAATGTCCTTTAGACTTTTTGAGTTGCTCAATAACATATCCTCTATATAGGTTAGGAAAATGCCATGCCTTTGTATATCCGTAAGTTCAAGACCTTTATATGTGCAATATAATTTGAGTAAGTTATAAGTAACTGTATCGTGTTGACATATTATTACAAATATATGATGCAAATACCTGGATTGTTGCGTTTATTTGTTTCTTTGAACAAAACATCATCTGTCATCAAGTGCCATGTCTTATCCCAAACAACTTCGGGCCTAGACATACTTTCTGATACGATGAGCCTAACAAAGTATGAACGTAAATAGTCACCCATACCCCAATTACATGCTTCAATGAGACCGTCAATATACTCTTTATCGTCGGTTAACAACCCATATGCGTAACACGCGTCTTTATATGTAGGGTACACCACATCATCAACAGTTTTGAGACCATCAAAATCCCGCGCACCTTTTATTTTTTTTAGCATAATGCGTAAATAGAAAGCCTCTACCCAATTAGGAGGTACGTGATGTATGCGTCCGATAGATTCCCTTGCCTTCTCAACGTCCATTCTTTTTTTACAGGATTCCAAACATAATGCTTTGGAATATCGATATACAATAAGTCACGTGCAGCAACATCTGTCTCATTCAAATTAAACCATGCCAAGAATTTTAATGTATTAGCCTCAAGGCCTGCCCCGATGGGGCGGCTAGCTTTAAGGATTTTTTTATAACATTAAAGAAATTATAAAATGCATAATAGAATAACGTTAAAGAAATATAATGTTGAAATTAAACGTACGAATATTAAAGTTTTATTATTGTGTACAAAAAGAATAAATATAAACTTATAATCTATGAAGAATTTTGTAGTATACAACATTGGTTGTAGAGTTGGTGTAGTTTTCGTCTTTAAACGTAAATGATTGCGTATGCTAAGAAATTAAATTTATAATCTTATAAAAAGCAAATGCAAATAAAGAGAGACTATAAATTTACATTACTTGAACTACAACAACCATTAAGCAATAACATCATCTTCATAATGAGACTAACTCACCTAAGCCTTTTATATCCTGATTTTGACAAGGTAAAAAAATTAATTCAAACCATAATACATGAACATAATATTCTTTATCTTTATTTTAACTACCAATCATGTAATAGTCTTTAAAATGATAAGGTCATCCAACTTTGATACAAATATGTCTCTAACGCAAGTTAGAGTTTTTGTCTATACCTTATCTTTTATAAGCCGCTACTTTTTGGTCAAAACATTATTTAGTTGTCTATCCCGCCCGATGGGTTGGCTACTTTCATAATATGTGTTGTTGATTATGTTTATGTACGAAGTTAAGTGTTCAATATTTTATATTCCAAACATATTAAAAAATAACTCAAAAAAATGTCTCTTTTTAATGGTTTACTTGTTATCGCATTTAAAACTAAACGGATCAAATGGTTTGGACAGGTAGAAAATGATTACAGAACAACATTATTTTGATCACTACCATCAAAAGGTTTTAAGAACTTCTAACATATCCAGATGTTGAAGTAGTAACTTAAACGTAGACGTGGCCACATGAAAATCAAAAATACTATAGCTTAAGCAATTCGTAAAAATAATTATATTAAAGAGCTTAAGGGTAGTTGTTTAATAAAAAAAGGGTTATGGTACACAAAAGTTACTAAAGTTTACAAAAAATTTGTCCTAAGGTAATATAGTTTCATTTTATTCATCCAGGTTACTGAACTTTGAAACTTTGTTCACTCAGGTAACTGAACTTATAAAAGTGAATGTTCAGGTTATTGAACTTTGAATTTTGTTCACTAAGGTTACTGAACTTATCAAAAAATATACATCCAAGTTACTTGGACTAACACTGAATTTTAAAAGTGTATGTTTACCGAAAGTTTAGTAACCTAACTGAACAAAATGAAATTATATTACCTTAGGACAAATTTTTTGTAAACTTTAGTAACTTTTCTGAATCATAACCCATAAAAAAACTCCTATGTCGTAGCTTAAATAATTCGTTGTTTAATGTTGATCTAAAAATCAGAATAGCTACCTTCGAATCCACACACCATTTCGAATCAGAATACTATGTATCATTTCTCTATATCATAATATCATCATGAACAAAACCCATCATATCTTACTCATCTATCTATATCTATACTACTTTATAATGCATTTAGGTCTTCTAAAATTAGAATGATTAAAAATTCAGACTTTTTTAGTTGCTTATTATGGAAATAATTAAAAAAAATAAGATAATGAGTTTCAATCATTTAGTGACATGTGTCACTTTTCTAACTAAAAAATAACAAAAAGGGGGAACTCTAACAAACTAAAATAAAGAGCTCCAATAATGGGGTGACATATGTCACTTCCTAACTAATTAATCACCTTTATTTTTAAATTTAAATATCTTTTAATCCGTTTAATTTTTTTATGATCTAATTTCATCATATTTTTTAAAATTTTGTGCTTTTTAATTCAACATCCATTTTGATATATTTTTATGAGTTTTCTTTAGTAGTCGGGAAGAAGGAGAGTTGAAAAGAGAGAAACTTACTTGAATTAGACGTAAAAATGAAAAACATTTGTTCGCTACAAAATAGTCATCGGGTACCCGCCGCTGCATTGCGCGGGTACCCTTCTAGTATTGAATCAATTAATACATGAACAAAGCACATCATATCATGCTTAAGGCCAAAAACAAATAACTATTATATAGTGTTGAGATAAGTGCCGCAACACTACCACTGTGCTTATTTGTGAAAGTTCATAAATTGGATCAAACAGTACATAAGACATGAAGACCGCCAAGGACTTGCAGTTATCATATGTTGCTAATAAAAGATGGGTGCATAAAGGCACCATTATAGCTTGTGCACCAGATACTACACTTGAGTAATATTTATCCCAAACGTCGTCTATATGCACAAGTGGACCACCGCATATTACTGCTAATTTAAAGATGTGACCAAGGTATTTGAAAAAAGGCTGCGGTGAAGAGTGTGTGATGGTCGGTAATGTGGGTTCTACTCACCGACGGAAATCAGAATATAAGTGGAGGAACACATTATATTTTTAGTCAAGGACAAATAAGGAATAACATAATATGACTGCCTTCTTTCACATATATTCCAATTTCATTGTGAAGCGACTACCCACAAAAACCAACCATCACAAATTCTTAACTGCTGCATTTTTTGAATGCCTTGGCCTATTCTTCGATTTAGCAACAATATTTTGTGCTAAAAATCACAACACACGAATCCTTGTTTCTTGATCTTGATAACATACGCTTTGTCTATGAATCCTTACTTCCTCATGTCAACCTTGCCTGAAACGATCCATCATTCAGTAATAATAGTTGACCCAAATTCTAAACAACTACATAGTTAATAATTCATACTTAAAATAATTTTGATAAGCACTAAACTGAGCAATCACAAACAACCAATTATATGATGCATACATTAAACAATCTATTTTTTTTATAGTTAAACTGGAAGAATCGATTTACTTCATATAACTCAAACAATGCACTTGATCCCTGACGACTTTGTGTTAAATCATTTTCTTTCACTACGATTTTAAAGGTCCCATTCAAGTTGCGTTATTAGCCTCAAATTCATTTAAAGAAGTAATCAGCATAAGGCAGGCCTATAAACCTACTAATACAACACATCATGCGGGAAGGAAGTGTTGGTTAAGACGTTACGCACATATATAGAGTAGATAAAACTAACAGAGGAATACAGAGTCAAATGACCTTTGTTCATTTGTATCTATCATATGAGCTCTAGACGTCTAGCAGAGCTAGTAAAGCATGTGCGGGAAGCATCGATGTTTGCCTATCGGGACAGTTGAGGCCTTAAAAGATCAAGGTGTAGCAAGATGGAATGGGCCTTTAAAGGCATTACACAAACAGGTGAAACAAAGATTGTGAATTCGAATAAAATGTCAATTGATGATCGTTATGCAAGATCGTTTGGTGTTGGTTCGGAAATTGTCGTTGGGAAATATAGATCGAATAAATCAAAAGCAGAGCGTATGACCAAAATATAAGTTTAAAATGAGTTTATTTTGAAACTGAAAGTCATACTTAAGTATATATACTTAGACCTCAAATGTTGACTTCGATGGTGTAACTTGAGATTACCTGTACTATTACTGTCGATTCAGTAGCATCTGATTTTTGAACATTGTTTCCTGATCGCACCTTGGGATTCAATTTTTGGCATCCTTCATCAGAGATTGTTTCTTGAGCTTCTTCTATAATTAATGGTTCCCGTTCAGTGGTGAAATCTACCTTCTCCACTTTCTGGACAACCACCTCTGGTATAACTTTGTCCTCCTTAATGGTAGGTTCTTCTTTCGGCACGGTGGTTTCATCAGTATCATGTATCATGGTCTCATCATTTCATGCATTAGTGGCTAGTTCATGATACTTTTCACCAACTGGTGATGACTAATAGACAACAGAGAAGAGTTAATTAGATTTCCAGACACAAACATAGCAGATTCATTAAAATGCCAATTTCAAAATTCAGTTGTACGTCAGAATGGGTTCAGGTTGAAATGGGTAAATTAAGTATTGTATTTATATACCTTGGCACGACGTTTCCTCTGGGCATCGGCTCCTTTGAATCCTGATATGGACTAATGAAATCAAGAACATCTGATAATGAAGTTAAATAAATTGATTTACAGCTGTGAATTATTCAAACCATATTAGACACTCCACATTGAGTAAAATGGATATACCATATTCCAACCATAAGAAAGAGCTGGTATTGGCAACTTTATAATTAAATTTTCCACAAGAGTTGGTATTTTACTTGATAATGCTCCAAAGCATTTGTGATCGCAACCACGCCAGCTTTACATAGTTGGCAATTTCCAGCACTGAGTAGATGTCCTCCCATTCCGCATTTTAGCAACTTAGTGTTTAGATATTTCCATGCTACCTCTTTATAAATCTCTATAGCTTTCTTAAATCTGAAGAGACATATTATCAGGTTATAAAGTGAAGGTAAAACGCTTGGGCATGACATAAATATAATAGCTAAGGTGGCATTTCAACCAATTACTCGTAAAAAGACAAATCTCTGCTGAATTTCATACCTCGAAAGTAACATGGATCAAACATAACTTTTGGCTACCAGGAATGCAGGGTAAACAGGTTGAAAAGGCCCATAATCCATGTTTTTTTATGCATACAACCTACTAAACCATTTTATTCTAAATAGTCTGTGTTTCCCCTTCGCCATTTTCTCCTGCCCTCCAAGGATACCCTTTTCACTGTAAATATGCAAAAAAAAGTATTGACTCCAAATATAGCCTTTTGTATACCCTGTATAGTTAAGCCAGCCAAGGATCGTATTAAGCCACCCACGTATAAACGGAAAAAAAGTTAGACCTTCAAATTAACTGATATATGTTAGTTAGACCTTCAAATTAACTGATATATGTTTTATTACTGAAATATACATGTTTTATGACAGTCTAGGATAGACGCATATCAGTAGCTCGAATAAACTACTCTTCTGTGTTTCCAAATTTAAAATATGACTTGTGAATTACAGAATTATTAAACTTTCCTACATACTTATTAGTTATTAGATTTGGCTTACAACTATTAGACTAAAAAAATACAAAGATCAATTCATTAAGGTAACTAATATTATCATATACAGAGTGGATCTTATTTGTAAAAAGTACAAATATATTTGGCACCTGTATATTCAGTAAATATAAAAATTAAGAAATAAGAACGTGTACCGAGATATATCTTCATAAGTGATAGCATAGTAAGCTATTCCACTCACCTGCTTGAGCAGGGACATATAAAACTTTATCTTGATTTTCCTCATGTATTGACGTAAGAGCACCGGCAGTAAACAGACAGCTAGGTTGAGGTTTCAGATGATCATGTGTACCCTTGTATACAATCTCCGTTGTTTATCCAGTATAAGAACATTCTAAAATATTCTTCACTTCAAACTTGGGATGTCTACACTTGTAATAGCTTCTTGGGAATTTACTTCTTTTCACCATTTTCTGCCCATACTTTCGCCACTTATACCCATCATCTGATGACCTTTCAAACCGAACCTTACTATCATCCAAGGCCTTGCTGGCGGAACATTTTGAATTTATTGACAATGCTAAAGAGCAAGTGGACCTTTGTATCAGTCGAGACTAAAGAAAAGAACCCGTAACTGAAGAACGCTCTGATTACATATCTACATGATACACAAAAGGGTATTATATAGACTCGTCCCAAAAAAAGTCTCATAATATTTTTCTAAAAAAGATATAACTCCTTTACACTCATCAACCAGCACACGCTCAAAACACAAATATATAATCCCAAATATAGAACAAATGTTAACCCCATCGTTCTAGAAACTACTCTAAACTAAAACGCACAAAAGGAAAAGGGCCAAAGGAGTATAAAGCACATCCACTGAAACTTATAGAATATAACAAATTGTTTGAAAAAGCAGCTGAGAACACGACCCTCTCAGCCTAAACAATAGGTATAGTAGGTAAGAACATTTGCATAAAGAAGAATATGTTGATATATAATACGATTAAGCATCTGATAATACAATGGCCAGGCCCCCGACCTGATTGATGTACACAAAAGCATACAACTACTAATATATTCGCCAAAATGAGCACTAAAACTTACTGTAAATCATAAAAATTAGGGTTCGTATCACCAAAAAATTCAAATCAAAATTTACCTATTAATCTCGTGCGACCTGAAAGAAGAATCATATGAAAGATTGATCATAATATCTCGAGATGAAAGCAGAATCATAATTGAAAGACGAAATTGAGATTGAACAAAAAATGGGTTGATTTAGGGTTTTAAATCCGATTTAATGATTATATTTAGATCGCTGTATTTTTTTTATTATTATTATTTTTTAATGTTTTGTAGGAATGACGAATCAGACGTTTCATATTTGTGTGTTGAGATAATTTAGGCTATTTTCAATTGTTTTTAGCTTAAAAAGTCCTTGCCTTCTATTATCAGATCAATTTAGGATCTTGATTTTAGGCATCTATTGTTTTCAAAGCTTTCAACAAAAACTCTCAAAAGCCATTTATGTTGATGAAATGACAAACCAAAAAATCACTATAATACAATTGTTTTTAATCAAAAGGTAAGCATTACAGTAAACACTTTATTAATTCATCATACACAAACATTAAAGGTACCTCAAAGTCGGATCATCAAACGAAATCACATCTTTTTCATCAGTTCCACTACTATGACCGATGAACACGCCACCGCATCATATTTGTTAATTCCTGATCGAAACCCTAAATTAGTATCAAACCAGGAATTATTAATCAAATAACCAAAATGATCGAAACCCTAAATTAGTATTCAAGAAAAAGTTCAGGTTATTACCTGCTGTAGGCATAATTTGTTATTTGATTTGGTGTAATTTTTTGAATCGGAAACCTAATTTCTGAATTGATTTGGCGTAATTTTCCTCCCATATCTGCATCAAGATGATTCTTTTTAGAATAATGAGGAAGGAGATGTAACCGGGGTAGTCTTTCTCTCTCTTGCCTACGTGGATTTTCCAGGTGGCATTAATCATGTACACATGGTATTTATTCTCGTCATGTCATCAATTAAAAACACTCTATAGGTTGGGATGTCCAGGGGAAAACGAGAATACACATTGAACACTCATCATGCAACAAAACTTGAAGACATAAAAGAGTTAGCAAGTGTGCAAGCACAATTATTAATCTTGAACTTCAAAGATGATAAAAGCCCAACTTATTGTTTTTTTTAGCAGAGTTTTAGAAGAGTTTACTACAAGTGAAGTGATACTCGTATCACATAAATTGATGTACATACCACAATTATGCACATAGCAAGTTCTAATATAGTCATTAGTGATGTGATATTATGGTGTGTGCATCAATTTTTGTAGTGTGAGTATGGGTGTCAGTAGGGTCGGGTTGACCCTACCCGAACCCGAACCCGATAATGCTTATCGGGTCGGGTTAAATCGGGTTAAAAAGTCTTGTCGGGTTATTTTGACCCGAACCCGATACCCGATAATGTTATCAGGTCGGGTTAGGGTTAGATAATTAATATTATCGGGTTATCGGGTCAACCCGATAAGACCCGAAAATCAAGTTATGCTCCTGCAATGACTGCTACAGAACTTTGCTTTTCTTTTATCATGATATTCAACTTATGCTTTGCATTTTGATTACACAAACATGTAGAATTAATACCAGTAGCAAGTCACTGATATAAAATAAAACAATAGATACACATTATTGAATGCTACTCATACAACTAACATGTAGATTAATTTATACTTTTAGAAATTATATTATATATATATACTAATTATGGGGGAAGAAAACAGTACCAAGCCCCCCATTAAATGCAATCTTTGGCAATTTGGCGAAAACAGCCCCTGAGGTTCAAGTGGCGCTGCAAACCAAGTCCTTTAGCAATGTAATCTTTCGCAACTTGGCAAAAACAGCCCCTGAGGTTCAAGTGTCGTTACAAAGTAAGTCATTTGAAGCCAATCACGCTGCATCGCGCGGGTTCCAACACTCGTTTTATGCTTAAACGTGTATCATCTAAGTTCACACAAATTCTATATATATATACTAAAAGGTAGGAGAAAGTTTTGCAAAACATAGCATTAATTGCTATCTTTTTCCAAATGGCAAAAATAGTCCCTAAGCATTAATTGCTATCTATTTCCAAATGGCAAAAATAGTCCCTAAGGTTTAGCTATCATTGCAAACTCAGTCCTTTGTAGCATTAATTAGTATATTACTATCTATAGCAATTTGACAAAAATAGTCCCTAAGGTTTAGTTGTCCTTGCAAACTAAGTCCTTTGTAGCATTAATTAGTATGTATTGCCATTTAACGAAAATAGTCCCTAAGGTTTAATAGTCTTTGCAAACTAGGTCCTTCGAGGACTAACGATGTAACATAATTAAACTTTAAAAGACCGCTACGTAAAAATATAACGGGACCACAACACTTCCGCAGCAACGCGCGGGATCACCCGCTCGTTAGATCTAATACAGAAAATTAAAAGAAAGTGTATATTGAACTGCTTTCATCATTTCATATGTCATTTTTTCGTTTTCGTATTGTATTAAGTCAAATATTGACAATTCTAGCAAGTTTTTAAGCTCAAATATTTTTTGTCAAACTAGATAAGCCAACCCGATTAACCCGAATCATCCAACCCGATAACACCCGACCCGATATCAACTCGAATCCGATAACCCGATTTCTTATCGGGTCAGGTTACGGGTTAATTTTTTCTAACCAAAACCCGACCCGACAAGACCCGATGACCCGATAACACCTCTAAGTGTGAGTATCAATTCTCTTGAGCAACTGCAATGGCAAAGCTTTTCATAGCTTTTTACTATTTCGTCAAGTTTTTAGAAAAACTTTTTACCATTGTGACAAAAGCTTTTTGTGAAAGACTTGGTGTTTACCAAGCTATTGGAAAAAGCTTTTACATTCTCACTTTATCATTTAATTACAACTGTTTATATACATACAAAAGCTTTTTAGCATTGGAGACAACATTTATATATGACTTTCTAGTATTCAAACATTAATGAAAAGATGATCCATTAAATGTAAAAAGTCTTTTGGAGTTTGAGCATTGTAGATGCTCTTACTACAAGCACAATGCTAGAAGGCATTTAAAAATGAAGTATACTTTTGGTGTTTTCTCGATATTAATAATAATGCAAATGTATGTGACTCAATTTTTGTTTCTTTCTTAATTTGTTTCGAGCATTGACGTTAAAATGGTATCTTTCATATTTCGTATTACTAATTTACTTTTAGTATCTTAAGCGTTGTTGCGAACTTGATCGTTTAAAACAATGAAACAATGAAACAATGACAATAACTAAGACATTACAGCATGTTATAACTTTGTTGTGATCATTTTGCCATACATGCACACTTGATCAAACTTTATAAGTACTTGAGGATAATTAGACGTTGGTATACGTGAACTAATGAGTTTTGCAGACCAAAAAAGAAAAATAAAATATTTTGAGGGACAAACCCAACTATTTGAGGTTGATAAAGGAATAGTTGTGTAAATTTAAAACACGTTGTTTTGTACAAGAAAAATGCAATTTGGTCTTCTACAAGTTGGTCTATCCACTTGAAAAATTGGAGATTGATTTACGCAGTTGGTCTACACATTTGAAAATTTGGAGATTGATTGGTCTACACATTTGAAAAATTGGAGATTGATGTATGGCAAGAAGGCTACATACACTCTTTGACTATTATACTATAGTAGTATGCTATGCATATGTTTTACTTTGGGTCCGTTTGGTTTGTAGATGAGTTCATGATTAGGATTTGGATTTGGATTTAAATTTTGTTTAAGATTTGAATTTGGATTTGAAGTAAAAGAGGGAAAATAATATTTAAAAATATATTAAATATTAATATATAAATTAAAAATTATTTATATTAATAATGAGAGGATAAAAATAAAAAGATAGGGATGAGAATTCTTGTGGTCTCACTATTGTCATAAAACCCACATATCCCCCCATCTTTTACACACACCCATATACTTGGTTTAAGAATCTAAAACCAAATATTAAATGACAACCAAACAACTTAATTTAACAATTTAATCTCAAACCCAAAGGTATCCACCCAACCAAACGGGCCCTTTGTTTTTATATTGTAACAATAACACTACATAGAGCCTATAAAGGCAAGAGCAAATGTGCATTTCAATTGTACCAGTGAGTTTAAAAACAAAAAAGGAAAGTATTTTCAAATTTTCAATAAAGAAGATATATTTTTGAGTGCCATTTGAAATAACCAAGAGTTATTTCATATTTGTCTTAAAGATATTTTGTGAACAATTTTTGTGTTAGAGTAACGTCTCATATATCCAACAGTATAGCTGCCAAACAAAAAGATGATGATGATGAAGATGGTTCTCGGTAGCACGCCGGATTATGAACGGAAAGCCGAGCTCAAAGCATTTGATGACACCAAAACGGGCGTGAAAGGACTTGTTGACGCGGGAATCACTCATGTCCCTCGAATATTCCACGTTCCTACACCTCAAAATGTTAAGAACTCCATCCAGCCATCTCTTTCCAAAATATGTCTTCCAACTATCAATCTTAAGGGAATCAACGAAGATATGATACGACGAAAGGAGGTGATTAAGGAAGTTAAGGGTGCGTTGGAGACATGGGGATTCTTTCAGATGGTGAATCATGGAATTCCAAATAGTATGTTGGAAGAGGTGAAAAAGGGGGTTAAAGCGTTTTTTGAGCAGGATGATGAGGTGAAGAAGCAATGGTATACAAGGGGTTTGGATGGTGGGAAACGTAAGGTGGTTTATAACAGTAATTTTGATTTGTATGCTGCACCTGTGACTAACTGGAGAGACTCATTCTTTTGCACAATGGCCCCTGATCCTCCTCAATCACACGAGTTGCCACAACCTTGCAGGTAATATATCCACTTTATCAATTTCGATAGTGTGATGCTATATAATAATGGACATGAAAAGAAATAGTGTAAATGTTTGTGCATGAAAAATGGTTAATATTGCATGTAAAATTTGTTATAACTCGTGTCATATATTGTCTTTATATTTAAGTTAGTTTTTGGAGTAATCTTCTTTGTATTTTAGTTGTTAGGCACTTAGGCTCAATAGAACCAAAGCATATATATATATATATATATATATATATATATATATATATATATATATATATATATATATAGAGTTAGGATCAAATAAGAAGAATAGTAAAAATAAGAAGGATAAGAAGTAACCACAACCACACATTCTAGATGCACCTACAAAAATGGATGCATCTTCATTCAAATTTTCCCTCCCATATTAAAATGTGTGGCTATAATTACTTCTTACCCTTCTCATTTTAATTATTATTCTTATTGGATCCCTTCCCTATATATATATATATATATATATATATATATATATATATATATATATATATATATATATGATAAAGATCAAATAAAAAGACAAATATCCGTAAAAAGATAAAAAGATTTTTTTGTCAAAAAAAGTTCTCGAAAAATTCTAAAAAAATTCCACAAGATCGGGTATGATGGTGCATGAAAAAATTGTGAAAAACTTTTTTTTAAAAGTTGATATTTTTTTCGAAAAAAAATTATGAAAAAATACGTTTGCGCATTAAATCGTTTTTTTGTGCATCAAAAATTGGTTTTTGCACCCAACTTCTTTTGACTTTTTTCATCAAAATAACATTGCACATCTAACTAAAACAAGTTGAAAATTTTGTGCATTAAAACTCGTTTTTTGTGCATTAAAAAAAACGTATCAAAACTCAAAATTATAAAAAAAAGTTTTCACAAAAGTTTTATGCACCAACATACCCGATCCTGTGGAATTTTTTTGGAATTTTTGGAAAATTTTAAAATATATATATATTTTTATTCTTTTTACGGATATTTGTCTTTTTTATTTTAACTCTACCCTATATATATATATATATATATATATATATATATATATAAAGTTAAAATAAAAAGATAAATATCCGTAAAAAGAATAAAAATATTTTTTTTAATAAAAAATCTCCAAAAATTCTAAAATAAATTCCACAAGATCGGGTATGTTGGTGCATAAAACTTTTGTGAAAACATTTTTTTATAATTTTGAGTTTTGATACGTTTTTTTTAATGAACAAAAAACGAATTTTGATGCGCAAAAAAATTTGATGCACAAAATTTTCAACTTGTTTCAGTTAGATGCGCAATGTTATTTTGATGAAAAAAGTCAAAAGAAGTTGGGTGCAAAAACCAATTTTTGATGCACAAAAAAATGATTTAATGCACAAACGTATTTTTTCATAATATTTTTCGAAAAAAGTATCCACTTTTAGAAAAAAAATTCATTTACAACTTTTTCATGCACCATCATACCCGAGCTTGTGGAATATTTTTGGAATTTTTCGAAAACTTTTTTTGAAAAAATAATCTTTTTATCTTTTTACGGATATTTGTCTTTTTATTTGATCTTTATCCTATATATATATATATATATATATATATATATATATATATATATATATATATATATATATATATATATATATATATAAATACGTTTGTGCATTAAATCGCTTTTTTGTGCATCAAAAATTCGTTTTTGCACCCAACTTTTTTTTACTTTTTCCATCGAAATAACATTGCGCATTTAACTAAAACAAGTTAAAATTTTGTGCATCAAAATTTTATTACGCATCAAAATTCGTTTTTTGTGCATTAAAAAAAACGTATGAAAACTCAAAATTAGAAAATCTTCATTCACAAAAGTTTTATGCACCAAATACCCGATCTCGTGAAATTTTTTTAGAATTTTTTGAGAAGTTTTTCTAAAAAAAACATATTTTTATTATTTTTACGGATATTTGTCTTTTTATTTTAACTTTACTTTATATATTAAAAAGTTGATACTTAATGAATGTTTAGTGTTTATGGAGTAAGATACAATAATAGATTGAAAAATTGTATAGAGATATATGGCCGGAGTACTCGAGCCAGGTGATGAAACTTGGAATGTGTGTCTTGGAATTAATATCTGAGGCTCTTGAGCTTGACCCTAATTACCTCCTGGACATGGGGTGTGCTGAAGGGCTTGGTGTTCTTGGCAATTACTATCCTTCATGCCCACAACCTGAGTTAACTATAGGCATCACCAGTCACGCGGACATTACTTTCATTACTATTCTTCTCCAAGACGATGTGGGTGGCCTCCAAGTATTTTATCAGGACCAGTGGACAGATGTTCCTCCCATCGCAGGAGCTTTAGTACTAAATGCAGGGGATCTACTACAGGTATCTCTCTGGAATCCGGCCCTCTCTCAATATCATATATCATTTAGTTGGTCTCAAAAGTACAAGTATAGTGTGCTTATACATGGTCATTTATGGAACCGTTTCAGTTGATTACAAATGACAAGTTTGTAAGTGCACAACACAAAGTGTTGGCAAACAAGATTGGTCCAAGAGTATCAGTGGCATCATTCTTTTCAACAAGCACGATTCCAACTTTTAAAGTGTTTGGACCGATCAAAGAGCTGCTTTCTGAAGATAATCCACCCAAGTATAGAGGCACAACCGTCAAAGAATATGTTGAATACTTCACAGGAAAGGGACTTGATGGTACTTCTACTCTTTCGCATTTCAAGATCTAGCTTTGTTAAACCTCCTGTTTCATGTTTGTGGCATGGTGATGCATGTAATCCATCTTAAAATATGGTTCTTTGGTTGTGAGTGAATCTAAGACAACTGTGATATTATGTATGTTATTTTTTTTTGTAACGCGTCTCTTATTTTACATGGATATCTTTTACGTTTCTCAATTTGGAAATAGTGATTTGATAATTGTAGTCACAGCATGTTTAGGTTCGTTAAAAAGCATCATATGTAGCATCTTCTTTCTACATTAAGGTTTTGTCTGTTGGTTACAAAGAATTATCTTTGTTGTGTCTTCAAGCACTCTATCAACTAAGCAACAGCGTTGCTAAGTAGAAAGATGTTGTAGGGCAGGGCCGGCTTTAGGGGAGTGCAAGAGGTGCGATTGCACAGGGCCACCGCTTGATGAGGGCCACCAAATTTCATGCACTTCTATTATATATATGAACACAATATGAAACTCGAGCTTAATTAATTCATGCACTACTTATACATATGTATAATACGTGTGTGTTTGAGGGCCTCTTTGTGGAAATGGCACGGGGCTACTGAAATCCATGAGACGGCCTTGTTGTAGGGGACCATAAAATCCCGACGTTCAAGGATAGCGAACACAATGATGGCATGTTCAAGCATTTCTAGACCATGCATTCACAGGTTGACGCAAAGACTAGAATGATTAACCAACTCCGAGAAGAAATAATGTGATGATGTGGTTGGTTTTTATCGTGAAATGATCATCTTAATACAAAGAATCAAAGATATGTGCAACATCTTTTCATATATGGTAATTACGTTAAAAAGTTCCATGTGTATAAGCAGGTATCCATTTGTGTTGAAGATGAACAGGGCAAGCGGCTTACCCTGGCTCATGGGAGTAAAAATACATCGGTGGGGTTCCTTTTTAAAAGGGGCTATGATATTTTACTGCAACTTCAAAATTTTATCCATTTCCTATTACCTGGAAAAAGTTTTAACTTTTTGGAATCATGCTAAATCTTCAAAACAGAGTTTGAAAAGCTTAGGCAAAATCATTAGCTTTAAATGTCTTACATATGACACTATTATATAATCTGAAATTACTAGTATACGTTTACCCTTTAATTAATCAGCAAAAAACTTCTTAATTCAAAGCAGTATCAAACAGAGCTACATTATGTATCACTTAACTCATACAAAGTCAAACACACAACTAAACTATCTTTGAAAAATTACATTTATAAGTATCAACAACCCCACAACACTGAGCGCATTTTGATAAGTTTGACCAAACATAAGGAACAACATTTAGATGCAACTGTATCAGTCGCCATTCGAAATTTACACGCACAAAAGAGCCCATGGGATAACAATATATTCATTCAAAAACCAAGGATCCACTATACAAACAAATATATCAATAGTCTTCAAGTACAGAAAATGAAACACACGAGAAACAGCCATTGATAGAAACCATGTTATACTATAAGGCACGGAAACTGTCAGCTTTATCAAGTCTGGCAGTACCTGAGCTTGATGTTTCTCCCATTGCATCTGGAGATGCAGCTACTTGCGATGTTTCCCTCTTTAGTGAAGCTGGCATCCCAGATATTTCCTGAAAAATGTACAGTTCATCAATACGGACTATTTATCACCAATAACCTACTAATGCGTGTTGCAGAGTGGGATGAATGTTTTTATTGGATAACAGATTCAGATAGAGTTTAGATATTATACACATTTAAATATTGACGCGCATTGATTAAGTTTAAATGAATCATGTGTTGATATTAATAGTGGGAAACATTGGATAGTGCAATCGATAGAATCCTAATTCCGTTAAGTCAAAATATTATGCCCCAAATTCACATATAGATATATAATGTAGCATATGGTAGTAACCTTGTTGGCTTACTGAGACTAGTCCCGTAGTCCCTGTTCATATGGATACTAGGCAATTTCTTAGTTTTGTAGTTAATATACCTCAACCCATTTACTTTGGGACATTTCCCGTTTAGTTATGCTACTATGAAAGTCAAGTAGGTTATTTGCAAGCAGATTTTGTAACTGCTTGTAATTTACAACCTCTAGATAGAAACCATTTTGAGTGGAAGTATACAATAACAACCGTAATCTGAAGTACCTTCATCAAATGCAATCTCATGTCACAAGGCCTAGCTTGAAATCCAATACATGCCATGACAAAATTTGAATACTGAAACGTTACATCTGCAGCACTTTGCTTCTTCTGCTCAACCTGCAGTCAATATTTATGGTCACAAATGCAACAATGAAGAGGAAATACATGAAGTAAACTAAACATAATCACGGCCGACTGTAACACCTCCAAACCCAAAAACAAGCCATAAATAATTTTCTGAACAAGCATTGAAGGAAAACTGAAGTACCAACAAAGAGAAACCACTTCGAAGGCAAAAACGCAAATAAAAAACAAACAACAAATCATTCTTTCACCTTCTGTATCGCCTTAAAACAACAACAATACCCAATCCCACCGGAAAGTACCCCGTAAAACGGAACTTGAACATTTTTTTTGGGGGGGCCGAATTTATTTTGGGAGGGCCAAATCGGAGATTTGTTTATAACCTCAACTAAATTCCCCCTAAAACCTATAATATTTACACTAGGTGCCGCAAATTTTGGGGGGGCCGGGGCCCTCCCCGGTCTCCATTAAGGTCCGTCGGTAACGCAAACATGACAAGCATTTGTCAACGATTAGAATAAACTGATAGCCTCTTGGGAATTCAACCCTTTGGACCGAAAATATCACTTTTATAATTACATCATTCAATCCAATTAGAGAAATATTACTTTTGAATGAATCAAGTTAAGAGCTACAAAATAGGGGCAAATGAAATCTAGGGTTTTGCAGAAAAAATAAAAATAAAAAATTGTTAAGTTTTTATTGATGATACCTCGTAATCTTCATTCATGATTCCAAAATTGGATCTGAAAGTTGATTAGTTATCTTCGTCTCTGATTCAACAACTGTCTTCTGTTGAATGTGTTTTAGGTAAAATCTTGTTTGTTTGTTTGGCTAATGATAAATGAGAGGTGTTTTTTCGTTAGGGTTAATGATGTAATTTGCAAAATCTTGGTAATTATTTTCTTTTTCTCTATACTTGGCTACGCGGTATTGATTTATGAATTACTCCGTCGTCTTAAATTATACGTCCATTTTCATATTTCACAAATTTTAATAAAAGTGAGTCCCTTAAGGTGGTGACAACCATGCCTAATATTTTTTTTCATGCCTAATCACCTACCAATAATATTCTTCCATCTCATCTCATACCAATCTCATACCTAACAATAGAGTTTTAGTAGTAACCATGCCTAACCCATACCTCAATTTTTTTTTTTTTTTTTATAATTAAATTAAACAATTTAATAAAAACATAACATTTTATTAATACTTAAAAGAAAATACATAAACTAAATAGCGTTAATAAAAACAACTAACTAAAACATATATCTAAAAATCGCAAGTCCATCCATATTTTGCCGCGAGCTCACGTTTTTTTGCCAAGAGTGAACGCTAATATATTTGGGTCGGTTATGTTATCGTGCGGTTCATTATAGAACTTCAGCGCCTTCCACATATGCTTTTCTTCCATTAAAGCGATTTTTGTCGCCAAGAACTTTTCGGCCATTTGATTCTTTGCAACTTTTGTAGCCACCGCCGTCTGCAATAGTTGTGTCTTATTTATTGTGTATGTGTCGAAGCTCGCAGCTACACTATTTATTGTCGACGACTCGCTTTCGGCCTTTTGCCTTTTCTTTTCCGCATAGGAGTGTTGTCGACATTCAGATCAGGAAGCACAGTGTTGTTGTCATTGCTTCCGGACTCGTAGTGGGCGGATTCCGACGACTTTCTTCGTTTTTCGGAATGAGAAGTAGATCCTTGCGCTACATCTGGTTGTTCCAACCATTTGCCTTCTTGCTTAACAACGTCCCAAGCATCAATATGAGTAAACGCCTTGCCAGTTTTGTTCTTGTAATCGGCCATGGCATTTGTAATCACGTTAACATCGCTACACCCACTCTCACGAATACGTTTCTACAATTATAAAAGTAATAATTATAAATTCATATAAATATACAATTATAATAGTAAAAAGTATAAATTAATAAAAGTAAAAAGTTTAAAACTTACTTGTTGGATGTATAGCCCATTAAATAGAGTAATGATAGGGAGACCTAACTCATGTGACTAAATTTATGCCTAAACAATTCATCATGTGACATGTGGAATGTATATTTTCTCTTTCATAATCCTCACCATTAATCTTGCCATGTGTCATCATCTTATAGTTAGGCATATCTTTAGGCATGAAGTTTAGTCATGCAAATCATTTTCCCATTAAATATACCCATTTCGAAGTTCATAGTTTTTCACTTTGTGTTCAAGGCATGAAAAGTTCTAGTTGTGTCTTTTCACGTTTTGCTTGAAATTGTCAAGAATTTGTTTCCAAAAACTATCTCTACTTTGTTCATTCCCAACGACTCTACATGTCGAGATATGAACCCAAGCTTTAGCCAAAGCCGCCTCTTCGACCGGTGTCCAAGATTTTTTTTCCGCTTTATTCGGTTGTTTCTTTTTTTTTCACTTCTTGGACTTCTTGAATTTCTTCATCATTTTCTAACATACACAACATTATAAAAATAAAAATTCGAAACATACAATTCGAAAAAAATAAAATAAATATTCGAAACACATATAATTCAAAAAACATAAAATAAAAATTCGAAACAAATACAATTCGAAAAAAATAAAAATTCGAAAAACATCAAATAAAAATTCGAAACATAAAATACCCATGGGAGTTGGTTGTTGCGTTTCGGGAACCACATCATCTTCATCATCATCCAAGTCATATAGCGGTAGTTCTCGTTCAACACTTGGTTCACGCCGCGAAGGACCGTCACGGTACTCGAACGGGTCAAAGTCACTTGTAGGAGACATCGTGTATTGAGTTGGAGTCAATGGTGGTGGTTGGTGAAAATATTGGGGTTGAAAGTACGGGGGAGAAGTCATTTAAGGATAATATTGAGGAGGACTCATTTGGGGAATGTATGGAGCGGGTTGTGATTGAATTTGTGGACGAATGGAACGAGAACCTCGTCCACGGCCTTTGGATGATGAACCACCTTTTGATTTTCTTGGGTCCATGAGATTGTTTTTTAAAAGAGTAAAGAGATGTGATTTAATTTGTGTTAGAAAATAGGATTGAGTTTGTAAATTTATATAGGGGAGGTAATTTTTTATTTTTTATTTTTTTTAAACATAGCAACGGCTAGTGCATTAAAGCTCCAACCGGTATATTTTTGCTTCCAACGTTCATATTTCAACCATGCCAAATCGGGGTATATTGCCGATTCTACATTTGCTCCCACCAAACCGCATGATGCCGATTTCAAGGCAATGCCAATGCCGATCGGCATTGATCAAACCGAACCCCATGCCGCATGCGTTGCCAGTACCCTTATAATATTAACCAATAAGTTTTCATTCTCACCCACTTATAACCATTTTGATTTGTTGAAACTAAAATTGGACATTAGTTTTGGGACAATCAAAAATAGCAAAGTGGACTTATATTTTGGGACGGAGGTAGTATGATAACAATTATTAAAGGTGTGTTTGGTATGCTGCCATGAATCACAATAGGTATGAGTTTGATAGTAGTGGTGGGTGCTTCATCTATGAAAGATTCATACATAGCTCTCTTGATGTATATGAAGTATTAATTATATATATCATTCATTCTCATAGTGATTGGTCCTTCATCTTAAACAAACACCTTGATTGGAATAAAATTCATTATGTGATTCCAGGGCAATGGATACCAAAAAGCACCCTAAGATAAGAAGGATGTAAATAATTTATAACTACAAATTTTAGATACATTCATAAAGAATTAAAGATAGGTGTATCTCTTCTATTATTTTTTCTTCTTAAGTGAATATGTGACTGAAATTTCTTTTCACTTTTCTTATTTCAATAATTTTTCCTAGACTAAAATACATCGTTGGTCCTTATACTTGTTCAAACGCATCGCCATGAGACAAACCTGGGAATTATCATCGTGGGGAGTCCAAAACTTGGGATATTAATGTCAAACTAGTCCCTTGACCAAATTTCTGTTACTCAACGTCTGTTAATTTCCCCATGTGCCTTGCACATGAGGGTAAAATGGCCATTTCATTGTTTTGGTTAATTACTCTTCATCTTCATCTTCCTCATGTTTAAACCCAGATTCCGGCGACCTTAAACCCAAAATCCGGCACAAGATTACAATCTCTTTGGAGCCTGTTTCATGTAATATGCCCACAAGTTTCTCACCGCTATTGTTTTGTATGATTATTTTCTGTTGTTCAGTCCCTGAAACAATGCAAGATACACAATTTCAATTATCTTAGATGAAAATTCACAAATGTTATAGTATAAAGACTAAAATACACCGTTGGTCCCTAAACTTGGCAAGGTGCATCGCGATGGGACGAAACTCGGCCTTTTCATCGTGGTGAGTCCAAACCTTGGCCTTTAAATGCCAAATCAGTCCCTTTGACCAATTCTCTGTTAGTCAAAGTCTGTTACTGTCCCCATGTGCCTTGCACATGAGGGTAAACTCATCATTTCATTGTTTTGGTTTATCACCCTTCATCTTCATCTTCCTCATGGGCTAAACCCAGATTCCGGCGACCTTAAACCCAAAATCCGGCGACCAACAATGTTCAGCATTTTGAACTTAATAAATATCCAACAGTGTGGTGTGTGATGCTTTTGAGTTGGTACAAAGTTTACAAGGCACATAGTTTTATGAGAGGGACATACTGATAGGCTTATTAGCAATACTAAAATACACTGCAATTGCCACTTAAAGCCCAACTTCTTGTTATCCATGTTGCTTTATTGTATCTGAGAACTCGAGCAATGTTGATAACTGATAAGTGAGCTTGTTTTCACACCTCCCTTTTTTTAATTATATACGAAGATACTGAATTTCACATTACTTGGATTTGGATGCATATATATGCAAGTGTTTAGGTTTGTCTTCTAGTCTCTTACCATTTATTAATTTTCTTAACTCTTTTTTTGCAATGCAGGTCGATGAGTATTCTTGCACCAATGTGCCTAGCATTTGGGCCATAGGTGATGTCACAAACCGGATGAATATTACTCCTGTTGCCTTGATGGAAGGAACTTTGTTTGCCGTATGTAATTTGATCTTTCTTTGAGTTCTGTTGTATGGCTGCTTTATTAGTCCCATCTGTCCCAAAATAAATGCATTTTTTCTCCTAAAGAGACAAAAAGGGAAATGTTGCATTTAATTTGGGACGTGCTAAAATGGAAATTTCTGTAGTTATTTTGGGAGAATAGAAGCATTTGAATTTTTCTTCACATAATCTTACTCTTGTATGGCTTACAGAACCTAGCAAGCCTGACTACAGCAATATACCCTGTGCTGTTTTCTGGTAAGATACCACTTTCTTCCTGACCTTGTCTATCGTTTTGCGGGTCACATCTAAAATTCATGAATTTCATTTTCCGAGTAATTAGGATTCTTGGCCGTAATGATACATCTCATAATTTATTATGTCCATATAACATTTATATTGCCGTTTGTATTTTACTTGGTCAGGTTCCTCTCTCTTTAATCATCTTGTTTGGATGGTTGGAACGCCGTTTGTATGTATCGTCTTTGTTGCGTTTTTAATAGATTGTTGCCTTTCAAAAAAAATAACATTTATATTGCGTCATTTCAGCATACCACCTCTCTCAGTTGTTGGACTAAGTGAAGAACAAGCCATTGGGCAAGGCCCACATTATTCAGTTTAGACCAACTCATGTGCCAAGCATTATCAACTATTTGTTCAAAACTTACAAATGATATTCTTGGTCGCCGGATTCTGGGTTTAAGGTTGCCGGAATCTGGGTTTAAACATGAGGAAGATGAAGATGAAGGGTGATAAACCAAAACAATGAAATGACGATTTTACCCTCATGTGCAAGGCACACCCTAACCTTAACAGACTTTGACTAACAGAGAATTGGTCAAAGGGACTGATTTGGCATTTAAAGGCCAAGGTTTGGACTCACCACGATGAAAAGGCCGAGTTTCGTCCCATCGCGATGCACCCTGCCAAGTTTAGGGACCAACGGTGTATTTTTGTCTAGTATAAAAATGAAGTCAATGAACTTTCACTTAAGAAATAAAAAATACGAATAGGGTGTTTGTCATTGTGTTTTGAGAGTCATTCTGTAACATAGAATAATCACTTGTAACGGGCAGCTGGATATAGTGTTTGGATGTGCTTTTAAGGATTAAGGTTCTGAAAACCAGATACTCAGTAGTTGAGTGTTAGAGAAATCCTGATAATCTAAGGACTTATATGTAAGTAGCCAGAGAATCATAGAACATTTGGTCCAAACAATGGTTGAACTGATATCTCGAGTCAATTCCATTACACCCTTACATTATCTACCATATGAAAAAGGCGAAAAGCAATAACCATTTACTGACTTAGCACAATGGTTTTTATCCTTCTATTTCCTAGTGCAACGGTTTGACTTCTAATGTCAAATGGGCTCATAGGGAGTGTTTGGGATTCCTTATTATGAACTGCTTATTCCTTCTAATATAAGCAGATAAACAGTTTTCAATATCGCTATTGCTTATCTACCTTTAAACCAATGATTAAGCAGACATTTAGAGTAGAAATTTGGTCAAGGGACCTTTAAACCAAGCTTAATATTTTTTCCTAGTTTTGTTCGGGTTCTAAAGCACCCAGTTTCATTTTGTAGGTTGTAGCCCACTTGGTAAAACATGTGTACTCGACACCGACTCAGGTCCCAAATGTGTTTGATATGCAAGAGGTCTTAATCCTTAAAATCTTACTCAATCATATTTTATGAATCCCACCAAACTTACTACACATTTGAATATACATTAACCTCACCAAACTTCGCCCGAGCAGCTTTTGCAACCATAGCTGTTGGAAACGGTTAGACACAGTATCATATAATCACAAAGCTAAAATCGAAAAAATGGGTGGGTTGGGTGACACATAACAACGGTCTCGGGTATTTCGATGCCAAGTTGGGTCGACCCATTCCCCTTTTACCATAAAATTCTCGATTTACCTGATTCGAAACAGAACCAAAAATTGATGAACAAATCACAAATAATTGGTATGAACAGCCACCTTTACAAAACACCAACATTAATTCATGTGGATTTGAACTCTTGAAACAGGGAGATACTACACACTAATTGTTGGAGCAAATGAGCGCAGACGGAGAAGAGTAAGAAACCAGCTTAAAGTGGTAGCAGACTCATTCAAGGTGCTCGACATCTAATAGCAGGATATCATCTGTATATTTGTTTTTCATAAGTACAATGTAAAAAAGCAATAGCACTCTTAAGCCGCATGCTTTACTGATCACATGCCATTTTGAAAGTTGTAGCAGCAAATGTAACAAGTAAATTATGAGCAAAAGAGTCTTTAATGAATATAAATCTCTTTATATACAAAAGGATTACAATAAATATGTGTGAGGAAGATGAAGATGAAGGGTAATTAACCAAAACAATGAAATGACCGTTTTGCCCTCATGTGCAAGGCACATGGGGAAATTAACAGACGTTGACTAACAGAAATTTGGTCAAGGGACTAGTTTGACATTAAAAACCCAAGTTTTGGACTCCTCACGATGATAATGCCAGGTTTGTCCCATCGCGATGCGTTTGAACAAGTATAGGGACCAATGGTGTATTTTAGTTTTTTTCCTATTAGATCTATTCTTGTGCAGTAATTACTAATTTGATTGATTTTGTGTTTATGTGACTAATTAACCAACATGTCATCATGACTAGGGGTGAGCAAATGGATCAAGAAGTAGAACCAATCTAATTGGAATTTTAAAATTGCGATCTGGTTCTCGGCTTTTTAATATTGCAAGTTTTGATTCTCGGTTCGGTTGGCTTTGAAATCGACATGCATTGGTTCCGAAACCGAAAAACCTCGGGATTTAATGGTTTAAGATGTGTTCCGAAACCGAAAAACCTCGGGATTTAATTGTTTAAGATGTGTGGTGTTTTGATGATATTGATCATATATCATGTGAACAATACCCTATGACATTTGACAGTAACAAGGTTTTTGTTGCCCTCGCGTTGTAAAAGTATGAGGTTAAAAGTGAAAATTATGAAGTGAATAAATATTGTTTTGTTTGAAATTTGATATTAAGGGCATATTAAAGACCGCATCTATTATATACAAGGTTATAAATAGCGCGAGGCGTGGTGTAGTAGCATGATCAAGCCTCACGTTTTAGCGGTCAAGGCGAACCTTATGTGTTTATAAGGCGTTGCATAAGGCTACACAAATATAAAAATATTTATATATTTATATCGTATTTCATATATATCAAGTTTACAAAAAAAACGTGACATAAAGCGGCATAAGACGTGACGTAATGGCATGATCAAGCCTCAAGCTTTTGTGGGACCTTTACGAGGCTTTGTGCGCCTTTTAGAACCATGATTATATATGCATGGAATTTGATTTTTATTTCACTGTTTTTTGTTGCTATCAATAGATGTTTGTTTGCAAACTGACCTCTGTGGGCAACTACAATTAAAACTAAAACCAGGATAAGATAATTGCAATGTTATTGTCCTCTACATCAATTTTAGGGAGTACATATTCATGTTTATCAAGAGTGGTTTGGTTCACTAACAAACAACATCATTCATGTACTCACTAATCTGAACATTTTTTTTTAAATGTTGAACACTTTAATTTTTAGCATGTTTGTCATGTATTGACTAGTGAACTTTCATAAATATGAGATGTTTATAGCACATTTAGTTTCTTAAATTCATGTTTACGTCTTTATATACTCATGCTAGTTGAAACTTCATCGTCCAACTTTATGGTTTAAACGTAAATGAGTGCAAGCACATAAATAAAATTAAAATTTTTGGCATTTTTTAGAGATTCTCGGTGCGGTAGAAGCGTCATACTTGAACTGGACCTGAAAACCGAACCAAAAACAAAACATGCTCTTCAGTTTGGTTCTCGGTTCCTAAGATATGCATTTTTCGGTTCTCGGTTCTCTCAGGTACGGGTCAGTTTCATGCGGTTTCGCAACCGAACTCACTCATAGTCATGACTAGGATTTTTTAAGGGGTGTTTGGTATTAGGGTATAAAATGAAAGGAATGACTGTCATCCAACATAATTATTTAGTTGGTAGGTTATTTAATGGGATTGAAAATCACAAAAATGTATTAGTCGAGCATTCCCCTTAGCCCATTTATGTTTATGTCTATTTTGTGTAGTTAAGCCCATTAGGGGTTTCTTATGTTACACAATACATTGTTCTGTATATATTGATAAGATGCTAATGAAATATTTATGGGGATTATACCTATTCTAATATGGTATCAGTAAGCTCAACTGATCATCCACCAAAATAACTAAAAAATCTAAACATCCCCTACTATCGAGCCCTTTTTTAACAGCCTGCAATTTTTTTTTCATTTGCTTGTTGCTACTATCCACCTTGTCATAGCATCATGACGGGTGACGCTTCTACAACACCAAAACAGCCTATACATAGAGCCTATTCGCTTACTAGCATCAAGGCTTGCTTACCCAACCCTCTAGACCTTAAATTATGCCAAAATTTTTAGCGTGGGTCATGTACATATGGCTCACGTTGTAAGTTTATTCATGATTCCAAGCCTCGTTTGACAACCAATGAGGCAAGCTCAAACATCAAGCCATCTGGGTCCAACATCAGTCATATGTCTAAGTCTGCCACTCATGGTACGGTTCCACAATTCACGCCTAACCACAACCACCTATTTCCCCACGCACCTTATAATAGTTTTGGAATGGCCGGAATGCAATGCGTTAATCCTTTGTTGTACTTCTAGTATGCTTTTGGTCCATTCCAACCTAATGTGGGAATATACCCTTGGCCCACACTATGCCTGTTCTACCAGGCCCGCAAACAACACAGGCCCAACTGCCATTAACCCAACATGCACCATAGGCCAATATGACCGCGACCTCTATTGCAGCCCAACAGTCGGCGCATTTACCATTACAACCCAATAGTGGTACTCAGTTTCCACAACCAGGATGTAATTTTTTTGTCCCGGGGAATTATGCTTATTCGGTTCTAAGTACTGTTCAGCCGTAGGCCACCTTGCTTCCACAAGCTTCTCAGACGATGACTCTTTAGAATCCTGCTTAGAACATGGATACTGGTGCATCCTATCACTTGGCTGACAACAAAGGTATTCTTACTACTATTATGCATTTATCCATCTGTGTTTGTTGGGAACGGCGAATCTATACCTATTACGCATACTGGACACAGCTTGTTGTACGCTTCCACTAAACCACTACAACTTAATCATATTCTTGTCACACCTTACATAATGATAAATTTAATTTTTGTTCGTAAATTTACACGTGATAATGACGTATCTGTTGAATTTGACGCATATGGTTCTTCTGTGAAGGATACTAGATGGGAAGAATTCTTCTCCATTGTGATAGCACGGGTGATCTTTACCCGGTTACACAACCATCATCTAAGCATTCTCCTTTTGTTGGCTTTCATTCAATCATACTACGTGGCACAAATGCCTTGGGCATCTCGGTGAAGACATGTGTAACACCCCCAATTTCGTGAATGTAGCGGAATTCAAACTAGGTGTTACTCAAATTATAACGGTTATAATAATAGAAAATGAACTATAACTGGATCGTTTTAAAAAGAATTATCATTCGATTTATTCAAATATTAGAGTTTTACAAAATATAGGTCCCAGTGGTTCCATGATTGCATAATACATCAAAATAAATTCTTTGATATTTTTTGAATGATAAAATAATTTATACCCTTCTTGACACATCCATGCTCTTCCGTGCCAGCCTCGTACATTATGGACCTGAGATAAAACATGCTTAAAAAGTCAACACAAAGGTTGAGTGAAATCCATAGGTTTATAGTTAAATGGTTGAACACATAGTTTAAGTGTGGGTTATGTTGTTATACACCCATAATGTTGAAAACAAAACAGTTATTATTGCACTAAGCTCATGAAAACCAAGATGTTAAAGTGTACCAATAGCAATTGGCATGTTTGCTATAATAATGGCCCCTGTAGGTAATTTGTCGTTTACCCAATGTTCTCAAATATAGTGCGCTTGTTTGCCCTAATAGGTCTATCCACAATACTCGTGCTCACTACTCGTAGTGATTAATGGTTTATGATGTGAGGACTTAAGTGTGGTAACTATGTTACTTAGTGTCAATAAAACAATCACATAAACATACAGTTTCAAATGTTTGTATGTTCATGTAAAAATAGCACGTATCTCCCCCAAAGGTTTGTAAAACAATTAAGTAATAGAAAGTGGGGCTATGAACTCACCGTGAGTTAATGATGTTAAGTGTATAACGAAATCGATGGGTATGCCGAAAAAACCCCTTCGTGCAACCTAGAATTTGATGTTGTATCTTAGGTTCTGAAATAATGATGTGAAAATATAAACGAGTCTATATAAGTTATTATATTGATCATGATTATGTACATGGTAGTTTATAGTGATCGTGTTTGTCGTTTATAGAAACGGTTAAGTTTATGAAACGTGTTTAGTTAAATATCGTACCAGTATTCGGGAAATCATAATTCAAAGTTCGTGTAATAAACGTATGAGGAGCTAGGACACTTTAAATCGTAAATCCTAAAACTTGTCATTACATTCACCCAGAAGAGGCCCTTCACATGAAATTCCCTACTAGCATATTACGTTAATAGTCAAACGTATATTATGCATGTTTGATTATATGATATATGTGTTAAAACGGTCACGTGGTTTGTGAATTTAGTTGGTTTATTTCTCGTTAATAGATTTTGGTCAAGTTGGTGTCTACCGCAAGTTATAAAGGTTTGCAAAAGTTATAAGGTTTATAAGTTATGAATATGGTCAAAAACCGGTTTTCACTTATGAAAAACATTATTCCGAAGGTCAAATAAACTATGAAGTGCTATGAAAATGTGGGTTGTTATATTTTTATCAAATATGTTAAGTTCGGTAAGTCACCAAGCTCGGAAAAGAAAATGATTCATCGTAACTAACTTTTGGAAAAACAACTTTCGGGTAATAACATTCCTTGTTAGTTTTGGCGGTGAACAACCCTTGTTTTACATTTTGAGTCTTAAATTCCCATGATGTCTTTAGTAAAACATAATTCCGGAGAGCTTTCGTGTAAACTTTTGCTGGTTTGGAAATGGGTCAAAATCGTGATTGCAAAAAAGGTCAGTGGGCTGTTTTTCCAGTACCAAGGTTTCCTTTAATGATTTTTAACTAGTCGTAGCTTTTGATTCATAAGTTTGTTTTTGCCGATTCAAAAAGCTACAGTTTTCTTTTGAGTTCCTCTATAACTACATGGATATATTTAAGGTCATAGGTTCACGGTTTTGAGGCAATAATTAGCATAAGATACTTGGTTTCTCTAGTTTACTAATAATCTTCCACATAAAACCATAAGCAAGTTTTATACATGTTTACTTGTGTTTTAAAGTTGTGTACAACATGATCAATATAACAAGCATACATAGCATATAATGAGAATGAAAAACATAGAATGAAGATGAGCAAGAGCTTCCTTACAAAGGTTGGTAATTGGAAAAGGAAAACAAGATATCAACTAATACTAAACACTACTAATCAACCCTTAAACCACCCTTCTTCTTTTTTGTAAAACTCTATCTCCTTTGAGCTAATAAGGAATCTTAATCTCCTTGTGAGCTTCTACTTTACCCAATGGATCACCAAATCAATGCAAGGACTAGGTAGAGAGTACTTGTTGCTTCAATATTGATGTTATACTTGAAAGATGAAATCAAAGGAATGATTTTGTGTGGTGGTTGTATATGGACGAAAACAAGGAGGGAGGTGAGGGGTTTATAAAGCCTCTTGACTATCAAAGGAGGTGATAAGTGTGAAGATTCATCACCCTTGCTACCTAAGTTAGTGTATGTGAGTTAATCTTGTGCAAGATTGAACATAATCATGCCAAATGTCCTAGTGAGTCATTTACATGACTCACTATGGTGGTGAGTTGGTTTTTAGATATTTTCATAATATCTATTTCCTTGGTGACTAAGTTTAGTAATTTAGTGGTATAACTTGATCCCGGTAATTGTTAACGTTAAGTAATTAAATCACGAAACTTAAAACCGGGTATGGTAAAAATATAAAACTTGTAAGAAATGTTAAAAATTATCAATATACTTTATACAGATATATTAAATGAGTGATAAGTTTAACAGAGCGCATATAAATTGTTAAAACCTAAAAACGTAGGTTAAATACGCGTAAAACATAAAACGTATGAAGTTTATTGGAAAATGGAAAAAGTTAAATGTGACTTTTCAAATATGATTATTATGAACCTAAAAGGCTTATAATGTGTAGAATAGGCCTATTCTAGTGTCGGTTGGTGTTAAATGTACGTTAAGTCTAAAATCAGAAGTGTTAAATCACGTTTGACGACACCGTAAATTCTAAAAATGATTTGACTTGCCTAAAACTTACTTTATATTATAAAAATAATATAAAATGCTTAGAAATGTGTAGAGTGGCTATTTATCATGTTTGGTTCAAGTTTAACGTACGCGCGTGAGTGAGTTTAACTGGCTACTTGTAAAAGTAAATGTACTTGAAATGAAAATATTAAATGACGTAATAATTCAAGTAATGACATCATAAATTGAAAAAGGTTACAACGTGCTTCGTTGTGACAACTCGTAATTTCAGGTCATTTTGCAAACTTTGAAAATTTTATTATTCATCTCGGGAATTTACTATTCAAAATTTTACTATTCACCGTTTTCGAAGTCGAAGTAATATTCTGAGAACGTATTTCAAAATTTTACTATTCACGAAACACTATTCATTCCCGGAGAAAATCATTATTCAAGTTTCACTAATCATCATTTTTCGTAAACTAGGTTTACGAGTATCAAATACGCGTAACCTGGAGGGTTAAGCTGCGTATTCATGTAATATCATCAAGGACATTTCATATAGACTAGATTTAGTCTACACATCATTAGTAACATCATTTCATATCAATATTATGCATGCATTTGCATTTTTCATTAAACGCATAATTTTCTATTAAATAAACGTTATCGCGTAATCATTTATTTTGAACATTTGATCCAACACTTCCAAAAATTATTATGATATATTTTTATACTCATATTAAGACTATAAAAATTATATTATTAGTTTACCTGATGTTTTCAATTTATTTTGTATATAAATTGTTATATTTATATAATTAAGACGGTTTTCGTAAAATCAACTCGATAAATATTATTTCACTCAACTCATGTAAGAAATGTATTTTTATAATTTTTATGACTTCAATAAATTTTATTTTGTTCCGTTAAAATTTATTTCTAGCCAACGCTACACTAAAAAATTACTTTTACTTATTAAATACACATTATATATAACAAATAATACTTTTAATCCACAAAAGCCCAAAACTCTTCCACACTTTATTGTTTGGCCGTCATCCCCCCCCCCCTTTGTCACTCTTTTTCATTAAATAAAATAACACCTAAGTGTACACCTATTCTTCACGTTAGATATTTAGTTACTTTATCAATTATTATCCTAATAATAGAACACATACTAAACATTTTCAAAAGGTGAAAGTCTCATATCTCACTCTCTTTCTCATCCTAGAACCGGCCAACCCAAAGAAACATGGAGGAATCCAAAGATTTTTCAAGATCATGTATTCATCAAGTTCTACTAGTTATATATATTAAGGTTTTGAAATATAAACCTCTAGGTTGATTATGTAATTGCAATAAAAATCCCTTCATCATTCAAGTAAGCATTTCATGATCTTTATAATTCTTTCATATCCATATTAATGTTATTTCATTAGTTTTGCAATAAAACATGCATGTTACATATGAATTTATACCACTTTTAATGTTTTTATTACTTATGATTAATACTTATCACCCTATAATTATCCCTTGAAACATATCATTTTTAATGATGTCTAGGAACCCATGACACCCTAAGAAGGTGTATGGTAGGATTAGAATAGCTTCGGAGTTGTTTTGAAGTGGTTAGAATAAGTTTTACGCGAGAAAAACTCATTTCGACAAGTTTACTTAAGGGTCTGTCCTTATTTTTGAAATCTGGAATTTTCGACAGTAGATAAAACATTTTGGCCTAGATATTTAGAAAATATACTTTAAAAAGAAAACGTGGTCGCTTGAACGGATTAAAACGGAGCTATAACGAAGAAGATATGAATTTTTCAAGTTTGACGACGAAAACTATAAAATCCTGAAAATTCAGCATGTTACGTCCAATTTGTACGAGTCAAAAATGAGGCTTAGGCGTTATGAAATGTGTCAACTTATCAAAAATATATTAGTATACTTTGATACGAAGCTAAGGACATATAAAACGTAGAAAACGGACTTGTAACGATTAAATTACATGTGTTTACATGAAGTTGCCGTAACTATATTATATAAGAAAAACTAATATATTTCTATTAGACAAACCTTACGGCAACAAGTGACCATGTTGAGGGTCGTTTTTAACATGGATGTAGTACTTTTTATAAAGTGATGTCTTCTAGTAAAAGTAATTTCGCCAAGCATGTCTTTCAAAATGTCCAACCGTTCGTCAAGCGGAGTTGTACCGAATAAAATACGGTCACTTAAACTTTGCCGAAAACCACCCTTAAACAACATTTTGGACAAAAGTACCATACTTAACCTATATTTTTCTCTATGATCGAGACCTCTAGGATGAAAACTTGAATACTAAAACTTTGAGATAATGATACAAGCTTCCTAAAACCGTTGAGTTCGTTTCCTAACACTCGACGTGCACCATTTTACGACTAGCTTTTCGAGGCCGTTTTAGTCACTTTCATGAAATTTTCAATGACGTTATCTTACGACGAAAAGTTATAATTTCATAATAAATCACAAAATGACTATCGTAGGATATCATTTCAACGTAAATACTTGTAAAGTATTTTATAACATGACGAGATGTCATAAACATATATTTCGACGATAAATTCTATTTTCAAAAACGTACAAGTGGTATAGATTACATGTGGATTTGCATGCACGACATTGTTTCATGATTTACATTAGAACATATCATTCATAATAGGTCACGGTCAGAGGTTGCGCCTCATTTCAGTATTGCCATTATATCATCATAATCATTGCAACAGGTGAGTTTCATAGCCCCTACTTTTATATGTTTTGAATTACTTTTGGGGGAGATACATGCTTAACTATTTTTCACAAGTACTTTAGATTTTTAAGGATAACTTTTATCATGATCACCATTGTTTCAAAACCGAATGTTGTACTATATCAATTGTTCTTATTTGCGTGGTATAGTTCTACGTCGAATAAAGTGAAGTGCTATGTCAGTTGACTACTGATACATTGAGTCATGTACTATTGATTATGTGCTATAGTTCTACGTCGAATAAAGTGCTATGTCAGTTGACTACTGATACATTGAGTCATGTACTATTGATCATGTGTTATGGTCCTACGTCGAGTTAGGTACTATTATGAATTCATTTGACATCATGTGCTTGAACATAAACTATACACATTTTGGCAGTGGGTTGTGAACACACAGGTTGCAAGTTTTGTATGGGTGAAACTTGGAACTGAGTGGATTTACAATGCCTTTGCTGCATAAACGATTTTGAAACGCTTTACATTTCAACACAAACTCTATGAACTCACTCAACCTTTGTGTTGACACTTTTTAGCATGTTTTATCTCAGGTATCTAAGGCATTCACTTCATGGCATGCACATGGACACATCATAGAGTCGCGGTGACGACGCGTCTCACTTGGGTTTTATGAACTTTAAAAACATCGTTTGACTTGTACCAAACTTATTTTCCGCACAAGTTAATTTTTATTTGGGACCTATACTTTGTAAACTCTGATTATTTTATCAAATCAAGCGATGTATTTTCCAAACGACACTTTAGGTCGTTCAATATAACTGTGATTGTGATGCTATGACAGTCAATCCCCAGGAATTCCATTCCGCTGCAAAACAGGTAATTTGGGGGTGTGACATTCGTCGTTTGGAGTCTAGTAATTTTATTTCTCACAATAAGTTAAAGTCGTCCGCTTTGTGTCATTGTTGCCAGTTAGGAAAACAAATAAAGCTTCCTTTTTATAATTTAAACTCAAATGTTGCATCTATTTTTGACATTATCCACTCGGGTTGGACATCCCCTATTCCGAGTGAGAGTGGTATTTAATATTTATGTTATCTTTTCGTATCATTTCTCGCATTTTGTTTGGATTTTTATCCGTTGCATAAAAAAATTTATTTGTATGACAATTTTATTATTTTTCACGCTTATGTAAATTAACAATTTGGTGTAGATATCTAGGATTTACAACGTGATCATAGGGGTGAATATGACAATGCACGCTCCCATGACCTTTTTAGCAAAACCGGCATTCAATTTCATTTTTCTTGCCCACACACATCAAAGAAAAATGGAAAATGTGAACGTATGTTGTGTACCATCAACAACCTTATATGCACTTTGCTTTTTCAAGCTCGCATTCCCCCTCCTATTGGGTTCAACATGGCTGCTTATATTTTGAATATTCTTCCCTCCACTTCAATTCAAACTGAAGTTCCATTTAGTAAACTTTATAACAAACCATCCTCTTACGACAATCTGTGTGTATTCGGGTGCCTCTGTTATCCCTATATAAATGTTGACTATAAACTTCAACCGCGATCCACTCCCTGCGTGCTTCTTGGTTACCCCGCTAACCATCGAGGCTATAGGTGTCTTGATTTATCTTCGAATAGAATCATCCTATCACGGCATGTTTGATTTGATGAGGGCACCTTTCCTTTCGCCAAACTACACGAGTGCACGTCTCCTACTTACGATTTTTTTGTCTACAATACCTCCACCAGTTTCACCAATCCCACGCGTAGCCCATGATCAACCCACTAATAACTTGCCTCCTCATTCACCTACTAGCCCAACAACCACAACTCCTCCAAGCCCACTACACCATGCCACACCCGAGCCCAATAACCAATAAGCCCCTCAGCCCGATACATCCATCACTATACAGTCCAACACTCCTTTAAACACCACCACATATTGCAGCCCGAATCACAACTTCGATCATGCCCCCTCCAACATTACCAATACCGTCCCCACAACCCAAACGCAAAAGTCCACACAACAGCCCAGTATACCCACTCAAACCGTTAACACTCACCGTATGGTCACACGTGCTAAAGCCGCTATATCTAAACCTCTTGAGCGTATGAATTGTCATGTCAATTCTGTTTCTCCGCTCCCTCAGTCTGTTCATGCTCTTCATGATCCTCGGTGGAACTAAGCTATGTTAGATGAATACAATGCTTTAATTACTGACAGTACGTGGGTACTTGTGCCCTGTCCAGCTTGTAACACCCCACCTCAAAAAGGGGTCAAATGTCACATTTATGGCATCAACAGAATAATAAATACAAGCGGAAGACTTTAATAAATACAATGATAAGTCACGCAAACAATATGACTTCCAAAATACAAATCCAACAAAATCTAAAGGAAAGGAAATATTCAAGGATATAAGTCTTAAACATAATCCAAAACAATGGGGAATCTATCATGGGTTGGTCCTCTAAGAGCTCCTACTCTCAACACTCAAATCCCAGCATTCTGCTTATTACCTGTCGTAGAGAAAAGAAAATGCGGTTGAGCTAACGCTCAGTGAACAGACATAAACAATATAGGTAATAAGACAAAAATAAATAAGTGAAATAGAACCATGAGAACCTGCTGAACAAGACATCATATGAAATAAGATTCAATTGAAAATAAGGAATCAAAGAATAACGGAGAAATGCCCACGAGCTCAAACATGTGTCTAAGCATGATACATGAATAGACCAAAATAATCAAACGTATATAATATAATAACATAAAAAGTTGTACATAGGATTTGCAACTCCTGATGTACCTAAACAGATGTGATATGGGATATTGGCACACACAAGTCCATCACTTAAACATAACCTAACTAAGTACCTAGGATGCATCCATATGCTCCCTGCAAAACAAATAATACATATACAAGTACTAGACTATACATATATATAAATACTAGCAGGGTACCCGCGCGATGTGGCGGAGGGTAACCTGTGACTAAATTTTTCTGTGAACAAATGTTATTTTATTTTGAGCAGCGAACAAATGTTATTTTATTTTGAGCTGCTTGATTTCAGATTTATGTTTTGAAAGTTTAATTATATTGTACATTGTGGTTAAAGAGTTATATATTTTGGTGAAGAGGTGAATTAAATTGTGTATTAATTGTATGTATTAAATAGTGTGTTTTTAGTTTTATTTGTATTGGTACATTGTGCTTAGGTAGTTGTATATATTTGTGATGGGGTGTATTAATTGTATGTATGTAAGAAATAGTATTTGCTTAAAATCAATTGTGCTTTACATAGTTGTACATTATGTTTTATAAGTAGTATTTGCTTAAATTCTAATTTAGGAAATCTTAAACTCATAAATAAGAGAGAGGATCATCCCTCCATTATAAGTAGTATAGATAATAATAATAATGGCCATGGTGTTATATAGCATACAAATGTGGGAACGATGTGGACTAATCACACCTCCACAGATAGTGTCATGCCATTGGTGCCTCAATGACAATATCATGGTACCTTCATGACCATTTCTCAATTGATGATACTTCATTTAGCTACTTAATAAGATAAGAAGATCCATAAAAAGATCAAATAACGGAAGGCTAATAGCTCGGGTACCAGAATAAGACAAATAATACAAATAAAACATAGAGAACAATAATAGATTGTCCAGCAAGGATAATGTCTAAATGAAATGAGCATAGCATCCAATGGAATAATCAAAATAATTTCAAACAAATATGGATCATGATAACAAATGGCAAAAATATTTGTACCTTAACGCAAATGAAAGAATGAACACAAGAAAATACAAGCTACTCCCTCTTCAGAGAATCTACATGAATTAATGATCATTTTATTATTTATAAGTCCCTTTTATAAGTTCGTAACTGATTTTAATACTTAATACTTATAGCTATTTTTATTAACATGTTTAGGGTTTCTCGTGTGAATTAGGTTCATATTCTTATGATTTTTAGGACACATCAAACAAGCTTCTGAGGTTTCCTAATTTTAACCAGTGATATCTACATGTGTTAAGTACCTCCCCAAATTTTTATAGATTTTATCTCCTAGTGTAAGTATCTAAAGAAAAATTGTTTTCTCAAACCTGTCCAGAAAGTGACCTGATGGTATACCCAGAGAGTTTGCATTTATTTAACATATTAAAACCTTCGAGACAAATTCACAAAAAATAAAGTAACTAATATACATCTTTAATAATCTCCTGCTAAAATTTGGAATCGTAAATCGTTATGGTTTGAAAACTACAAATCATAAACACCGACTGAGTTCAGAAACAAAATTCCCATATTTGAACTAGTAAAAATCAAACGACCGCTTTCCTGACCTCCAACGGCAAAAAAAGCTTACATATTAGTAGGAATCTTAAACTTACTTTTAGAGTCAAGAAAAGTGTAAAATGCTACAGTATAACTTGATTTACAGCCTCTCTATACGAGTTACGAATTTTCTAGAATTACAAATCCACAACTACAAGCCCTAACTCTTTTAAATCCCTTGTTAACTATCGATTCTAGTAGTACCATATTCAATGTATAATTAATGATCATATACAGATTTTAATGAGAAACAATAGGGCTGGAAACATGATTAGACAACATATGTATATTAACGAGATGTAGAAGTAGTATAACGTGATTTATATCAGGTTTTCCATGTTAAATGTATCATATTAAATCGTATAACAATTGATAAGTGCAAAGAAAGTATGATAAAAAGTTACCTTAGGGCTGAATTAATGAGAATCAAAAGGAAAAGAGTACTTTTATTCATACACAATCATATACTAATACCCCAAGGCTGCAACGACATGCAAAACCCTAACCACAACGATCACCAAGAGCTGTTATCCTTCGTCCTTGCTTCTTATTATAGAGGAATGATTTGGAATGGTATATTGTTTTCTGATTTTGGTATGGAGAGAAAAGGATAAGCAAATGCTATATGATGTTAAAAGAAATCATGTAGATTAGTCACAAGAAAGGAATGTCATATAAAATTTTTAAGGTATGTCGTGTGGTTATTTTAGGGTAATGATGTATACGTATCTTTTAATTTGACAAAGATATATGCATGTGTCATTTGGTTCTTATCTCAACAGCTTGTGAATCAAATCATATTCGGTTCTTATCTTGTATAAACATGTGAAGTGTGTGATACAAAGAGTGTGTCGTTTGTTTAGTTAGGCTAGGATTAGGAAAAGACAATGTGTATATTTATTTAGCTAAGTCTAGTTTAGGATAATTTTAATAACTTTGTATTTATTTCATAACATATAGTTTTTATATGCCTATTTTAATTATTCAACTTAGGGTAAAATCAAAATAAATATTAAAATGTTATTCCAAACTTTAGGGTGTTATACAACTAATGTGAATATTGTTCATTCTATGTGGCTTTTCATGTATAAGTTTTATGTAGATGGTACTTTAAGCAGGTATAAGGCGCGACTTGTTCCAAATGGTCGCAGTCAACAGTAGGAGATTGATTGTGATGAGACTTTTAAGCTCATGGTCAAACCAGCTACAATTCGCATTGTACTTAGTCTTGCAGTGTCTAGTGATTGGCCTATTCATCAGCTTGATGTGAAGAATGTTTTTCTTCATGATCACTTATCGGGGACAATTTATATGCATCAGCCGTCTGGGTTTGTAGATCTTGCGAACCTTTTTGTCATTTATACCTTGTATGGGCTTAAGCAAGCCCTTAGAGCTTGGTTTCAGTTGTTTGCATGATTTGTTACTCGCATTGGTTTTCAACATAGCAAAACTAATGCATCGCTTTTTATCTTCAGCGTAGTGCTGATACGGATTCTTTGTTATTATATGTTGATGATATTATCTTAACTGCTTCTTCTACTGCCTTCCTACAACGCATTATACTTCCCTTCATGGAGAATTTACAATGGCGGATCTTGGGTCTCTTAACTATATTCTTAGTGTTTCCACTACCCGTACAACATCTGGTATGTTTTTATCGTAGTCCAAGTTTGCTGAAGGATTTTAAGAGAGCTTATATGCAGAAACGTAATCCGTGCCGCACTCCTGTTGATACAGAGTCCAAGCTTGGACATGATGGTACACCCTTTGCTGATCCCACCTTATATCAGAGCTTAGTTGGCGCCCTTCGGCATCTTACCTTTACGCGCCCGGATGTTTCATACGTAGTTCAGCAGGTTTGTTTGTATATGCATGACCCTCGTGACACATTTTCATGCTTTGAAGCGTATATTATGCTATATTCGTGGCACTCACAGGTCGACTTCTAGTTATTGTATTTTTCTTGGTGACAATTTGTTATCTTGGTCTCCTAAATGTCATGTGACATTTTCTCGGTCGTGTGTTGAAGCAAAATATCATGGTGTTGCTAATGTGGTAGCCGAGACAGCTTGGGTTCGAAATCTGCTGCGTGAGCTTAATGCACCTTTGTCTATGACTACTATTGTTTATTGTGATAAGTAAGTGCCGTATATTTATCAATGAATCTTGTTCAACATCAACGTACGAAACACATTGAGATTGACATTCATTTCGTTCATGATTATGTCGCTTCGGGATAAGTTCGTATGCTTTATGTCCCTTCTGATTTTTAGTATGCTGACATAGATACCAAGGGTCTTCTTGCTGTATTGTTAATTGATTTGCGGTCCAATTTGAACATTCGAAGGCCTCCCGCTCAAACTGTGGGGGAGTAATTGTTGGTCCGATATTTTTGTGTAAAACCATGAAACGTATGAACAACAGTTTGAGCAAATGAAAATAATCGATGAACATTAGAAATGAAAGCATGTTTACACAATCTTGACCCGCTACTACTAATAATACCATTTTTACATTACGACTATATCAGTTTCACTTAGATGGTAAGGTGAAGGCTTTTACGAGGGATAGTTGTGGAATACTAACTCTGGTAATGACAAATGATACTCTTCAGGTTATGAAGAGGAATATTCCACTTAGAATAAGAGGAAGATTCTAGTGGTGGAATCCCTTTTCTAACATCCTCCTTTTATATACTAGGGAAATACATTGTTAGTAGTTACGAGATGATAGTAACTTGCAAATTAGAAGCAAAATGGAAGTCAGGTTCACATGCCCTTGTGTAGCTAAGGTTGCATTATTGCGCTGACAACCTTTTGCATGCAATACATGCAAGTTACTTTCTCTTCTATTGATGAGTTCTTATCTTCTCAAGGGTTTTCCCGCTTTGCTATCTTGAGTTAATCCCGACCAAGTGTGTCTGAGAACTTCAGCCAGATCCTTCTTCATATTTAGCAAATAACTTTCAAATGAGCTAAGTTGTGAGCTAAATATTTTTTTTATCAAAGTTTTAACTAGTCGGGCTGCATGGTTTCTTCAGGATGATTTAAGTTGATAAGACTTTTAGAGTCATAGAGACATTTGTCAGTCCTCTTAGACTCTGATTGTTTGTAACTCCTTGTATTTTTCCAGTTGACTCCGCATTAAGTCACAAAGTGTTTTGTTCAGTTTGGACTTCGTCTTCTTTGAAGCTTGACTGTTTTCCCAAGAAGTATACAACATATCTGAGTTTTTATACTCTGATATGTGAAGAAACTCAGTGATTTTGGTTATAAATGATGTTCTTTATATCAGTTTTTGGCTATATAAAGTTTTCTTGACTGTAACTCTTCTCAGGTTGCTCGCTGAGGTGTATACCTTTGCGAATATTTTGATACCTGATTGTGATCAGCTGTGATGATCCTTGTCAGGGAGTAAACTTTTCTCATTGTTTACATTTTGACTTAATCAGAGAATGGACTAGCTCTCTGATTTTATCAGCCAGTGACTTAGGCTATTTTTTATGTGTCAAATATTTGGTGAGGGAAAATTTGGTCAAATTTAGACTCAGCAGTATTAGCCGAGCATTCCCCTTAGCCCATTTATGTTTATATATATTATGTGTAGTTAGGCCCATTAAGGGTTTCTTATGTTACATGATACATTGTTTTTATTCATTGATAAGCCGCTATTGAAATATTGATGGGTATTATACCTATTATAATATATTGGACGTATTTCATACCCACTAAGGATGTCGGTTGAAAACCCATAATTATTCACATACCTATAGTGATTCCTTTTTATAAACCATACATCCCTAAACATTTGTAGTAAAACTTATAGAGTATTGTTTTTGGGATGTACTATATGAACGGGGTCTATGCCCATAGCCTGCAAACCCTCCCTAGTGGGAGGGGTACCTTTGCAGGTTTTTGTCCCTTTTTTTTTGTCTGTTTGCTGTCTTTTTTGTGTCCCAAGATTGCCCACAATTTTTTTTGTCCCAAAGTATTTTTTTTGTCCAAGTGCATAAGCACACAAGAATTTTGTTTTGTCCAAGTGCATAAGCACACAAGCAGTAAGCACTCCCAAACTTTTTTTTTGTCCAAGTGCATAAGCACACAAGCAGTAAGCACTCCCCAAGTGTTTTTTTTTTGTCCAAGTGCATTAGCACACAAGCAGATTGCACACAGGCTCAGATTATACTAATCATCATCGCCAAGTTTTTTTTGTCCAAGTGCATAAGCACATAAGCAGATTGCATTAGCACACAAGCAGATTGCATTAGCACATAAGCAGATTGCACAAAGGCTCAGATTAACACGTAATCATCATCGCCGATTTAGAAAACCATTTGCACAATTGATAAAAAGTGTTAGGCTCGGATATGAAGGTTGCAAAGTGATAAAAATATCACTTTGCCATCCGTTCGGTTATAAAACCAATCGTCATCGCCTTTTTTTGAAATTTTTTTTGTCCAAGTGCAGATTGCACACAAGTGCACAGATCAGATTGCACAATACCAGATTGCAACCAAGTTAGATTGCCACAGATTCCACATTATACAAGTGAAACACATGTTTCATAATGTTCACAAGCAAGTACCAAAAGCAAAAGAAAGATTCCCAAACTGCAGGAACTCACAAGAAAGATTCCCAAACTGCAGGAACTCACAAGAAGATTCCACATTATATTCAGCCTCATCACCACAAGGCAGTATCACATTCACAAATTACCACAAACAAAGCAACTATCACCAAGTATCTCTCACCACAAAGCAGATTCACAAAGTTACTCTCACCACAAACAAAGGGTTTTTCAAAGTACCCCAAAGTTACCACAAGCAGATTCACCAAATTACAACAAGTGAAGATTCCACAAGTTACAACAAGTTACAGATAGGGTTGGGTTATGTCACACCCCCAAATTACCTGTTTTACAGCGGAATGGAATACCTTGGGGAGGACTGTCATAGCATCAAAGTTACAGTTATATCGAACGACCTAAAGTGTCGTTTTGAAAATATCGTTTGATTCATTAAAATAATCAGAGTTTACAAACATTAGGTCCCAAAAGATTTTCAATATATCAAAACGAGTTTGTTACAATCAAACGATAGTTAAGTGCATAAAATATAGGTGAGACGCGTCGACACCGCGACTCTATGATAAGTCCACATGCATGCCATGAAGTGAATGCCTTATATACCTGAGATAAAACATGCTAAAAGTGTCAACACAATGGTTGAGTGAGTTCATAGAGTTTGATTAACAAGTAAAGTTTTTAAAGAGCGTTCATGCAACAAAGGCAAGTTTTTGGTCATTTAGAATAGTCCAAAAAGCAAAGGCATTGTAAATCCACTCAGTTCCAAGTTCCGCCCATACAAAACTTGCAACCTGTGTGTTCACAACCCATTGCACAAAAATATAGTGTGTCTAGTAGTCGAGTATAAGTGGTCATAATAGTTCACAATATAGTACCACGTATATAATAATGTATGCCAGGCAAAGCCCCTAGAATAAATAATATGCGTCCCGTAACATAGTGAACGAGAGGTTGGCCGACCTCTAATAGCGCTATCCATACTACCTACTAATAGGAGACTAACAATGCGAATGTACGAACAGTACATCATACAACTATTATATACAATTAAGAACACTCCGAACATGGGATAATTTGCACTGCTCCGAACAGGGGAGACTTAGATTGAAAATGCTCCGTTCCCATAGGGAGACATTCTGCTCCGGACCGGGGAGGCTTTATAGTGATGCTCCGAACAAAGGAGACTTAGGTCAAGGTCATAACACGTACGGTTCAATAAGTTCAAACAAGTCATAAGTTTGTATTTAAGTTCAAGAGTTCCGTTCAAAAGTTCATAATTAAGTTCAAAGATTTAAGTCGAGTTCAAAAGTTCAGAACAGTCAGAGAGCTCGAAACATATCAAAAGGTTCAAAATAGTCAAAGGGCTCAATATTATGTCAAACAAGTTCAAAATAGTCAAAGGGTTCAATATAAGGTCAAACAATTTGAAAATAGTCCAAAGGTTCAATGTAAAGTCAAGCAAGTTCAAAATAGTCAAAAGATTCAATATTAAGTTAAAAGAAATTAATTATATGTCAAAATGTTCAAATCAAATTAAAAGAGATTTATTATATGTCAAAAGAATTAAATCAAGTTAAAAGAGATTTATTATATGTCAAAATAATTAATCAAGTTAAAGGTGATTAATTATATGTCAAAAGAATTAATCAAGTTAAAGGTGATTAAATATATGTCAAAAGAATTAAATCAAGTTAAAGTGTTCAAATCTATGCCAATGTGTTCCTATCAAGTTAAAAGAGTTTAACTATATGTCAAAAGGTTCATATCCAGTCCAAAGTGTTCACTTATATGTTAAAGGGTCCAATTCAATTTAAAAGAGCTCAAATATACATGTTGAAGGGTCCAAAATCAAGGAAAGTGATTCAAATAATAGTGTTCATAACATAGTGATCAATTTAGTTCGGACACAATCTACTTACTAGCATAAGTAGTGAAACCAAAGGGTAACAAGTTCATGATAGATCTAACAATATAGTTTAAGTTCATATAAGTGTAAAGTAAAAGCATAAAGTTGAGCATGTATCTCCCCCGAAGAGTTTATAAAACAATTAAAACGAGTAAAAGTGGGGCTACGAACTCACTTGTTGCAATAGTTATGCTGACAAAGTGGATGCACAGAAATGAGACGCAACTCTCTAACCGCGACCTATTATGAATGATATGCTCTAATATAAGTCATGAAACAATGTCGTGCATGCAAACTCATATGATATCCATACCACTTGTACACTTTTGAAATATAAGGTTTATCGTCGAAATATAAGTTTATGACATCTCGTCATATTATAAAATACTTTACAAGTATTTACGTTGAACAACTTCCTACGATAGTCGTTTAGTGATTTATTGGTAAATATAATGTTTTCGTCGTAAAATGACACTTTTCATACTTTGGAAATATGCCCAAAATGGCCTCGTAGAACTAGTCGTGAAATATTGTACGTTAAGGTTAGTGACGAAACTCGGCGTTTTTGAAAACCTTGCAACAATGTCTAGAAGTCATATCATTTAACTTTTGACCATATGAGTCTCGATCAATGAGAAAAATGGCTCTCAACATGACGTATTACAAAAACTGTTTTTTTTAGACTTAGGTTTATTTTGCTATTAGAAGCTGTCAAAATAAATAGAGTTTCGTCGGGTTTCAAACGTGTATATCTTGGTCGTTATAAGCTTGTTTTCTACGTTCTTTATATCCACGGTTTCGTATTAACATATACTAATATATTTTCAGTAGGTCGGCTCCTACAGATCACGTCAAACGCCTCGTTTTGTCCGTCGAAATTCGTGCAACAGCACATATATTTTCAGAAAATAGTTTTTCGTCGTCAAACTTGAAAATAGCATAACTTCTTCGTTATAACTCCGTTTTAACCCGTTCAAGCGGCCACGTTTTCGTTTTAAAGTATATTTTCCAAATATCTAGCCCAAAAATTTTTACCTACTGTCGAGAATTCCAGAATTCGAAAATATGATCAGACTTCTAAATAAAGTTGTCGAAATGAGTTTTTCTCGCGCAAAACCTATTCTAACCAATTCAAACCAACTCCAAAGCTATTCTAATCCTACCATACACCTTCTTAGGGTGTCATGGGTTCCTAGGCATCACCAAAAGTGATATGTTTCAAGGAGTAATTATAGGATGATGAATATATATATAACTCTTAAAAACAAGGTAAAAGTGGTATAAACATCCATAAGTCTTGCATATTTAACTCAAATATGATGTAATGAATATGAAATAAATATGAAAGATGAAAAATGGACATGAGATGCTTACTAGTTAGCTTGATGAGGTTTATGATCAAAGGTTTAATCCTAAACACCCTAGGTTTTTATTTCAAAACCTTAACTAAGAGTGTGTCTAGATTGTAAATAACTTGTCTAGAAAATTTTTGGTGAATTCCTCTTGATCTCCTATGGTGGCTGGCTCTTGCAAGAGGAAGAAGAGAGAATAGATTTTATTTCACCTTTGATATTTTGCATCTATGTGTTGGTTGTAAGTATAAAACAATATAAGTGCAAGTATTACAAGATATTTAGTACATAAAATGAATGTGAGTCACTCCCTTGGTCGACATATATCAAAATAAAAGACTAGATGCATTTAGTAGTATTTAAGTGTATTAATGTAGAGTAAAGTGTAGTTATTTTAAGGATAAGTAGTATCTTGTGTAAATATTTAAGCTTGTAGGGTAGCGTTAACTAAAAATAAATTTTAACGGATCAAAATAAAACATATTGAAGTTATAAAAATTATAAAAATACATTTCTTACAAAAATTGAGTGAAATAATAATTATCGTGTAGTATTTAATAGAAACGTCGTAATTATATAAATATAACAATTTATATACAAAATAAATTTAAAACACTGGGTAAACTAATAATATTATTTTTATAAACTTAATATAAGTATAAAAATATATTGGGATAATTTTTGGAAGTATCGGATCAAATGTTGAAAATAATTAATTACGCGATAGCGTTTATTTAATAAGAAATTATGCGTTAATGAAATATAAATTTGAAAAATGACCGGAAATTGAGAATTGTGACATTCTTCCCATGTCAGAGGAATCACGTCCTTGTGATTCAATTAATGATAACTATAGTCCGAACCTCGACAAGGGTTCTAAAAGTTTATGCTCGTGTATGGTCTAAATGATTATGTCAATGCTCATGCATGTGGGTTCCTCGTCCAACTAGATGTGTTCTCATGCTATCGTGACCATTTCCCATTCTAAAGACATGCTCTCTTAGGGTTAGGTTTGATGAGGCAAGCTTTCCCATTCTCGAGGAAAACCCTCAAAAGACTTTTAGGTAACCGATTTTTACTTAATCTCACAACTCATCAAACAAGAACTGTCATGAGATTAGGCTAAATCGGTTTAGGTAACAACTTGTTTCTAGCTTGATCTTTGCAACTCATCAAACAAGAACTGTCACTCGGATCAAACTGGAAACAGGTGGTTTGAAGAAAATCTTTTGAAAATTTGGCTCGATTACGGAATTGCTTACACATATGAGACTACTACTCCCTTCATTGCATGATTCTTCCTGAATTAGACATAGGTGATCAGGCTATGTATAATTTAGGAGTAACTATGCAATGCTTGGACTAATCGACTCATATGATGTTGGGTGTTGAGTCATAAGTTCGCATGTATAATGAGTATGCACTTATAATGATATGATGAGATGCTATGATGATGTAGTTATAGTCTAGGGTCAATGATGCAACCTAGTTCTCTATAACCGATGCTCTGATACCAATCTGTCACACCCCCAAATTACATGTTTCACAGCGGAATCCTAAAGTGTCATTTTGAAAATATTGTTTGATTCATTAAAATAATCAGAGTTTACAAACATTAGGTCCCAAAAGATTTCCAATATATCAAAACGAGTCTGTTACAATAAAACGATAGTTAAGTGCATAAAATATAGGTGAGACGCGTCGACACCGCGACTCTATGATAAGTCCACATGCATGCCATGAAGTGAATGCCTTAGATACCTGAGATAAAACATGCTAAAAGTGTCAACACAAAGGTTGAGTGAGTTCATAGAGTTTGATTAACAAGTAAAGCTTTTAAAGAGCGTTCATGCAACAAAGGCAAGTTTTTGGTCATTTAGAATAGTCCACAAAGCAAAGGCATTGTAAATCCACTCAGTTCCAAGTTCCGCCCATACAAAACTTGCAACCTGTGTGTTCACAACCCATTGCACAAAAATATAGTGTGTCTAGTAGTCGAGTATAAGTGGTCATAATAGTTCACAATATAGTACCACGTATATAATAATGTATGCCAGGCAAAGCCCCTAGAATAAATAATATGCGTCCCGTAACATAGTGAACGAGAGGTTGGCCGACCTCTAATAGCGCTATCCATACTACCTACTAATAGGAGACTAACAATGCGAATGTACGAACAGTAGATCATACAACTATTATATACAATTAAGAACACTCCGAACATGGGAGAATTTGCACTGCTCCGAACAGGGGAGACTTAGATTGAAAATGATCCGTTCCCATAGGGAGACATTCTGCTCTGGACCGGGGAGGCTTTATAGTGATGCTCCGAACAAAGGAGACTTTATAGTGATGCTCCGAACATGGGAGACTTTAGGTCAAGGTCATAACACGTACGGTTCAATAAGTTCAAACAAGTCATAAGTTTGTATTTAAGTTCAAGAGTTTCGTTCAAAAGTTCATAATTAAGTTCAAAGATTTAAGTCGAGTTCAAAAGTTCAGAACAGTCAGAGAGCTCGAAACATATCAAAAGGTTCAAAATAGTCAAAGGGCTCAATATTATGTCAAACAAGTTCAAAATAGTCAAAGGGTTCAATATAAGGTCAAACAAGTTGAAAATAGTCCAAAGGTTCAATGTAAAGTCAAGCAAGTTCAAAATAGTCAAAAGGTTCAATATTAAGTTAAAATAAATTAATTATATGTCAAAATGTTCAAATCAAGTTAAAAGAGATTTATTATATGTCAAAAAAATTAAATCAAGTTAAAAGAGATTTATTATGTGTCAAAATAATTAATCAAGTTAAAGGTGATTAATTATATGTCAAAAGAATTAATCAAGTTAAAGGTGATTAAATATATGTCAAAAGAATTAAATCAAGTTAAAGTGTTCAAATCTATGCCAATGTGTTCCTATCAAGTTAAAAGAGTTTAACTATATGTCAAAAGGTTCATATCCAGTCCAAAGTGTTCACTTATATGTTAAAGGGTCCAATTCAATTTAAAAGAGCTCAAATATACATGTTGAAGGGTCCAAAATCAAGGAAAGTGATTCAAATAATAGCGTTCATAACATAGTGATCAATTTAGTTCGGACACAATCTACTTACTAGCATAAGTAGTGAAACCAAAGGGTAACAAGTTCATGATAGATCTAACAATATAGTTTAAGTTCATATAAGTGTAAAGTAAAAGCATAAAGTTGAGCATGTATCTCCCCCGAAGAGTTTATAAAACAATTAAAACGAGTAAAAGTGGGGCTACGAACTCACTTGTTGCAATAGTTATGCTGACAAAGTGGATGCACAGAAATGAGACGCAACTCTCTAACCGCGACCTATTATGAATGATATGCTCTAATATAAGTCATGAAACAATGTCGTGCATGCAAACTCATATGATATCCATACCACTTGTACACTTTTGAAATATAAGGTTTATCGTCGAAATATAAGTTTATGACATCTCGTCATATTATAAAATACTTTACAAGTATTTACGTTGAACAACTTCCTACGATAGTCGTTTAGTGATTTATTGGTAAATATAATGTTTTCGTCATAAAATGACACTTTTCATACTTTGGAAATATGCCCAAAATGGCCTCGTAGAACTAGTCGTGAAATATTGTACGTTAAGGGTTAGTGACGAAACTCGGCGTTTTTGAAAACCTTGCAACAATGTCTAGAAGTCATATCATTTAACTTTTGACCATATGAGTCTCGATCAATGAGAAAAATGGCTCTCAACATGACGTATTACAAAAACTGTTTTTTTTAGACTTAGGTTTATTTTGCTATTAGAAGCTGTCAAAATAAATAGAGTTTCGTCGGGTTTCAAACGTGTATATTTTGGTCGTTATAAGCTTGTTTTCTACGTTCTTTATATCCACGGTTTCGTATTAACATATACTAATATATTTTCAGTAGATCGGCTCCTACAGATCACGTCTAACGCCTCGTTTTGTCCGTCGAAATTCGTGCAACAGCACATATATTTTCAGAAAATAGTTTTTCGTCGTCAAACTTGAAAATAGCATAACTTCTTCGTTATAACTCCATTTTAACCCGTTCAAGCGGCCACGTTTTCGTTTTAAAGTATATTTTCCAAATATCTAGCCCAAAAATTTTTACCTACTGTCGAGAATTCCAGAATTCGAAAATATGATCAGACTTCTAAATAAAGTTGTCGAAATGAGTTTTTCTCGCGTAAAACCTATTCTAACCAATTCAAACCAACTCCGAAGCTATTCTAATCCTACCATACACCTTCTTAGGGTGTCATGGGTTCCTAGGCATCACCAAAAGTGATATGTTTCAAGGAGTAATTATAGGATGATGAATATATATATAACTCTTAAAAACAAGGTAAAAGTGGTATAAACATCCATAAGTCTTGCATATTTAACTCAAATATGATGTAATGAATATGAAATAAATATGAAAGATGAAAAATGGACATGAGATGCTTACTAGTTAGCTTGATGAGGTTTATGATCAAAGGTTTAATCCTAAACACCCTAGGTTTTTATTTCAAAACCTTAACTAAGAGTGTGTCTAGATTGTAAATAACTTGTCTAGAAAATTTTTGGTGAATTCCTCTTGATCTCCTATGGTGGCCGGCTCTTGTAAGAGGAAGAAGAGAGAATAGATTTTATTTCACCTTTGATATTTTGCATCTATGTGTTGGTTGTAAGTATAAAACAATATAAGTGCAAGTATTACAAGATATTTAGTACATAAAGTGAATGTGAGTCACTCCCTTGGTCGACATATATCAAAATAAAAGACTAGATGCATTTAGTAGTATTTAAGTGTATTAATGTAGAGTAAAGTGTAGTTATTTTAAGGATAAGTAGTATCTTGTGTAAATATTTAAGCTTGTAGGGTAGCGTTAACTAAAAATAAATTTTAACGGATCAAAATAAAACATATTGAAGTTATAAAAATTATAAAAATACATTTCTTACAAAAATTGGGTGAAATAATAATTATCGTGTAGTATTTAATAGAAACGTCGTAATTATATAAATATAACAATTTATATACAAAATAAATTTAAAACACTGGGTAAACTAATAATATTATTTTTATAAACGTAATATGAGTATAAAAATATATTGGGATAATTTTTGGAAGTATCGGATCAAATGTTCAAAATAATTAATTACGCGATAGCGTTTATTTAATAAGAAATTATGCGTTAATGAAATATAAATTTGAAAAATGACCGGAAATTGAGAATTGTGACAGGTTATAAATTTCAAATCATCTTAAAATAACAAACTGCTTATCAAGCATATAAGCAGTTTGTTATTTTCAAATTCATAAGCAATTTCATCTCCAAACCCTCTAACCCTCTAAATAATAGGGAGGGTTAATCTAAAAAAATAGGCACAGTCAATATAACCCAACCCGTAAAGTACTATTGGAACGAGGTCTAATCTAAGCCTGTGTGCAATAAGTAGTTTGCCAAGAAACCACACAGAGCCTGTGGACTGGGGTAGGCCAGAGCAGGTATTCGTACCACTCAATGGTGGCAGATCAAGGTGTTAACCTACCCGTTTGCACCCACACAACTCAGGCAGTTTCACATAACATCACATAATCACCCACTCACATAAGTAGTTTGTAACTGCTTTTACCATAGGGTTTGTTAAATTAAACCCAGAAATCACACAAACATCACATACTCACCATCACAGAACCAAAATACCCAAACCCTAAAAAAAATTAGGCATTTTTTATTTTTATAGCAGATCTATTTAATTAAACCCACAAATCACCCAGAAATCATACAAACATCACATACTCACCATCAAAGAACCAAAATACCCAAACCCTAAAAAAAAATTTAGGCGTTTTTAATTTTTATAGCAGATCTATTTAATTAAACCCACAAATCACCCAGAAATCATACAAACATCACATACTCACCATCAAAGAACCAAAATACCCAAACCCTAAAAAAAATTTAGGCATTTTTAATTTTTATAGCAGATCTATTTAATTAAACCCACAAATCACCCAGAAATCATACAAACATCACATACTCACCATCAAAGATACTACCCACGTGTTATTGTCACCGACAGAGATTTAGCGTTGGTTCGGGCATGTAGAGCAGAATTTCCTACCGCTCACAAATTACTCTGTCGATGGCATATAGAGAAAAATTTGCTCAAGTTTATGAGAAACAGATGCAGTGGGATAGATGAGTATGACTCCATTAAAAGGAGATGGGATCGGTTGGTTAAAGCTCCGACACGCCTCTTGTTCGAGCAACATTATGAGCGCCTACAACAACGCTTGGTCAACCATGCGGGTACTAAATTGTTAATTCTATTTATTTTTATTATTCAATTAATAAGCACCCGAATGACCTTTGATTAATTCATTGTTTTTTTTTCAGCTATCGCTGAGTATCTGGATAACTGGCTGCGAGATTACAGACACATGTTTGTCTCGTACATCACCGATGAATATCGCTCCTTCGGCCAGACAACAACGTGTAGAGTTGAGGCTCACCACGCGTTGTTGAAATTATATTTGGGCAGCACACAGTCCAATTTAGACAGGTTGTTGAGTGCAATCGATAAGATTGTATTTGCGCAAGAAAATGCGATAAATTAGAGTTTTAATAGAAGCATCATCGAGAAAATAAATAATTGTAATATACTACTATTTCAAGAATTGTGGTATAAAGTTTCTCACCATGCTTTCAAACTCATGCACAAAGAACTCCACCTGTCTATCACCGTAGAAGATTGTAGCCATAAGTTGCGTACAATTTACGGATTGCCATGCTTTCACGAGATGCAATACTATGTATATAATGGTAAGTAAATTTATAACTATCAAGTTGTTTTCCCCATTAATATCAGTGATTTATTTACGGGCGGCATTGTAATATACTACTACTTTTAATGATTTCAGGACGCCCCATTCCACTGGAAGAACTTAATACTTTTTGGAGAACCCTACATGTTCTGTGGCCTAATATCAATAGGCCACCGCCTGAAGATGGCTCTTCCAGTGATGATGATGATGATGATCATCATCATCATCATCATCATGATACTTCGTTTAGAGATGACATTCGGCAATTCAAGAATGTTTTTACCAAAGCATCGTCGTTTGTCAAGAATAATATGATACCGAAGTTGAGATTGATATACCAACCTGCATCTGATGACACATGGGAACCTGTTATTCAGAAAAATACCCGTGGACGTCCGAGCGCAAAGGACAAAATGGGCAAGGCTACACAAGTCCCGAACTTGAATGAAGACCCGGACTTGAATGAAGTTCAAACCGTAGATCACCGAAGAAGCACCGCTACAAGATCTACACAAGTCCCGAACTTCAACAAAGAACCTGCCCAACATAGTTCTTTCACGGGTCCTAGTGATCAACAAAAAATAAGACACAGGTTGTACGATGGAGATGCAGAAAGTGAAATGCTTATGGGTATGCTTCCAGTCCTTTGGCATCCATACATAATCAGTATATATAATGTGGTGGGTGACGTAAATTGTGGGTTTCGGTGCGTTGCCCATGGTGTTTGGGAACAACAACATTTGTGGCGCCAAGTTAGGCAGATGTTATTGCAACATATGGACCTACATTGGCAGGTTTACATGGGTTTGTGGGGGGAAGTTGGTTTTAACGAACTTCGCCGTACAATAGACTGGTCCGGACATGGAAATGCACCGACTGATCGCTACATGGAAATGCCAAACACGGGGTTGGTTATTGCAGAACTGATTAGACGACCCGTTGCATTTATATCTCTCAGGGGTTGGAATATGTGTTTTCCGCTTCTCAGTGGTCCAGACTTCTCACAAAGAACTGACCCCCTTGTGATAGCCCATGTGGGGGACAAAGTAGGTCATTACATTGTTCTGACACTAGACGAACATTCTCCACTTCCGCATCTCCACCCACAATGGAGGAGGCACAGATCCGAAGCTGCATCCCAGTGGGAATCATTATATAGGCATCGACTACCAAATTAGTAAATAATATATACATACAAAACATTGTAAATGATTAATGATTCATGTTGTAAATAATTATAAACATAGTGAATGATTCATGTTGTAAATAATTATAAACATAGTGACTGATTACTGATTTATGTTGTAAATAATTGATTAATGATTTATGTTGTAAACATAGTGATTGATTACTGATTTATGTTGTAAATGATTGATTACTGTTTATATTTAAATTAATAATAACATTGTAAATGATACGTGTTTTATGTTGTAAATGATTGATTACTGATTTATGCAAATTATTTTGTCAGGTGGGCCAAGGAAATCCTTTCTGGTGTCGATGTAATAGAGGATTTATTATAGAACGGAAATCCACGAAAGAAGGTAGTCGGGGCCGACCGTATTATGCATGTCCTCTTTCAGTGGTAAATAATCATACGTTTGCTTAGGGGTTTTATGTAAATAATTTGTTTGTTAAAAATACATTTCTTATTATTTTCTTAACATGTAACAGCCAGGTACATATGACTATGGGTGTCGACACTTCAGTTGGAAAGATGAATTTGAAAGACGCTACTTTAGTCGAGCCTCATCTTCAACGCAGTGCTCAAACTGCGTTGCTAAAGATAATAAGATCAAGCTGTTGAAGACAAGAATAAAGACGCTGGAGATGGAGTTAGAATTGGCAAGGAATCCTGAGGATCACGCTTGTCAGTCGGGTGCAAGGCTCCATGATCTTTTAAACGAGATGAATAATCTTCATATGTAGTAGATGTTGTTGTATTTAAATAATATGTTAACGTTGACGTTTAATTTAATAATAACTGTTGTTGTTGCAGTTATTTAATGTGGTAATATTTAACGTGCTATTATACAAACAAAATAATTATACAAAATAATTATACATATACAAAACATTATTAAACAAAAGTATACAAAACATTATGCATGTACAATACATTATTATACACACACTTATTTCTATTTTTTTTTTTTAATAGGACAAAAAGTACCCCCTAAAAATAGGAAGGGTTCATCTAAAAAAATAGGCACCGTCTAAATAACCCATCCCTTGTTTTTTTCATCTAAAAAGAATCAACTTGTCTATTACTCCTAAAGTATAATAAGCGGGGTACCTGACCGCTGCCCGTTTTATGCCCGATCTTTATATCCATCCACCCAGTTTTAACCCTGCCCACTTTTCTTTATTTCCTTCGCCACTCACATTCTATTTTCCGGTGTGGATCCGGTTGGTTAAGTCGTGACGGTTTATTATTATTAGCCTGATCTAAGCTAATGAAAAGTACTAGCTACAATACTCTTCGCCTCATGCTTGAGGGTGATTTGAGGTGTGTTGGTCTCATGGTTACATGTGTGATTGGTTATTCATAGTCTCAAAGTTCACACACACATACCACTCCAAACAAATCCAACTCTGGGTTTTTTTACAAATGCACAAGAACTGTGAGATGAGTTTATGGTGATTTTTTGTGGTTTTTGATTTTGTTAATGGGTTGTTGAGATTCTTGATGTGTGTTAATTGTTTGAATTTTTTTTCAGGCTAACATATTGTTGGATTTCTTTTCTGCTTCTAGTCTTGGTTAAAGGTAACCACCAAATTTTATAATTGTTTTTCAACAACTTATTAGTTTTATAGTAAATTACACCGTTCGTCCTTGTGGTTTGCGTTGACCGCAGTGTTCGTCCCTTGACCAAACGACGTTAAGTTTGACCGTTAAAAACCCATCATGTGACTTGCACATGAGGGTAAATTCGTCATTTCAACACCATAAGGACGAACGGTGCAAGGACGAACGGTGTAGTTTACTCTAGTTATTAGCATCAATCAATTGACTTAGGTCTCAAATACTAACTAGAATAAGGTACGGTATATGTACTGGATCTGTTAGCCATTGTTCAAACAAAAATGGATATAGCCATTGTTCAGACAAAAGGTTTGTTGGTTTCTTCCCCTCTCTATTTTATCCAATCATATCCAAACCATTTTCTGAATGCTAATTGACATCTTTTATAGGTTCATTTTGCTTCGTGGTTGCTCTGGTTTCTACACTTACGCCATCTATGAACACTTGGGTTCACAAGAATCGCAAGCGTTCAGTCAAAACCTCCAAAACCTCCAAATTCCGACCACCTCAATCAAATACCCAACAATCCAAAACCTCCAAATGTCTTGCTGAGACCATATGGGTCTTGGCCTAGCCTTTCCCCTTGCCTACGCAACACCAACGACCCAACACGAGGGTCTTTCCCTTTCGACAACAACAATAACCAAACCATTTTCAACATCAAGACTATCAATCAAACCTCCGACACCATGAGTTCATCCGAAACCAAAACAAACACGAATAATAACGACAATAAGAGGGAGTGGTTTTGGGGCGCGTGATGTAGTAGATCAAAAAGAGGGAGTGGTGGGGATTCTTTTGGAGTAGGCGGTGAGAGGTGGGTGCCGGCGGTGGTGTGTTTTTAAACTTGTTTTCACTAAGACCCGATTCACAAATCCTTTTTATCACAACCAATTCACACAAATAAGTGTGAATTGTTATTTTTAACAAAACCTTTTACACCAACTCGTTTAACAAACTTACCAAACAGAAAATACGAAAGGAAATGATGATGGTGACGAGTCGCGTACAAACACACGGACAATAACTCTTCAAACGACTCCAAAACATTCGGGTCTTCAAAAATTCGAGATGAAATGATGGTGGGTGATGGTGGTTACGTGGTGGCGACGAGGCGTGAGGTGGCCAGTGGTGGAAGGGTGGCGGCCGGTGATGAGGTGAGAGAGAAAGAGATGAATTGGGTTTAGGGTTAGGGTATAAATGAGAGAAATGGTGAGGATAGACAATAAAGTGACTTAAGAGAAGAAGATAGTGAGGGTATTTTAGTATTTTTACCCGAGTTTAACAGTCAAACTTAACGTTGTTTGGTCAAGGGACGAACGGCGCATAACGTTTCACACTTAAGGTCGAACGGTGCAACTTTTTTGGTCAAAGGACGAAACCCTGCGGTCAACGCAAACCACAAGGACGAACGGTGTAATTTACTCTTAGTTTTATATTAATGAAAAAATAAATAAATAATCTTTTGATTTTAAATTTTCGTTATGGTTTCAAGTTGGACATGTGTTTGGAACTGCTTTTAGAGTTAATAAGGGTGATGTGAAGTAGCTGTGGGATTTGCTTATTGAATTCTGGATCTGTTCTTGCCATTAGCAGACTTACCATTAGAAGAATAAAAAATTTAAGTAACTTAAGGCCTTTCTTTTTAATTTATAATTGATTGTTGTTGGATGCTATGATTCTCTTAATTTCTTGATTTTCTAGTATTTATTGGTTACAAACAAGAAAATTAAGCTGAAATTAGGTTGTGTAAGAGGTGTTGATTGTATGTGGTTTGTAAAACTTTGTAACTTTTTTCGTGTTTGGTTTGTCGGTTAATGCTATGTTACTGGAACACAAGCCTTTCACAAAGATTCATGGCATGTTTTGATTTTTGTTTCGCAATCTGCTTATTGTGTTCTCAATGGGTTTAATGGCATAAGAATGATGCTTATATTGATTACAAGAGGCTATGATGAGTCTATGGGGGTAAGGGGTTTAAAGCTAAAATGGTCCACATCTTGGCGGGGCGAGTTACTAGACTTGCAGCCATGGTGGGCATATCCTCTTTTTGCAATCCTTTGTCCATCTGAGCCTCATTATATCTTTAGTTAAACATCATGCCGATTATGGGTTATGTGTTATTGTCATTTTCTGGTCGGGTTAAGAACAAATCCGCAGACGATTTACCGATTGGATTGGTGATATGGTTGTGTCTTCTGCTGCAAAGGCTAACGAAAATCTATTGGATAGACGATGGTTTAGCAAACACTTCACATATGAGGGGAAATTGGGGAAACTATGCAATGTGTTATAACAATTGATAAAACTTAGATCATTTCCCTAATTTTTTCTCATTTGTATTTGCCAACAGATTTGCTTTATTGTTTGGGTAAGCGTTGTTTACCAAAACCCGTATCTTGGCATGGCAGCCATGTGGCTACAGCCATGGCAGGTTTTGGGTACCGCTTTGACACTTGATGACCTGATCCTGTTTATGTGGATCTTAACATAGTAGCACGATTGGACGAACTAAGACCGCGGATCTTTTGTATCGACTGACCCGAAAATAACACCATAAATGCTACTTTAATGTCCAACGTACTTTTACATCAAGAAACAATATATAGATCATCGATGTTGTGTGGTTATGTTCCACACAATATGACTCATTTTTTATGAATACACTTGGCTTGAGAGACTGGAAATAGAATTTTATGATCTCATTGGTTAAAACTCTGCAACATTTTTAACCCTGCTTATAGGTCTGTTTAGGATTGCTTATTAGATAAACTGCTTATAGTGTTATTTTGGATTGCCTTTTTGAGATTGCTTTTAGGGGTGTTTGCGGGTATTTATTGGCATAACTACTTATATGTGGTGTTTTAGATTACTTATTGGCATAACTACGTTATGTAATTTCAGCAAGATGACCACCACATAGAGAGTGTATGATTCTATGAAAAAGGGTTCTGCTAAAAAAGGTTGTGGGATGTCGCCATGTAAGTTGTGCACAGTGACTCTATCAAATCTTTTTTATAGGCATATGTGTTCCTTTTGATTGTAACATCAACCAGTGAGAACTTAAGTGATTACACCTTCAACTTTACTTTTGAAAGTAGCAAATGTGATCATGTAACCTGCAAGTTCTATCCATCTGTTTCCTAATATCAGTTACTACCCAAAGCTACAAGTGTATTGAAATAGGTACAACACATGTTTTATAACTGTTATTTCAATGTGCAGGGGATGTGGGACTTATCAGTGTATGCTTTATGTCTTCATTATAGAACTTGACGAACAATATATAAACAAATGGATTCTCAGAGGTTCTTAATGTTGGACTCCTCCGGTAGCTTTGTGAAGACCGTTTGTTAGCACTAATATTGCTGGAACGGGTTACGGAGGCATACCAATGGTATGATGCAATTCTAGATTTGGAGTTTTTGTTATATGAATTTTGAATTTTGAAATTCAAGTTACTGACTTTGTATAAGATGAATGAGTTTGTAACTTTTGAAGTCAAAGTTAGTGAATTTGTGGTTTGCTTGAATTTGTAGTTTGTTTATGAAACTTGAGTTTTTAGATTAAAGTATAAGGTTTTGTAGTAACTCCCGTATATTATCTAAATTTGTAGTATGTTAGGTGACATTCCAATCCATGTGCAATGGGCTACGGCATATTCACAACACATTGTCGAACATGAAAATCAACACTTTTGTATTCAAACATCTTGCCACGAAGCGCGGGGTTTAAAACCTCGTATAAATACATCTACAAACATTTATTTAGAAATATAAACTTGACCAAAACAATCAAAAAGTGTTATTCTACCTTTTGATTACAATATTAGCACATTAAATAAAAATAAAAGTAATATACTAATATATTATAAAAGAAGTTTTAATTACTTAATCGGAAAATTGACAAAAGTACGATTCTGTTTAATAATATTATAAGCTCTTTCGCTACATGTAAATCGAGTTTTAGTTTACAAGGTAGAATATGATTACCATGCCTAAAATTGTACCTAAAATTATGCCTAAAACTACATGTGAATTTTTTATTGGTGTTAAACAGGGGACCTACTATCTCACAAACCAATCAAATAACGACATGCATGTTTAGGCCTAAGTTTAAGCATATATTTAGTCATGCCAATCATTTCTCCTTTCGCTACATGTAAATTGAGTTTTAGTTTACAATGTAAAATATGATTAATAACCATGTTTCTACATGCTTATCAAGAAGCGTTCACAACACTATTTTAGTTTTAAAAATATTAGATATAACTAAAAAATAAAAAATAAAAATCCCATACACCCTCTAAAAATATATTTTTTAAATACACCCCCTAAAAACATTGGTAGATGGGAAATATGATTTTTCAATCCCAAGAAAGCAAAAACGATCTTTTCATAATATCAAATGCTTTTGACAGAGACTTAGTACATTCTCTTCTAAAGATGTATAAGATGCTCAAGCTAAATCTAAGGCTGTGCACAGTGGTGACCTGGGTCACCTGTGCCACATCAGCTTTCTCTCTCCGATGACCTGACGACGATCTAGTTTGTTAATACAAATAAACCGTAAAACCGTTTATTAATATTTTGCGATCTCTTTGTGTTTTGTTGATAACAAATATTATGTTATCTTAAGTACAATTATAAAGGATACATGTTAGTTTTGTAAAGCATTTACATATAACCATTTAAATACAAAAATGTAGTAATTAAGCATTTGTTGTAATAGTTTATTAGGATGGGTAAAAATCATAACCCATGGATCTTAACCCATACCCAAAGAGACTTGATACAATGTATACTTAGATACATTGAATCTAGATATAACCCATGGACCAACCCATGACCCATAACCAAAAAACCCATGGGCAAAGAGGAGCGTTCCACGGATCCCTAGGATTACACTAGACGGATCCCTTGTGGAAGGGATCCGTGGGATCCGTGGGAACAGTGAAGAAACTTGCCTATAAATAGAGAGCCATTTCTTCATTCTAACTTACCCCTCTTCTTACTAAATCTCTAATACACTCTCATTCTCTTCTAACATATAGATCACTTGATCTAGAGAGTTGTTCTTCTTTCTTTCTATTTGTGATCCTCATATAGGTCTTCTCTAAGGCGAGATCACGAGCATTCTACAAGTCATCCAAGCAAGGGGTCCTTGATTGATTTGTCACTCCGCAAGATTTCTGTAGCGAAGATCTTGTATTTGATATTTCACATATTTGTTGTGTAATAGTTGTGTTGGGTTGGTCCACCGTGCTACGGACTCGGTATCTAGCTTTGTACCAGAAAAAGTGTAAGCAACGTTTTGAAGGCTTCTCCGCCAAGTGAAGGAGTTTGTTGACATAGTGCTTGAACTCTCGAGTAGGTGACTCGGGGAGTGGAGTAGGGCAAGGAAGGTGTCCTTGTAGCCGAACCACTATAAATCGGTTGTGTCATTTCTATCTCTTATCTTTATTTATTTGCTTGCATTATCATTAGATCTATACGTTCTCAACATCCATACGATTTCACATAATATCGAATCTAAAGTTTTTGAAATCAACTTAAAATCGGCAAAAGTATTCAACCCCCCCCCCCTTCTAGTTTTCCACATAGTTGTCACAGTGGTGACCTGAGATTTTATTTTTAATTCAAATATTTTTAAAAACAAAATTAAACTTCATTAATAAAAATACTTAACATTACAACAATAATTAAAAACTTAAACTAATAAAACGTAGACGTTACAATACTTATTAAAAACTGAAACTAATAATCTAAGTTGTAACGTTATTTGATTGTTGCCTTAAGTTGTTGAAGTTCTTGTAGTTGTCGTGCGGGCATATTTGGGTCGAGGGGTGTGTTGTAGAAAATTAAATCTTGCGTCCGGTTTGATTGTGTTGTCAATGCAAGCTACTGACGTTGGAGCTCAAGTTTCTCCCTTTTGAACTCCTCGGCTCGCCTTGCCCTTGCCTCTGCAAGCTCCAAATCTTTTTGCTTCAACTTTATGTATTCCTCTTCCATATTCTTGTTTTTTTTTCCCTACTTGAACTTTTGAACTTGAAAAAGTTCTTGGCCATCGTAGTAACAAATGATGTTGGTGGCTCGGGTGCTTTCTTCTTAGCTGCGTCACGACCTTTTGGTCGTGATTCTCGAGTCTCGTCCTCTTCAGAATCATCCACGTCTTGGGGATTAAAATGACCTTTTGTTAACCCCGAGGTGGTTTCCGAAGTCTTGGATTTCTTCCGACTATTCGGGGTGAAAGCAGGCATCTCAACAGTTTTCCAAGTATAATGCTTCCTCAAAACTTTCCAACACTCTTTCAACGTAAAATCATGCTTGTGAATCACACGGTATTCGTTACAAGCCTTTTCATAGTCGTTTTCGTCATTCTCACTGCTTCCGTGATTCTTCTTGATATTATCCATAATTGCACAAAAGAAACCAACCCTAGAACGAATTCTACCCTTCCATTTGGTCATTATGGAGTCGTAGGTTCTTGTTGAACTAGTTTCTTTTTCAAAGTACGATATTACCTCATCCCAAAACCCATTCCGGTTGATAGCGTTCCCTCTAGCCGAATTTTCCGACACATGTATCCAAGCTTTACAAAGCGCGACCTCTTCCTCTTTTGTCCATGCTTCGGCCTTTTTGGTTGCAACATTCTTGCCCTTCTCCTTTGTAGCCCGTTTTGAACCCTTCTTTGATTTGACGGGTGACGTCTCTTCGACATCGTCTCAATACGAATAGAACCGTGGGATGAACCGTGCCCCGAACCTTGGCCCATCGAAGCATCTTGAGTCGGGTATTGTTGAGACGTATAGTTTTGAGGAGGGAATTTCATAAAATGATCAAATCCATATCAAGATTAACACCATGAAGCGGTGAAAACGATTGATTAGGTTGGGAAGATTAGGAGAAATCCATGTTAGGATGATATGACTACCGGCTTGGTGATTGGTTTTGATTGATACTAGGACGACCCGGTGGGAAATATGGACGATTAACGTAAAATGGGTTGTGCTTTTGGTTGGGTTGTGGTAGTCGTGTTTCATATTCAAAACCGGGTGCTCGAAAACGAATACCCCGATTTTGTGGAGGTGTTACACCGGTTAATTCAAACGGTGGATCCGGTGAGAAATTCAAGTTCGGGGAATTTTGGGGAAGTCGGGATCGTCGGTTTTTTGATATGAGAGTCTTTCTTTGTGACATGATGAATATTGATGAGAAGTTGTTTGAATTGTGTTTGAAATTGTGTGTTTAAAAATGTGTTTGAGTTTGGTATTTATAATGTTGTAAAAGTGGTAAAGTTTTAATTTTTTTTTTTGTTTTTTGTTTTTAATCCAAACGGTTGGATTTTTACACTTTTTTTTGCTTTCCATTCGGTCGACTAGGCAAACTAGTTCGTGCCTTCCTCCCTCTCAACCGGTGACAACCGAACATCCCACATTGGGGCAACCTTGCTTGACCGACCCTCAACCCACTCAGTTCACCCCCCATTGTGTGCAGCCTAACAGTGATACATTATATGTTTCGTTCGATTTAAATACTGGCTATTGTTTGGTTATGTCCGAAACTAGATTTGGACGACCGACCATGCGAAGTTCGTTGATGTCTTAATCAATTGTAAGATAATTGTTATATCCTTTCAAACAAAAGGAGTTCAAAGTTCGCCACTTAAGTAAGATTGTGTTACAAATCAATGGGACACCTATTTTCGGAAGCGCCCATGCTATTACACTTTCTCAATTAACTTGTCGATTTTGCATGAAGACTAAGCCTCGAGGAACATCTCTTTAACACCTTATGCTTTAAGCCTCATAGCCTCATATATGACTTAATATGGTTTGATAAATAACAGTGTTGGTAAGTAAAAAAGAGTTAACAAATTGCTTGAGCGAAAATTGTTGTTGGACTCATAATTTCAGTCACGATTATAAACCGAGACTTAGCTCAAATAGAATCAAGGCCTATTAGCTCAGTTGGTTAGAGCGTCGTGCTAATAACGCGAAGGTCGCAGGTTCGATACCTGCATGGGCCAAAATATATTTTTTTTTTGTGTTTTGTTGTATCTAGTAAAAGGCGGTGATATATACACCATTTTTATTATTACATACACCATCATTCATGCAATGTTTGAAAACGTAAACTTATAGAACATTGTTTATCCTTTACCCCATTAGACATAATAAACAAAGCTGAAATGGTTACGGTTGACTCTTGTCATTCACAATCTCACATGAAACATATTAAATACCACTTGAGGCATCAATGAGAGTGCCTTGTGAAATTTCTTGCACAGATACAAGGCCATATTCCATGGCTTATCTGAACTTTAAATTAACCTCAACGAATATAATTAGCCGAGTTTAGATATGCCCAGTCTTCTGGTTCAGGATGAAATATACATCACACCTTTTGTGAAACTAGAACTACGACATTTTTGTTTGTGGGCTACAACCAAATCACCAGACACACGCCTGGTCAAGTCTCCTCCGAAGTTCAAGAACAATGTTGGTATTAAGAAAACATTCAACAAGTTTCATCAAACACCAAAGCAACATGGTAACCATAAAAGGGTGATTGATTCACTCAATGCATATATTTAAGTTCTTAGATGAAACAAATTCCTTGTAACAACCATTTTTGACATGCTAAGAGACTTCACAGGACATACATACGTTGAAAAGGTCAGAGTGACAAGATCTAAGAAAACAACAATAAAACCAAGTGAGCAAAGGGAATGAACTTTTAGCACATCATTCCTTAGCAGGACCCTTCTTTGCAGCTTCAGCAGCTGCTTTTTCAGCTTCAATCTCTGCAACAATAGTATCAATTTCAGCTTCCTCTAGTTGTCGGAGTCCCTCCTTTGTCATGACAGCAACTTCTATGTTCTTCCCTCCACTCTCAACAACCTAAGTTTAGTAACACACAAAAAAATAAGTTTTATTTCAAAATGAAACATCAAAGATACATATGTACTACTGTAGGTGAGTACTGAGTAGGTAACCAAATATGTTGCTCTCAAAATCAGACACATTCTTGCATAAGTAGATGGAACTTCCAACAACCATCTATAATATTTCCATATGACTAACTGTAATGCTCCTCACTCCAAAATCTAAGGCAATATACCAACATGATAATGTTAAATTAGGTAAAAGGGTGGTCGGATTCCATGTTTTGAAATTAATCATCTTAAGTTACAGCAATCATCTTTTAGTGCTTAAATAAACATAAAATGCTTCTGATTCTCATCATTTAGGGTCAGATAACAAGTCATATACAAACAGCAACAAATATATCTGTCCAAAAATTATAATTTAAATTACACATTTACACCTTTTGGAACCTGGTTTAAGAAAAAACAACTTCCATTTAACAAAACGACTCTTCTTAATTCACAATAATGTCATTTTATATATTCGCCCTTCAGATATTTACTTGAGAATATGTTGTACGAATATCTGAGTATTACAACTGCAAACACATCGAAACACAATCTTCTATAGGTCATAATCAAGCTGATTATCTAACTTTGATTATTAAATATAACACACATACAAATACTTTAATCACACCCTTAAAACTATACTAAAGATTATGCTCAATTCGATAACACATTAACACATGCAATCCTAGGCTGCACATATGAGAGGATGACCATCTAGAGCATGGCAATTTATTAATTCAGGAACAGTACAGATAGAATGGCTGGTAACTCATTCCGATTTCTATAAAAGAAATTGAGTTTAACTAATACAGTCTACAGTCAGGGTAGTATAAAATGTCACAAAAACATCCACCTCATGCAGAAAAGGAGGTCTCCTTTGCTCATTGTGTGTTTAAGTTTCAACTGGCATCATAAGAGTAAGCATCATCCAAGACTATGATACTCATAACCGCTCTCCCCTTCGGGTCTAGAATTTTAGGGCAATTTGAAATATCAATTCATGTTAGAAGTGAGAAAGAATGATGCCAGTGAAGAATACTCAAAACAAAGCAACCATCAAAAACTCTTGGCAAATGCCAGTCAGAATCTCATGCTCCATTAAAAAGTCATTGTCAATGTTTACTTGATTATAAAACAATTTTTTTCAAGAGAAAAACCTTATCATAGAATTTAAAACCACGCATGAACTGCAAAGAATATAACACAACCTGAAATGCAGATTTGAACTTTAAGTGAGAATTGGGAGGGGGTCAGAAGCAAGTTGGTGCATAGCTCTAAGCTGAATGCAAATTTACCCTAAATTCTATAATATTTTATGCAACTCCTGTAAGAATAAATAGGCCCCTTCTTCTATTTCTTTTTTACCAGTTTCAACATTCACTTGCTTCTATCAATACATTATGTCCAAGTAGAATAATAGAATTTTAAACAAATGATATACATATCTCCTCACAGTTGACCCTAGCAGGGAAGTAAAATGACAGTTCTAATTTCACTAGAAAACAATTTTGTTACATGCTAGAGTGAATTTCCAACTATAAATCAATATTATTCTTGATTTATTTTTCTGTTCCCAGCTTACCCAAAGTGCATATACGATCCTACTAGAAACACTAAACTACTCTTGGTCAGAAATTGTCAACAGTGAATCTGGAATCCGATTGACATTGTCATAGAGGTCTAAGCTCTAGTAATCCATGTCATCGTGTACTTAATTACATTAATTTCTATTTCAATAAACTTTCTATGCTTTTACATCTTTTCGCTTTATCTCTTTCTCGACCTGATCCATGTCAGTTAAGTTGTAGCTATTGATCTATTGGTATGCAGATTAAGCAGCATGTTATGTTGCTAATCATGACACAGTCACAAAACTAACTTGGTCTTGTCATTGATATATATTTAAGGCTCCCTAATAATACTGCTAATAATAAATACTCAACAATAGCTTGAAGCCTGCAGAAACTAATAGCACAGATCTCCATGAAGGATCAGGAAGTCACTCTAATATCAGGGATGCAGAACATATAAACAAGAAAACTACTAGGAATATTAAAAGTATCAGCAGCTGCTTTGAAGGGACGTGATTCCTTAAACTGTGAACTAAAAGAAGAAACATCCGTCCTTAACTAGTACAGCATCAACACTAAACCACTAAAACCTCATTTTTCTTAGACAAAAAATTTTTCTTTTATAGTGGCAGATACTCAGATTGCAAATAGTTTTACATGACCTAGAAAATCAGGTATCCGTAAAGAGGTAACTTGTCTAATGATTCAGAAGATACTTACTTCCCATGAAATACACATGCAAAGAGAAATATCTTTCATGATACTAGAATAACCCAAACAATGACAATGCATCTGTATGTTTAACTTTCAAAAAAAGGAACTATGGTCAGATCCCTCCCTCGATTGTTCAAAGAAGTTCCCTAAGTGGCTTAATATTTTACGTTTGTGATGATGAAGCTATGACCTGCTGGACCAATAATATGTTACCTTAGAATGACTAGACAAATGATTTCAGATTAACATTTAGACTTAATAATTAATACTATCTAGTTCAGCGAATTCAGCGGATAAAAAGACTTGTGAAATGATAAAGTTAAGTCCTAGTATTTAACATGTACCAGCAGAGAGAACGCACAGAAACTAATTAACATTTGAAATAAAGATAAGCAAATGACCTATCCATACTTACTTCCAGCAGAGCTCGGATGGTAAGTTTGATAGTTTCTTGACCAGAGGTCTCCTTATAATTTTTCTCCAAAAATTCCCTCATGGAATTGGAGTTCCTGCCAGTGGCATTAGCTTTCCACGCAGAGAATGTTCCTGAAGGATCAGTCTGATACAATGATGGAACATTAGTATAAGGATCAAATCCTACGATTAGAGTTGACAGCCCGAACGGCCTGACTCCACCACTTTGGGTATATTTCTGTTGAAGACCTGCAATATAACGTGTGATATACTCTACAGTTACTGGATCCTCAACAGTAAGCTTATGGCTCTGGCACTCAATCCTTGCCTTGTTAATAAGAACACGAGCATCTGCTTTGAGTCCAGCACAAGCCAATGCAATGTGATCATCCAAGTTTACAATTTTCCTAACTGATCTGCAAATACAGAAGAAAAGATTCAGAAAGGAACAAAGACTGCACTTTTTCACATTATCCTATAAACTAGCATCATGGTACAGCCGTACAGGGTATAACTATCCCACAATCAAATAGATGTTATCAATGCAAGTAAGATAAGAGGTTGATGAGCATGAGAATACAAACATTAGTTCAAAGATATAATACTTCTAAACCTATTTCCAAAACTATTCTTACCCCTCTAGTTATCCAAGAAAAAAGTATATAACCCACTGGTAATGGACAGACTTTGTAGACAAAATTAAGTTTATGAGATGATCATTCTATAATCTAAACTTAACGGCACAGGTGAGAATTCAATTCAATTTCTTAGTGACTTTACTATGGTATCTGGCCACCGGATAAGAATAGTAGTAATATTGTTGAGTTGATGGTTGCACGAACAACTTATTCACTGCCACACAGCCGGAGTCCGAGGGACCCACACGGTTTAGACTTATAGGAAACGTTAGCCCCGAAATTGTATTCTCGGGGATTAAGTTGGCTTTAAGTTAACTTGCAGATGAATTTCCTAGAATGTGATTTCATAACATGTTCCCTCTATCTTTATAAATACAATACAAGTCCTATATAATTCTTACCTCAGATTCATACATAACATAACCTTTATAGTTTAGCCATGGACATAGCCCGATTACTCTGATTGTGTGTTTGTTTCGGTTTTTTCGATCAAAAGTAACAAACTAATATTTATCAATTAGTCTCTACTCTTTGCCTCCCATTCTCTCCGCTTAACTCTTATCGCACAAATACACATCCAATTTCACAACTAACGATTGAATAAATTATGGTTTTCAACAAATGTAATTTCAACATTAAAAAAAAAATAATAATAATAATAATAGTAAAAGTTTATAAAGTAAACCTAGAGTCTTGAAGTTTAACAGTGGACTTCTTCTCGACACCGAGGACAACGATATCGGTACCGCGAACACCGACAGCAGCGTTACCCTTTCGAACAGCTTCCAAAGCGTATTCAACTTGGAACAAATGACCATCCGGTGAAAATACAGTAATAGCTCTGTCGTATCTCGCCATCAGTGATGATAATCAGATTATAGTTAAGGTTTTTGATTTGTTCAACTGATTTAGGTTTTTGATAGTGAAAATGCTGAGAAAAAAAATGTTTGGTTTAATGGGGATCTGTCGACTTATTGAGCAAGAAAGTAAAACTTCCTTGGAAAAGAAACAAAGAGACCCCCTTAGGTTTCTATAAACTTTGTTTCTTAACCAAAATATTGGTTACTCACTCATGTGGTATTGTTTCATATAGGCCTGAACAAATTCACTCGAAAACCGATCTGAACCGATAAACTAACCAAAACCGGACCAAATCAAAGCGAACCGACTTTTTTCGGTTCAGTTTTGGTTTTGTATATTTATTTCGGTTTTTGTCGGTTTCTGTTCGGTTTCGGGTCGATTCGGTTTTTGTCGGTTTTTTCGACTCGAAACCCGAAAACCGACCCGAACCGAGTTATTCGGTTCGGTTTCGGTTTTGATATATACTTTTTGGTTCGGTTTTCGATTTGAGTTTTTTCCTTTTTCGGTTCGGGGTCGGTTCAGGTCGGGTTTGACCCGATGCTCACCCCTAGTTTCATACGTTCCACTCGACTAGCTCGTTTGGTTCGTTCAACTCAAATGATTGAACACGTTTTGAACGATAAAATTTATGGACTCGTTAAATGGAACGAGCATCAATATCGTTTGATTGGGTATAACATTAAAATCTTGAGTTGCTTAAGCACATATCTAAGACTATCTTTATCAATGGGATTGTCAACCGGTTTGATGGGAAAAAAACAAAAAAAATATACATATTATATATATTATATTGGAAGTGAACAAAAGAAAGAAAATAGGATTGATGATTGGGTCCTTTGGTGATTTGCAAATGTGATGTCTAACCTTGACACATGTTACATTTTCATTGGTAGCTGCAAATTTGTTATCCAACCTCCTTTTTTTGCATGTATTTACTATTTTTATTATTATTAAAACTTATAAAAAAATATATCAAAATTTATAGTTTTTTAATTCTTTATTCAAAATGCCACATGTCACAATATAAATGGCCAAATATATTTTCTTTCATTTTCTTATTGGTTATCCATATTTTTGATAAACTAATAGATAATTTACATTAATTTTAGGTTTTTTTTTAAATAATAATTATATCAATATTTTTAGTTTACAATTCTCTATAAATATAGTCCAATATCAACATATTTTCATACACCTTCTCAATTCTCATTTCTGGTTTCTCAACTTTTTTATATCTAGTTTATCTCCTATGAATCCTAATTATCCAAATTATTTCCCAAACACCAAGTACTATGGAGAATATCAAAGTCTTCTAAACTCTCAGTCTCCAAATCTAAATCAAATTCCTAGTATACCCCATCATGAAACTTCATAAAGTATTTCTAGAAATTTGTTTCAAGATTCTCAAAAACCAAGCAGAAGTACCGAAAAAATTGCAAAATGGGAAACCAAAGAAGATATAGCTATGATGGCAGCATGGTGTAATGTTAGTAGTGATTCAACCCGTGGAAACGATCAAAGAAAAAGTTCGATGTCGGCAAGAATTTGTCAACTGTATGAGCAAATGAGAGCTGAAAATCCAAAAGATATCGGCCCTCGGAATGAAAATCAGATGAAAGGTCGTTTTAAACGACTTAGTGAAAACGGAAGCAAGTGGGTCGCTGCTTATAGGGCAGCGTATAGCAGAAAAACAAGTGGAATGAATTTGAAAGATGTCGAACTTGATGCGCATAAAATTTATGAGGCAGATGGTAGTAAGCTTTTAGACTTGACTGTATTTAATGAAGTTATGTGTAAACATCCCAAGTGGATGTTAAACATATATCGTGACAATACATGTTCACATCCTATGGATGAAGAACCTAATGAAGAAAGTGGTGGCAGTACGAAAAGATCGAGAACTAGTCAACAAAGAGAGTATGTTGTTCACTCCAACCAAGAAACACCAAATAGTGGGGGTTCAACTATTCAACGACCTATTGGTAGAGAGGCTTCTAAAAAGAAAGGAAAAGGTAAGGAATCACAATCCTTTTCATTCCCTAATAACGAATTTGTTGAAGAATTGCATGCAATGAGGATCACTAGGAAAAGTGAAATCAAAGTAATGAATAAAAGGCTCGAGGTAGATAAGAAAAGAGAAGAAGTGAAATAAAACCTGAAGAAAGGGAGCTTAAACACGAAGAAAGAGAACTCAAAAAAGAAGAAAGAAAGACTATAAAGATGTATCTTTTGCATCTGAATGCTTTGCTGGCAAGAGATCATTTGTCACCAGAAGAAGAAGACATGAAGCGTAATCTGTATGAAATGTTGTATGGAAAGTGATGTTTTGAATTATGTTTGTATCAGTATGAATTTTATATTTTGTTATCAATAATCAAAATAAAATCTTATCATGACATGTGGCAATGTCTAATTCCATCATAGAGATTACACATAATCTTATCAATAATCAAAAGAAAATCTTATCATGACACATGGCAATGTCTGATTCGATCATAGAGATTACATATAATCTTTTCTGTGATTACAACAAAATCTTATCATGACACGTGGTAACGTCTAATTCGATCATTGTGATTACAAGATATTTTTTCCTTCTATAAAAAGAAAGATAATTTATCAAAGTCTAACACAAGTTTTACACATTCAGGTTATATTTTCTAATTCAAGTTCTCTAAACAAATATGTCATCTTGATGAGTGTCTAAATACTCATCATTTTCGTATAATCTAAACTGCAAAATCATCTGAAAACACTCAGAAACACATCAAAATGATCAAAATATCACAAATCAGTGTTTTATGTGTTTTAAATGCAAAAATATCAAAATCAGATGAAAAATGTATCAAGTTTGCAAAATTGGCAGTTTTAGTCCCCCAAGTTTTAAAAATTGTCAAATCTAGTCCCTGGAATTAAAAAATGTGGAAATTTATCATTCAAGGTCCCTAAAGTATTCTAAGTTGTTTAAAATGGTCCTTGAATGATTCTTTGGTCAATTGGCAAGGAAGGTCCCTAAACTTTGGAAAATTGCAAAACTAGTCCTTGGACTTTTAAAAAATGGATTTTATGCAAAAAGGGTCCTTGTTCTATAAATGTTTGTCATGTTTGGTCCTTGTGAGAGTTTGGAAAGTTGGCATTTTCAGTCCTTGAGGTTTGGTGAATTTACACTTTTGGTCCTTGTATTATACTTAAACCAAACGGACACTTATATCAATCCAAATCCAAACCCAATCTAGGCCCAAAACCAGCTGGCCCAATCCTTGACCCAACCCTTTGTTATTAACCCACTCGATCAACGCAAGTCAAACCGAAGGCAAATACCGCCCTACTGTAGCATCCCCTCTTCCCCCTCTGTATACCTCAAAACCAGAGATGGTTTTCCTCCATTTTCAACCCCCCTCCATACTATGTCCCCTCCACCTCCTCTAAACTCCAAATCCTTTAATTGACTCAAACCAAACCCTCATTAAAGCTAAAACCTGCTTTGAAGAATATTTGGCGCCAAAATCACAAGTGGATGGTTCTGATGAGTTTGAGTGATCCAATGGCTAGAATTTGGTGGGAAAGATTCAGAGGACATCAGAGATGCAAGAAAGTCATTATATAGAGAGAGGAATGCAATGTATTTGACTATCTAGTGTAATTTTCATTTAAGCTTATGTCGTTTTTGTAAAATTTAAATTTCAGTGTAATTGTAATCTTTAAAGCACTTTGTTTAACTTATTTCAGTGTATGTGAATCTATTTCAGTCCTTAATTTCAAGTTTCAACCTCATTTTCAGTTTATGCAATTTTATGTTCAAAATTTCCAATGTGTTCTAATGTTGTTTGTATCTGTTAATTTGGAACCTTAAGCTCATATAAGCTCCCATAAAGCTTATCAAAGCTTTTAGAAACCTTTAAAAGCAGTATAAAAGTAAAAAAGCAAAAATCACAAAAATACAAAAAAATTAGATAAAAATAAAAAATCATGGTGAAAGGTACAAGAAGGCTGGAGCAAGGTTGATATTGGATGGCCTTGGGATTAGTGCTTCTTGGGAAGCTATAGGCAGTGTTTATTGGACTCAGTTCTCAGCTTCTACTTGGAATCCATTTGTAAGCAATTTTGATCCATTTTGGCTTTTAACTTTGCAAGACAGTTATAAGCTTAAATCTTTGTGTTTACATGTTTATTAAGTGTGGTTAAGCATAATTAATAATTAAAACCAGTAGCTTGTTCTTTTAAATTGGTAGTTACTATAAATCTTATTTTCACAGTCAATTTAGCTTATTTGGTAATTCCTAGTTTAATGTTGTTATGGCTAGTGTTTTATGTTTCATTAGTCTTATAAATTGATTATATAAGTTCTATAATCAAATTCTTGGTCTTGATCTGTTTCAGTCATTGAAAATCTTCAAAACAGTCATTTTAAAGGGTGTTTGGTTTTGCTCAGTTAACTGTGCTAAAGGACAGTTGTGTTGTTGTTTTTACTTGTTTCATATCACCTTAGTTCCTAATATCTCAATTCTACAAGAAAAACCAGTGGTCATTAGTTCAAAAGTCAAAATACTCTTTTAATCTCATCTCATAAGCTCACTGTTAGGATTTGATAGGTAAAATTCATCATAGAAGCTTAGAACTTGTTACTTTAGCTTAATTTCATTTCATTATAGCCTAATACAACATAATCAGTAAGTATCATTGATTCAAAGTTCATAATAGTCAACTTCTGTGTTTTCTTAAAAAGTCAAATTTCCAACTAGGTCGTTTTTGATTAAAATAGATCTTTTTAGTGTGAGTTTAATACTGTGTTTTAGCTTAAAAGCTCTTAGGGTATTAGAGTATAGTTGCTAAACAAAAATACAAAAATGCTAGTTCTTTGTTTCTCAGCTTCTTAAGTGCTTTTTGATTAGCTTTTTGTGGATACCTGTTCTGAAAAGTGCCCTGTGCACAGTGAATAAGCCCATTTTGAAAAGCTTGCACAGAGCTCAATTTTTGGTCTTATAATGTGATACTTGTTTCTTTGGGTAGCCAACCAAGCTATCTTGAGGTTCCAACTCTTGTTTTTCAATTTGAAGCTTAATAGCTAGGGCTGCAAGTAGTTTAAAGATTGTCCCATTTCTGTTTTAATCAAAAGTGCTTATTGCTTATTTATAGCTTTTCAGTGTGCTTCTCTGTCTCTTTTAGCTTCATTTTAGTTCTTATAGCTTGTTTGCATCTACTTTGAGCTTTTGTTTCAGCTGGTTACCTTGTTTGAGCTTATTTCACCAAATAAGCTCATTCTAGCCACTGTTGTGATATTAAGCTCCTCAACTGCTTATTTGTGACTTATAAAATTTTTGTCTTCATTAAAGTTTCATAATATCAGTATTAAAGTAGTTTTCAAAAAGAAAATCCAGAAAAAGATTAATTAAAAATCAGTGATAGTGTTTATTTAAGATTTTCTAGCTTTTTGATTTTTCTTTTCATCTTATTAATAAGCAAATCTTGTTTTTCTATTTTTCTCAGTTTTCTGTCATCATCTAGTATTTTTAGAAAAAGTTTCATAATTTTCTCTTTTTATTTAGTATTTATTAAAAATAGAAATAGTTAATAAGTATTAAATAATTAGTAATAAATAAATAAAAAGAATAAAAAATATATTTTCAGTTTTAAAATTAGTTTTATCATATTTTAGATTTTTCAAAGTTAAAATTTTATTTTTCCAAGTTTATTTTATATTTTCTAGTAATTAAGTGTATTTTAAATAGTTATTAATTAGTAATAATTAGATAAAAAGTGTGAAAAATATATTTTTAATTTTAAAATTAGTTTTATAGTATTTTAGATTTTTCTGAATCATTAGTTTATTTTTCTAGCCTTATCTTGTATTTTCTTATAATTTAGAGTATTTATTAAATAGTTAAAATAGTTTTTAATTAATAATAATTAATTAAATAGTGTTAAAAATAATTTTCTTTTTCTAATAATTTTCTTTTATTTTTAGGATTTCAAAAATGTCATTTTTATATTTTTAGGCCTTTTATTTCTTAGTTTTCACTTTTTATTTTGTACGTATACGTAGTTTTTAAACTTACGTTTACGTTTCTTTCGTCTGATTGTTGTGCTTTCCTATTCTGTGTCCTATTCCATTCCAATCAATCAATCAGTAGTATTTCTAATCATAACCTTTACAGATCACTATCCTTAGTGATCATTCTATCATCTGGAATTTGTGTTTTACACACCATTGAGTCTCCGTGGGACTAAACGACCCGGGAATTCAATCTATTCTCCAGGACTTCATTGTATTTGTGTCTGAGCAGTTTTAAGCTTCTTACGGTTAGTCATTCACAAGTGGCTGGCTTGTGTGAGGTAGCTTGACTGTAGTTCAGCACAGATCAAATTTTGGCGCCGCTGCCGGGGAGGCTTTAGCGTGTGTTTAGCCATTTTCAGACCCGTTCTTGCACATAACCCATCATTTGTAAAAAGTTTTCTGTAAAGTTATAAGAAAATCAAAAAGTTCATTAACACTTTTCCTAAAGTGTTAAAAACACCAAAAAAATATATAAAACAACAAAACAATCGGAACGTTTTCTATTTTGTATTCTCTTTTAAGGTGATTCTTAAAGAGATACGATTTGGTTAAACGGGACGATAACAAAAATATTGTCCAAAAGTTTTTAAACCCATCTGCACAAATCTTACCTACGTCTTTTCAGTGATACTTAATTAAATACATAAAAATCAACCACCGCAAATCAAGGCAGTGCACTACCTAACTGGGGGTGCGACCATTAATAAGTTCCCGAACATCAGATTTAAAACTTGCCTTTGTGTCACTTGTGATTTGGTGTACCTTTTTCAAAGAAGCCATTTCATTTGTGATTATTGGTTAAGTTCACTTGTGTTTTGCCTCATTTGTTTTGAAAATTGATTTTTATACATAGTGCATGCGCACTCGTTCTTCCAGTTCTACAAGTCCACTTTCTGAACTTGGAAACATTCCTCGAAGACGTAGAGGACGTTCAGCTCCTTCAGCCGTGACTGAGGAACGTCTACCACCACCACCTCCTGTCGAAATGGCAGAAGACAAACCCATGAATGAGCTTCTCCAAGCACCCATCGAGGGTTACGGAGATCCCATTGTTGTTCCAGCCATCGTGGCTGACACTTTCGAGCTCAAAACCGGGTTGCTCAATCTAGTAACCCAAAGCCAATTCTATGGTTTTGAGCGGGATGATCCTCATGCACACATTCGATGGTTTAACAAGATAGCATCTACCATCAAATACAAGAATGTCCCACATGAAGCTATCAAGCTTCTTCTGTTCCCATTTTCTCTAGAGGGACAAGCCCGGAATTGGCTTGAGAAACAACCCCCTCGTTCTATAGAGACATGGGAAGATCTTGTCACCAAGTTCGTTAACGAGTTCTATCCTCCATCCCTAACCACAAGTCTTAAGAATGAGATAATGAAATTTTCTCAGAGATTTGATGAATCATTCGGGGAGGCATGGGATCGTTACAAAGAGTTGCTTCGCAAGTGTCCGCATCACGGTTTTACCGAGTTAATGCAAATGGATACTTTCTACAATGGTCTCAATCAGACCAATCAAGACTCTTTGAATGCCTCCGCGGGAGGTAATTTCCTGAGCAAGACCACAAAAGAGGCCTTGCAAATCATTGAGAACAAATCTCAGGTCCGTCCTTTCAGAGCAAAGACATATCAGTCTCATGCTGGACCTTCTTCTTCTTCACCCCCCGTGAGTACATCTAGCACCGATGCTAAGATTGATAAATTCACAGACATTGTTCAGGCTTTGGTTCTTGCTAACCAAAAGAAAGTCTCCTTCACTCAGACACCAACACATGCTGAAGTGAAGAAAGTTGAAAGTTGTGTCACTTGTGGTGGTCCTCATGCTTACTACAATTGTACTGCCACCGATGGTAGTCCTTTTGAAGCAAATGCTCTAGCCGGTAGTTCACAGCAAGGAGGTAATCAATACCGTCCTCAAAATGAACCACACTACCGTGCTAACACTAATCAGGCACCACCCGGTTTTAACCAGAATCATAACATGCAAAACTGGAATCAGAACCAACCAAGAATGAACCAAGGTTATAAAAACCAAGGTAATTTCTATCCTGGACCCAATCAAGGTTTCCAACATCACGGAAACCCCAATCAAAACAATTTCAATCGAGGGAATCAATTTCATGGGAATATGAATCCTAATCAAGGGAATTTTGGCTATAATCAAAACATACGGCCTCAAATTGTCCCTCCAGCTCCTCCCGTCATTACTCCTCCAGGACCATCATCTGATGAGTTACTGAAGCAGTTCATGAAGTCCCAAGATGAAATGAACAGGTTGTTGGTCAGTCAGATCGCTGATCTTAAGAAGTCTTTAAATGATCAACCCTCGGGCTCAGGAAAACTTCCGAGCAACACGATCGCTAACCCGAGGGGCGATGCTAAGGCGATCACGACCAGAAGTGGTGTTTCATACACTGGACCTGCTGTTCCTACTACCTCTTCTTCTTCTTCTCTCCCAAAGGTAGTGGAAAGTGAACCTCCAACACATAATGGACCTACGACTCCAATGCCCCCTCCTCCTGTGGCAATGAGTCAAGTTACCAAGGAAACAACGGACAAGGTACATTATTCAAGTCCACGTAGTACCGCACAAGTCCTACCTTCGGTAGTCCAACCTCAAGTGGTCCAGAAACCCAAGTCAAGTCAAGGAGTTGTTTTTGAACCTCCTGTAGCTCCTGTTGAGAATCAGAAATCCAAATCTTCTATCCCTTACCCATCACGTTTGAATGAGCAAAAGCTCCGCGAGAAAGCTAGTCATCAAATGGATAAATTTTTCCAAATTTTCCAAGAGTTACACTTTGACATAAGCTTTGCGGATGCTATCATGCTGATGCCCAAGTTTGCATCGACTCTCAAACACATGTTAAGCAATAAGGAAAAGCTGTTTGAAATGGCTAAGACTCCTCTTAACGAGAACTGCTCTGCAGTTATCCTGAAGAAGCTTCCAGAAAAGCTAGGAGATCCTGGGAAATTTCTCTTACCTTGTGTATTCCCAAGAATGGTTGAATGCTTTGCCCTAGCAGATCTTGGTGCAAGCATTAATCTTATGCCATATTCAGTGTGGAAGAAACTTTCTCTTCCGGAACTCACTCCTACATGCATGACTCTTGAGCTTGCAGATCGTTCCATATCCCATCCTCTTGGCATTACCGAGGACGTATTTGTGAAAGTAGGAAAGTTCCATTTCCCAGCTGACTTCGTGGTTGTTGATTTTGATGCCGATCATCGGGTTCCTCTCATTGTTGGTCGAGGATTCCTGAGAACGGGCCGTGCTCTCATAGATGTATTTGAGCAAGAAATCACATTGCGTGTTGGTAATGAAGCTGTCACCTTCAACCTTGACCAAACTTCGAGGTACTCCGCAAATTATGATTCTGAGTCGGTTAACCGAATAGATATCATTGATGTTGCTTCTGACGAGTACTCTCAAGAAGTTCTTGGTTATTCTCATAATTCTGTGAGTGGGGATACCACCACATCTTCCCATCCTATCATAGCCAATTCTACTCCTTCTCTTACTCCGTTTGAGGGAAGCGACTTCATCTTAGATGAGATTGAAGCATACTTGGCTAGTGATGCTGTTCCTTGGGAAATTGATCACGCTCCAATTGATATTGAGGGGGACATACTTCTTATTGAGAAGCTGCTCAATGATGATCCATCATCAACCCCTCATCCTAGTGATTCAATTCCTGATGAGATTAGTCAAAATGAGATTAATCTGGAGGGAGATATTCTTCTTGAGAAATTGTCAAATCTGGACACTTCTTTTCCTCTCCCTTCCATCAAACTTCATAACAAGGAAGTCAATTCAGTTGAGAAAACTGAAGAATTTCCTGAGGTTGAGCTTAAGGACTTACCTCCTCATCTCGAGTATGCATTCCTTGAGGGTGATGATAAATTACCCGTCATTATTGCTCGAGATTTGAGTAAAGATGAAAAAGCTGCTCTCATAAAAATCTTAAAGTCACACAAGCAAGCAATTGCTTGGAAACTCTCCGACATCAAAGGTATCAACCCTGAGTTCTGTACTCATAAAATCTTGATGGAGGATGACTTTAAACCAGCAGTTCAACATCAGAGACGAGTGAATCCAAAAATCCATGATGTTATCAAACAAGAGGTTATCAAACTTCTTGATGCCGGATTGATTTACCCGATCTCAGACAGTCCTTGGGTCAGCCCAATTCATTGTGTTCCGAAAAAGGGTGGCATTACTGTTATCACAAATGAAGATAACGAGTTAATTCCAACTCGATTGGTTACGGGATGGCGTGTTTGCATCGACTATCGTAAGTTGATTGACGCCACCCGTAAAGACCATTTTCCTCTACCCTTCATGGACCAGATGCTTGAGAGATTAGCAGGGAACGAATACTATTGTTTCCTTGATGGTTTCTCGGGTTACTTTCAGATCCCTATTGATCCACAGGATCAAGAGAAGACCACATTCACCTGCCCATACGGAACTTTTGCCTACAAACGTATGCCTTTTGGCTTATGTAATGCTCCTGGCACGTTCCAACGATGTATGATGGCCATATTCCATGACATGATCGGGGAAACAATGGAAGTGTTTATGGATGACTTCTCGGTCATTGGGGATTCTTTTCAATCATGTCTCTCCCATTTAGATAAAATGCTTCAAAGGTGTGAAGACACCAATCTTTGTCTAAACTGGGAGAAGAGCCACTTTATGGTCAAAGAAGGCATTGTCCTTGGCCATAAAATTTCAAAGAACGGGATTGAGGTAGATAGAGCAAAAGTTGATGTTATTGCTAAGCTACCTCATCCTACTATCGTCAAAGGTATTAGGAGCTTTTTAGGTCATGCCGGTTTCTATCGTAGATTCATACAAGATTTTTCCAAAATCGCCCGGCCTATGACCCATCTTCTTGAAAAGGATGCTCCTTTTATCTTCTCACCCGAGTGCATCATAGCTTTTGAAACATTGAAGAAAAAGCTTACTGAAGCACCTATTCTCGTTGCTCCCGACTGGGACTTGCCTTTTGAGCTCATGTGCGATGCAAGTGATTTTGCTATCGGTGCAGTCCTAGGGCAACGAAGAAACAAGAATTTTCAGCCTATTCACTACGCAAGCAAAACTATGACTGAGGCTCAAACTCATTACACCACCACAGAAAAAGAGCTATTAGCCGTGGTGTATGCTTTTGAGAAGTTTCGGCCGTATCTTATCTTGACCAAATGCGTAGTGTATACGGATCACTCGGCTCTTAAATATCTCTTTGCAAAACAAGATGCAAAGCCGAGATTGCTTCGTTGGATTCTCCTCCTCCAAGAATTTGATATCATTATACGTGATAAAAAAGGAGCTGAGAATCTAGCGGCTGATCATCTGTCCAGATTAGAAAACCCTCACCAAGATGTCTTCGAGAAAAAGGAAATAAATGAAACATTTCCTCTCGAGACACTCAATGCGGTTTCTTTTCGTGGAAATTCTACCACCCCATGGTTTGCTGACTTTGCAAATTACCATGCGGGTAACTTCATTGTGAAAGGGATGTCGACCCAGCAGAAGAACAAATTCTTCAAAGATGTTAAACATTATTTCTGGGACGACCCTTTCTTGTTCAAAATCTGTGCGGATCAAGTCATCCGACGGTGTGTTTATGGACAAGAAGCTCTTGACATTCTCAAAGCTTGCCATGCTGGACCCACCGGGGGCCATCATAGTCCAAACTACACCGCCAAAAAGGTGTTTGATTCTGGGTTCTATTGGCCCACAATCTATAAGGATGCCCACGAATTTGTCAAAACCTGTGACGCTTGTCAACGTCATGGTAATATCTCTCAAAGGAATGAAATGCCACAAAATGCCATTCAAGTTTGTGAGATATTTGACATATGGGGTATTGATTTTATGGGGCCATTTCCATCTTCTCGTGGTAACAAGTACATACTCGTGGCTATTGACTATCTGTCAAAATGGGTTGAAGCAAAAGCTTTACCCTCCAATGATGCCCGAGTTGTTGTGAAATTTTTGAAATCTCTGTTTGCCAGGTTTGGAACTCCGAGAGCGATAATCAGTGATCGTGGTACACATTTTTGTAATGACCAATTTGAAAGAGTCATGCAAAAATATGGTGTTACCCACCGTCTCTCTACTGCATACCACCCCCAAACAAGTGGGCAGGTGGAAGTTTCAAACCGTGGTATTAAAACAATCCTTGAAAGGACAGTAGGCGAAAATCGTGCATCCTGGTCGGATAAACTTGATGACGCACTCTGGGCCTTCCGTACAGCTTACACAACACCAATTGGGTGTACTCCATACAAGCTAGTGTACGGGAAGGCATGTCATCTTCCGATCGAGTTAGAGCACAAGGCATACTGGGCCTTAAAGCATGCAAACTTTGATATACAGACAGCCGGTGATCATAGAAAAGTTCAAATGAATGAATTAAATGAACTTCGTGATCAAGCTTATGAGAACTCTTTGATCTACAAGCAAAAGACAAAGAAGATTCATGACTCCAAGATCAAGAACCGCGTTTTCAACGTTGGTGATCGAGTCCTTCTTTTCAACTCAAGATTGAAGATTTTCTCGGGAAAGCTCAAGTCCCGTTGGTCTGGTCCATTCACCATTGCTAAGGTTTATCCTTATGGTACCGTTGAGTTATCTCAACTCGATGGTCCTAATTTTAAAGTGAATGGTCATCGAGTGAAGCATTACTTTGGAGAGGACATTCCCCCTGTGGTTGTCCCGGATCTACAAACATTCCCCATGAACCAATGAATGCGGGGATCGAGTCAAGCTAATGACTCGGTAATCAAAAACATTAGCACACACCATATGGGTTTTCACCCATAATTCTGTCTTCTTACCCCCTTTCTACCACCCTAGTGTGGGGGGGGGGGTTGCCCCACATGTTTTGTATATAAGTCTTAATTCAAAAAAAAAAAAAAAAAAAAAAAAAAAAAAAAAATCTTCTTTCTAAAATAATGGCCGTAATATTTCCCTTTTACGTTCTTTGTTTCGGCATAACCGCCGGTACTTTGAATATTGAGGGCAATATTCATTTCTAAGTGTGGGGGGGAATTCTCACGAATTTCATGTATTATCTACCCAATTCCCCCGTTTTTGGCCAAAAATTTTTTTTTGGAGTAAGTGTTCTACACTTTCTCATCTTGGTTATCAGTCCGCCATGTTTGATAAACTAAAAGATTGGCTAATCCAGGAGCAAACGGCTCTTGGTAAAGATTTCTCAAATCCGTTTATATGGCTTGCAATTTGCCCAAAATTGTATGGTTCTCAACTCACCATATCTTTAATTAGTGAAGAGTTGGCTAGCCCGCAAGGTTATGGCTTGTGGTAAAGGCAGTGGAAAATCCATAATTGGTATTCAGCTCACCAAAGATAATTCTGATAATTTATCTAAGAGTTGGCTAGTCCAGAAGGGTACGGCTTCTGGTAAAGACACATCAAATCCGTTATATGGTTTATGATTTGCCAGTAAATCATTTGGTTATCGTTGTACCAAGGTTCTTACTTGAATCAAAACAATTGGCTACTCCAGAAGTGATGGCTTTTGGTAAAGAGTTTTTCAAATCCATCAAGTTTTCTCAAATCATTGCTAGGGACTAGCAATATCTCAGTGTGGAGGATTGATGAGTGTCTAAATACTCATCATTTTTGTATAATCTAAACTGCAAAATCATCTGAAAACACTCAGAAACACATCAAAATGATCAAAATATCACAAATCAGTGTTTTATGTGTTTTAAATGCAAAAATATCAAAATCAGATGAAAAATGTATCAAGTTTGCAAAATTGGCAGTTTTAGTCCTCCAAGTTTTAAAAATTGTCAAATCTAGTCCCTGGAATTAAAAAATGTGGAAATTTATCATTCAAGGTCCCTAAAGTATTCTAAGTTGTTTAAAATGGTCCTTGAATGATTCTTTGGTCAATTGGCAAGGAAGGTCCCTAAACTTTGGAAAATTGCAAAACTAGTCCTTGGACTTTTAAAAAATGGATTTTATGCAAAAAGGGTCCTTGTTCTATAAATGTTTGTCATGTTTGGTCCTTGTGAGAGTTTGGAAAGTTGGCATTTTCAGTCCTTGAGGTTTGGTGAATTTACACTTTTGGTCCTTGTATTATACTTAAACCAAACGGACACTTATATCAATCCAAATCCAAACCCAATCTAGGCCCAAAACCAGCTGGCCCAATCCTTGACCCAACCCTTTGTTATTAACCCACTCGGTCAACGCAAGTCAAACCGAAGGCAAATACCGCCCTACTGTAGCATCCCCTCTTCCCCCTCTGTATACCTCAAAACCAGAGATGGTTTTCCTCCATTTTCAACCCCCCTCCATACTATGTCCCCTCCATCTCCTCTAAACTCCAAATCCTTTAATTGACTCAAACCAAACCCTCATTAAAGCTAAAACCTGCTTTGAAGAATATTTGGCGCCAAAATCACAAGTGGATGGTTCTGATGAGTTTGAGTGATCCAATGGCTAGAATTTGGTGGGAAAGATTCAGAGGACATCAGAGATGCAAGAAAGTCATTATATAGAGAGAGGAATGCAATGTATTTGACTATCTAGTGTAATTTTCATTTAAGCTTATGTCGTTTTTGTAAAATTTAAATTTCAGTGTAATTGTAATCTTTAAAGCACTTTGTTTAACTTATTTCAGTGTATGTGAATCTATTTCAGTCCTTAATTTCAAGTTTCAACCTCATTTTCAGTTTATGCAATTTTATGTTCAAAATTTCCAATGTGTTCTAATGTTGTTTGTATCTATTAATTTGGAACCTTAAGCTCATATAAGCTCCCATAAAGCTTATCAAAGCTTTTAGAAACCTTTAAAAGCAGTATAAAAGTAAAAAAGCAAAAATCACAAAAATACAAAAAAATTAGATAAAAATAAAAAATCATGGTGAAAGGTACAAGAAGGCTGGAGCAAGGTTGATATTGGATGGCCTTGGGATTAGTGCTTCTTGGGAAGCTATAGGCAGTGTTTATTGGACTCAGTTCTCAGCTTCTACTTGGAATCCATTTGTAAGCAATTTTGATCCATTTTGGCTTTTAACTTTGCAAGACAGTTATAAGCTTAAATCTTTGTGTTTACATGTTTATTAAGTGTGGTTAAGCATAATTAATAATTAAAACCAGTAGCTTGTTCTTTTAAATTGGTAGTTACTATAAATCTTATTTTCACAGTCAATTTAGCTTATTTGGTAATTCCTAGTTTAATGTTGTTATGGCTAGTGTTTTATGTTTCATTAGTCTTATAAATTGATTATATAAGTTCTATAATCAAATTCTTGGTCTTGATCTGTTTCAGTCATTGAAAATCTTCAAAACAGTCATTTTAAAGGGTGTTTGGTTTTGCTCAGTTAACTGTGCTAAAGGACAGTTGTGTTGTTGTTTTTACTTGTTTCATATCACCTTAGTTCCTAATATCTCAATTCTACAAGAAAAACCAGTGGTTATTAGTTCAAAAGTCAAAATACTCTTTTAATCTCATCTCATAAGCTCACTGTTAGGATTTGATAGGTAAAATTCATCATAGAAGCTTAGAACTTGTTACTTTAGCTTAATTTCATTTCATTATAGCCTAATACAACATAATCAGTAAGTATCATTGATTCAAAGTTCATAATAGTCAACTTCTGTGTTTTCTTAAAAAGTCAAATTTCCAACTAGGTCGTTTTTGATTAAAATAGATCTTTTTAGTGTGAGTTTAATACTGTGTTTTAGCTTAAAAGCTCTTAGGGTATTAGAGTATAGTTGCTAAACAAAAATACAAAAATGCTAGTTCTTTGTTTCTCAGCTTCTTAAGTGCTTTTTGATTAGCTTTTTGTGGATACCTGTTCTGAAAAGTGCCCTGTGCACAGTGAATAAGCCCATTTTGAAAAGCTTGCACAGAGCTCAATTTTTGGTCTTATAATGTGATACTTGTTTCTTTGGGTAGCCAACCAAGCTATCTTGAGGTTCCAACTCTTGTTTTTCAATTTGAAGCTTAATAGCTAGGGCTGCAAGTAGTTTAAAGATTGTCCCATTTCTGTTTTAATCAAAAGTGCTTATTGCTTATTTATAGCTTTTCAGTGTGCTTCTCTGTCTCTTTTAGATTCATTTTAGTTTTTATAGCTTGTTTGCATCTACTTTGAGCTTTTGTTTCAGCTGGTTACCTTGTTTGAGCTTATTTCACCAAATAAGCTCATTCTAGCCACTGTTGTGATATTAAGCTCCTCAACTGCTTATTTGTGACTTATAAAATTTTTGTCTTCATTAAAGTTTCATAATATCAGTATTAAAGTAGTTTTCAAAAAGAAAATCCAGAAAAAGATTAATTAAAAATCAGTGATAGTGTTTATTTAAGATTTTCTAGCTTTTTGATTTTTCTTTTCATCTTATTAATAAGCAAATCTTGTTTTTCTATTTTTCTCAGTTTTCTGTCATCATCTAGTATTTTTAGAAAAAGTTTCATAATTTTCTCTTTTTATTTAGTATTTATTAAAAATAGAAATAGTTAATAAGTATTAAATAATTAGTAATAAATAAATAAAAAGAATAAAAAATATATTTTCAGTTTTAAAATTAGTTTTATCATATTTTAGATTTTTCAAAGTTAAAATTTTATTTTTCCAAGTTTATTTTATATTTTCTAGTAATTAAGTGTATTTTAAATAGTTATTAATTAGTAATAATTAGATAAAAAGTGTGAAAAATATATTTTTAATTTTAAAATTAGTTTTATAGTATTTTAGATTTTTCTGAATCATTAGTTTATTTTTCTAGCCTTATCTTGTATTTTCTTCTAATTTAGAGTATTTATTAAATAGTTAAAATAGTTTTTAATTAATAATAATTAATTAAATAGTGTTAAAAATAATTTTCTTTTTCTAATAATTTTCTTTTATTTTTAGGATTTCAAAAATGTCATTTTTATATTTTTAGGCCTTTTATTTCTTAGTTTTCACTTTTTATTTTGTACGTATACGTAGTTTTTAAACTTACGTTTACGTTTCTTTCGTCTGATTGTTGTGCTTTCCTATTCTGTGTCCTATCCCATTCCAATCAATCAATCAGTAGTATTTCTAATCATAACCTTTACAGATCACTATCCTTAGCGATCATTCTATCATCTGGAATTTGTGTTTTACACACCATTGAGTCTCCGTGGGACTAAACGACCCGGGAATTCAATCTATTCTCCAGGACTTCATTGTATTTGTGTCTGAGCAGTTTTAAGCTTCTTACGGTCAGTCATTCACAAGTGGCTGGCTTGTGTGAGGTAGCTTGACTGTAGTTCAGCACAGATCACATCTGATTCTGAAGACTTGTCATCCGATTATGATTCAAGTTCGATCTCATCCAACTCAATCGAGTATCATGAATTGGAATCACGTTTTGCTAAATATAATCAACGCACTGATCGCATCCTTGAAGATGTTATTATCAACTATCCTAATTTGGTCATACAAGACCAACCTTCTAAAGCAAGACGAGTGTATCGTGATAGGGAACGTGAGCAAGGTGAGTCACTTTTAATGGCAGACTATTTTGTGGACAACCCAACCTTTGATGAAGTTATATTTCGACCCAGATTTCGCATGCATAAACACTTGTTTTTACGTATTGTTGATGCTGTTACTGCTAATGATCGATATTTCCATCAAAGACCTGATGCCACGGGTAGACCAAGTCTTTCATCGTTGCAGAAATGTACATGAGCTATGCGGGTGTTGGCTTATGGGATATCATATGATGTCGTAGATGAATACTTTAGGATGAGTGGTGTTGTGACAAGAAAGTCTCTCATGTTGTTTGTACAAGGTGTCATTTCTTGCTTCATTGATGAGTACCTTCGAAGTCCAAATGAAGATGATTTAGCGAGGCTACTCTATGTCGGGGAACAACATGGGTTCCCAGGTATGATAGATAGCATTGATTGTATGCATTAGGAGTGGCAAATTGTACTACAGGATGGGCTGGACAATACGCAGGAAGAAGTGGAAAGCCAACCATCATTCTGGAAGCTGTTGCATCATATGACTTATGGATATGTCATGCTTTCTTTGAAACACCAAGTTCGTGCAATGATATTAATGTTCTCCATCGATCTTCTGTTTTTAGAGATGTGTTGCAAGGTCGAGCACCAAAAGTGAGTTATGTTGTGAATGGTAAGCAAAAAAATATGGCATATTATCTTACTGATGGCATATATCCTTCATGGGTTGCATTTGTAAAATCTATAACTTCTCTACAAATTAGAAAGCATAGGTTGTTCGCTCAACATCAAGAGGCCGTTCGAAAAGATGTGGAACGGGCATTTGGAGTTCTACAAGCTCGTTTCCCTTTCCTTCGACGTCCATGTCTTATTTGGGACTACGAACAAATGGGACAAATTATGAATGCTTGCATATTATTCACAACATGATAGTCGAAGATGAACGAGAAACTTACCAAAATTTTGATCCATCCGAATTTTTGAACGACGGGCATACAAATGGTAATGATGTTGTTGAGTACTCTACTGAACGAATTGCGGATTTGAGAAGTTATATGAGAAACAGAGAACAACTGCGCAACAAACAAGCTCATTCATCTCTAAAAATGACTTGATTGAGCATATATGGCAAAAATTTGGCGATGATAATTAATTATGTCATTTGTATCTGATAACGCTACACGCGTTGTTCGGGGTCAAAGGAACTTCCTTTTCGTCGAGCAAGTTTTTCAACACCCTAGGCAGTGAACCTAATCGTTGTAGTGTAGTATTAGGGTAAGCCACGGGAATTGATATCGTTCTCTAGGGGAATAGGAATGCTAGTGAGGAGTTACTACGCTAAGGTTGGGGTTGAGGAAGATTATTTTTTATCTATTTATGTTTTTTAGGAAATGGAAAAGTACGAATCTCGGGGTTTGGATTTGGGGGGTTGGTATTTCTACCGATTACTCTACTATCTAATTATCTAATTAACTAAGGTGAGGGTAGTCTATGTCTAATTATTGTGTGCTCGTATGATGATTTAAAGATGTGTTTACTTAGGTTTTATTACTCCTTAATTATCTCCTATTGATGGTTGAATTGTCACGTCCTTATTCTTAATCGCTTTGTGTGTCTAAGGTCGTTGGGTATGCGTGTATCCCTAACTCTTTGAAACTACCAAAGGGTCTCGTCTACAAAATCTCTAGGATTTATAAACTCTAACTCTAAGGTACTCTTTGGATGGTTTAGCCTACAACTACTCTAGGTGTTATAGGCTAAGGTTCACAAAGATTAATCAAGCATTAACTACACAACGAATGACCTATCGCATTACTAGATCATTAAAAATTAAGATAAGAGACAACCAATCAATATTCAATAGTTAAGTTTCATATTCCCTAAGCAAACACACAAGTAAATTAGCCGGACATGGAGAACATGCAAGCATACACACAAGTAATTGAAGACATAATTGAATTAATGAAGTAAAACACTTATCTTGGTGTAAGATAGGGTTTAGAACCCTAAAATACTGTACAAGACAGCCTTGGTTCGGTTTAGGTTTTTACTCCAAAAGACTACACACTGAAAACTGAAAAATTCGGATTCTATATATAAGATTACATTCGCGACGGCGTCACCTTATGATTTGTGACGCCGTCGGGTCGCCGTCATTAGGGTTTCGTCTTGGCCACGTTAGTCTTGCGACGGCGTCACCTTATGCTTGTGACGTCGTCCTCTTCAGCCTCTGACGCCGTCTGGATCAAATCTAGGTCGTCTGAGTTGCGACGACCTACTCTTTTAAAGCCTGACACCGTCACTTGAAAATAAGAAATTTGGCTACTGTATCGTCACAACATGTGCTCCGACGGCGTCGCAGATAACACCTGACGCCGTCCCCTTGTGTTTCAGCAGCTTGAGTGTCTCGATTCTTGACTTTGGCCATTTTCTTCGTATATTCGCGCCTTTTCGTCCAAATAAGTGCCATTCCAGCAATTTGCCTTCAAGAGACCTAAAAAGTGAAAAGGAACGATATTAAGTAATAACGGATACAAAAGTGATCAAATAAGGGCTTAAACGACCCCTCAAAAAGGTACATTTTAAAACCTTATCAAATATCCCTACACTTGGTATTTTCTTGTCCTCAAGCAAATGTGCTTTTAGCCAATTAATTTATAAGTTAGGGGTCATGAAGCATTGGTTTAGAACAATCCACAACACATATAAGCCCCGCAAAAGTCATAACAAGCACGGAAATTACATACTAGCACCTCACATGGGGTGTTTGGGTACTCACATCTCTAGGGTGTATATGAAATATAACAAGTTGGAAATGGAAGATAAACAATCATTAACCGGTCCTAGTACATAGATTACCATAGGCTTGAGAATAGATCAAACCTCCATCGCTTTGGCGTAAGCACCTAGGAAATACTATCAAAGAGGTCTTTTAAAGGGTTGTAATGTCAGGTTTACGGTAGGGAAACAAAGGGTTTGGTGGGATAGGCTATTTAGTGGTGGCAAGTCAAAAATCTTTATGTTACAAGCATACGAAGAATGACGTTGCTAAGCCAAGACTCGACACTCTAAACTCTAAATAACTGAAACAAACAAACATAAATTTAAAGGATAGATGTAGGATGGTAGCCCGTATGTTTTTTTTTCAACACTCTATTTTTTTTTCTTTTTCTCTTTTTCTATTTTTTTCGATTTTTTTTTCATTCATACACTTTTACTCTACCATCCTCTACGGTAACATTAAAATGATAGGGATTTATAGGCACATCCCTACACTTGAGTTTTTATTACTCTAACACTAATTTGACCCGAATTGAAAAGATCAAAACACTTGGAGTGCATTATTACGCAAATAAAGAGAATTTGAATTTAACGTTCCCTTCCCGTCATTTCATAAACTTTAACTTTTCCCATGAGTCCCAATCGTCCCAAAACTGTATACAAAGGATATGACTCGACTTAGCAACTTATGCAAGCAACTAGATAATTGAACTAAGGGTTTAGGGTGATAACAGTAATGCACTAAAAGTGAGTGCATACAAGGTAGGCTAAGGCGATTTGGGTGTACATTTGGGGGTGGGGTGTAAACAATGCTCTTCATTGATATTCCGGAAAACCGAAACATCACGAGAACCGCGAAAAGGATAGGCTCAGAGGGGTTAACTAGGGGTATCGTGTACTAAAAGTTAGTACAACGCAAGGGTGTGGGGGAATTACTCAACTGAGGTGGAAGAAGTAATTATATTACGGGTATCAAACAGGGGTTATCCCAATGCCTCTTATCATTTAGTTATTCCTAACTACACAAGTGTAGTCTTACTAGCGATCTCGGGATGCATCACAAAACAAGTTCTAGAATCTATTATACTACCGGTTCACACACTAAGCATTAATGAATGCTTTAATTCCTACTAATCTAAGGGTGATCCTCACATTTTGGGTAGAATTTAGGTGGTAAAGGGTTTTTTTTTTGTGCTAGTCATGTAACTTCCTATCCATGAGACACTTTTGTTAAGACTAATGGCCCACTCCTATATGTCATGAAAAAATTTAAATTTGGTGCCAAAATTACCCTAACCGACATTTTCTCATGGTTTATTACACAAATACAATTGGACAAAGCAAATAATCAAGGATAAGCATAGTTTCAAAGTTCCCGTTTTATTTTCCCTCCCTCTACTTAAACTGAACATTGTCCCCAATATTCCCCGAAAGTATCAAAGTTATGATAATGGAAGGTAATAAAAAACGAAAGAAACTAATACTCCCCTGATTAGCTCGGTAGGATCCGTGTGTGAAGTATTGGTTAAATCCTTTCCAAGAAGAATGTATGCGTGAAAAGCTCCTTCCAACCTTATGTATCTTCTTCTTGATAAATAAAACCTGCACACCTGAAGAAAACAAACGAAACCTTCGCGTAAAATCGGCGGTAATAATATATATAAGACTCTACTAAACTAGGATATAATGCTTGTGGAATGGATGTTTACAGAATTTTTGGAAAATTAAGACCTAGAAAATTCCCAAATTTATAAGTAGCTCAGAAAACGGAAAAAAAAATAATCAGTTGTTTTTGCTCCTTCCTGACGCCGTCAGGTTATCCTGACAAAAACTGGTCTGCGATTTTCTGGAAAAAATTCTGGAAAATTTACATCTTTAAAATCTAGAAAAATTTTCTGCAAAACATCCATTATGACTCGATACAAGCATTTGACTCGAACAAACACACATGTATATCTTTTAATTAATTGCAATTCTCATGTTTACGTTTCTTTTGAAAACGTGTGTAATCCTCCCTACACTTATCCTTTATGTAAAATACCTTTATATGTAATTAATAAGAGGTTAAAAACAAAATAAAGCATTTTTACAAATTTAAACATGAGAATAAACAATCAATAAAAGATATATGACACAAACAAGCAAACAATTAAGCATGGGTTGCCTCCCACGAAGCGCTTTTCTTTATTCATGAGTCTTGTAGCTAGACTTGTAGTCGTGCTCCTACGTGACTTCATTACCGTCACCTCTTTCCTTCGCTCTCCCTTCGTCAAAAAGGCGTAGACGTTGTATGCTTACGGTGGACTCCTTGCCAACGTCGTCTATTATGGTGACTGTTTTTATCCTTTAGATTGGTTTCCTTTACCGAAAAAGGCCCAAACCATCTTGGTTTGTTTCTACCTTGTAATGCCCTTATCCGTGATTTGTATAAGAGTACTTTTTCTCCCTTCAGAAATTCCTTAGGGTTCCTTTGTGTTTTTGGTATTGAAGTGGGATTATTTCCTAACTTTTTATCGGGCTTCCACAATGTTGCATGCAGTCCTTGAACCATAAAATCTCTAAGCCCTTTTTTCCCAATCGTTCATTTTCTTCTTAACCACATTGCTAGGGACTTGTGGACTCTCACCCGTGATCCTTTCCATGATCTTAAGAGGATACCTTGGAACAATGGGTAAACATAGGTGTGATTAGCTAAGGAAAGTCTAAGATCGGTCTTGGCTGGCTTCTCCCTAGTCAATTTATTATAGATTGATACTGGCATTATGTTCACATCAGACCCTTGATCAGCTAAGGCATTTATATTATCAATATCACCTATGCTACATGGTATCACGAAGTTTCCTGTGGTGTCTTATTTTTTTGTTACTAGTTTTTTTAGAACCAGCTCATACAGAGGTCCCATAGGCAGGGCGTCATACTCTTCTTCTGTTATTTTTCCTTCAAGGGCTTCCCTAAGAACCTCATTGTACCTAAAGTTGTTCACTTGGTTTGCAATGGTTTTTTTTGTTAATTTCGTGCTTAAGGTAGTACTCAATGGTCTCGGGCTCATTATTAGGTTCAGACTCCTCCCTCTTGCTTTCCTCAGTTTTCTTCACCTCAACCTTTTCATCCTCAGGCATAATGGAAATGGCGTTAACAAACGAAGTGGGAGGATAATCGTTGCTTCTTACTAGTACCTTTTCGAGAACTTTTGTCTTTGTATATTCTTTTACCAGGTTCATCATTTCCGTCATTTTTGCTTGCATTTCCTCTCCTTGCCTTTAAACCTCCTCTTCAAATTTGGCTAATCTCTCCGTATGAGCTGCCATGTACTCCCTCATTTGTTCCTTAAAGCTTGGTGAGAGTGGTATTGGGGAAGTAGAACGGAAGTGCCGTTCGGAATTGGGGTTTTGCTCACGACTTGGGGATTCCGAAAAAGGTGTTGGGTGGTTGGTGGAATTTGCGGAATTGACTGCTTCTCGGGGGATTTGTACGGGAGCTCTTCTATGCCTTTCCATCAGATAATCAATCCTTCTCTCAATAGCGCTCATTTGCTCTTCGGTGATGTCGGAAGATTCAAGAGGAGTTGATATGGCATTAACCACTTTAACAGGGGTTTCAGGAGATTCATTCCAATCTTCGTAGCTTTGATCAGCAAGCTCTTCTATAATATCCCAAGATTTCTCTGCATTAAAGTCGTTGAGCCTCCCACCGGCGGCTTGATCAATGGATCGTCGAGTGATGAAATCGATATGGTCATAGAAGATTTGGATTTGAAGCCAAAGATCAATGCCATGATGAGGGATTTTACGGAGTAGGTCCTTGAATCGAGTCCATGCTTTGTAGAGAGACTCGCCTTGAAGTTGTTGAAACGTCAAGATGTCTCGTCTAAGTTTAGTGGTTCTCCTCGGTGGAAAAAATTGAGCAAAGAAGCGAGAGGTGAGATCATCCCAACCTGAGATGGAGCCGGCGGGAAGTCGCTCAAGCCAATTACTAGCTTGGTCCCGTAGAGAATATTGGAAGAGACGCAGACGCGTGGTCTCCCGAGTAGTAGCATCGAGGTCGATGGAATCGACAATTTTAAGGAAATCCTTAATATGCTGATTAGGATCTTCGGAACGAAGTCCATGGAATGCACATCCGTTTTGCACCAACCGGATGATGTCGGATCGCGGGGCCGTAGTTTGGGCTTGGTCGGGAAGCTCAATGTTGTTCCTATAGCCTTGGTGGCTAGGTCTGGAGTATTCACCAAGAGTACGGCCTCTTGGCGGGTCATTTGGTGGTAGGTTGATGAATGGTGGTTGGTTATCACCTTCGATGATGAAAAGTGATGGGTTACGAACAAAGGTCACGAAGAAGGGGGATAGACTACGAGGAAGCTAAAAAATAGAAAAAAAATTTACTTGATAGGAATCAAGTAAAGAAACCTAAACGAGGTGGACTACTAACTAGCTATTCTATTCCCCGGCAACGGCGCCAAAAACTTGATAACGCTACACGCGTCGTTCGGGGTCAAAGGAACTTCCTTTTCGTCGAGCAAGTTTTTCAACACCCTAGGTAGTGAACCTAATCGTTGTAGTGTAGTATTAGGGTAAGCTACGGGAATTGATATCGTTCTCTAGGGGAATAGGAATGCTAGTGAGGAGTTACTACGCTAAGGTTGGGGTTGAGGAAGATTATTTTTTAACTTTTTATGTTTTTTAGGAAATGGAAAAGTACGAATCTCGGGGTTTAGATTTGGGGGGTTGGTATTTCTACCGATTACTCTACTATCTAATTATCTAATTAACTAAGGTGAGGGTAGTCTATGTCTAATTATTGTGTGCTCGTATGATGATTGAAAGATGTGTTTACTTAGGTTTTATTACTCCTTAATTATCTCCTATTGATGGTTGAATTTTCACGTCTTTATTCTTAATCGCGTTGTGTGTCTAAGGTCGTAGGGTATGCGTTTATCCCTAACTCTTTGAAACTACCAAAGGGTCTCGTCTACAAAATCTCTAGGATTTATAAACTCTAAATCTAAGGTACTCTTTGGATGGTTTAGCCTACAACTACTCTAGGTGTTATAGTCTAAGGTTCACAAAGATTAATCAAGCATTAATTACACAACGAATGACCTATCACATTACTAGATCCTTAACAATTAAGATAAGAGACAACCAATCAATATTCAATAGTTAAGTTTCATATTCCCTAAGCAAACACACAAGTAAATTAGCCGGACATGGAGAACATGCAAGCATACATACAAGTAATTGAAGACATAATTGAATTAATGAAGTAAAACACTTATCTTGGTGTAAGATAGGGTATAGAACCCTAAAATACTGTACAAGACAGCCTTGGTTCGGTTTAGGTTTTTACTCCAAAAGACTACACACTGAAAACTAAAAAATTCGGATTCTATATATAAGATTACATTCGCGACGGCGTCACCTTATGATTTGTGACGCCGTCGGGTCGCCGTCATTAGGGTTTCGTCTTGGCCACGTTAGTCTTGCGACGGCGTCACCTTATGCTTATGACGCCGTCCTCTTCAGCCTCTGACGCCGTCTGGATCAAATCTAGGCCGTATGAGTTGCGACGACCTACTCTTTTAAAGCCTGACACCGTCACTTGAAAATAAGCAATTTGGCTACTGTATCGTCACAACATGTGCTCCGACGGCGTCGCAGATAACACCTGACGCCGTCCCCTTGTGTTTCAGCAGCTTGAGTGTCTCGATTCTTGACTTTGGCCATTTTCTTCGTATATTCGCGCCTTTTCGTCCAAATAAGTGCCATTCCAGCAATTTGCCTTCAAGAGACCTAAATAGTGAAAAGGAACGATATTAAGTAATAACGGATACAAAAGTGATCAAATAAGGGCTTAAACGACCCCTCAAAAAGGTACATTTTAAAACCTTATCAGTATCTCTAAAATTTGTAATTTTTAATTTCTTCATGTTTTGTAATTTCATTTTTCTAATGAAAAACGTATTTTATTTCATTAAAACCTAAAAATATAAAGTGAAAAATTTATTATTATTTTTTTATTATTCAACCCGTTACTATTTCAAATATATACTTATAAAGTAAATATTTTATTAAATATATAGTTTATAAGTAATTAAATTAAATATAAAGAAATAATATTATATGTTGGTTGGGTTGTTGATAAAAGGTAAAAAAAAATATAGATTGGTTGTATGTATTCGTTGTGTAGGTGAAGGAAAGAGAAAATAATATTTTATTAAGAGATTGGGTTGTAATAGGTTGTTGATAGTGCACGATGACTCAACATGACATTTTTCTATATTTATATTAACTTTATTATAAACCACTAAGTCGTGTGAGCTTAATTATTTTAACAATAACAACAATATTACAATACTAAAATGTGGGAGGTCTCCTATCCAATTCATGTTTGGTGCGGATAGCCCTAACATGGATATGTTAACCTTCCTCAAATGGGAAAGGCTTTACTTGTGGCTTTACTCGCTTTGCGTCTATATGGCATTTGGCTTAAACCCCGTAGATTAGTCGGTCAAAATTTCGAAAACCATAATTACCAAAAAAACATATATATTATCAAGTAGTATTGTTCTTGATAATATAGGAGAAAGTAAAATAAATGTGGTATCTATATACAAGTAAGTGGATTGTATATTTTATATTAAGTGGATTATATATTCACCAGGTTTAAAAGAGGATTTTTAATATGAAACTCAAACCATGAAATAAAAATAAGGGAAATAAAACAAAATATTGTTAGAATCAAGAATCAAACATGGAAATTCTGTTAAACAATCTAAGTTATTTGTCATGATCCATATGGTTTAAGATCATCAAGCTTAAAACTTTGAAAATCTTATATTAACCTTGGAGAATCAAAAATCTTAAAATAATGTAGATGATATTTTGATGAATGAATGTGTATTTATAGAGATGCATTTAGGAGTTTGGGATCCAATGGCTGGGGGCCATCCCGTGGAAGACAGGAATGACACGTGATCGTATATTCTTGCCTTAGGGTACAAAGGAAATTCCATACGAGGTAAATGGGTGGGTAGTCAAATATTAGATGATAAAATCTTGACTCGTTAAATTAATTGTGCACAAATATTATTCGAGCTCAAGAATAACGTTAAAATCTCGAGTTGTTAACACATATGTTATTGTTTATTTAGGTAGCAAAATGTTGATATCCGGTAACCCAAACCGGCTGCATATCCTTAATGTGGGGGTATGCATGCATCGCTTAGTGGTTGTAGTTATGGGGTGCCCAGGATTGTACCCACTCGTTAACAATTGAGTTACACGTCATTGGTAAAGCACCAACCCGTGAGCTCATTTATGTTAGTTATTCTAACAAGAACAACAATATTGACGATATTAAAATAAGGGGTAAAGTCCATAAAATAACAATATACTTCAAAAAAAATCTCATGTATGTAACTTACTATGTAAAATACCAATACCAGTATAAAAACTTTTGAATTTGTTCCAATATCAAAAATTTCGTCACAATTCTTTACTTGTTACCCGTTGATAAGTACACATTATTTACACATCATTTATTTATTCTTTTTCGATTATAAACGTAAGCTAACTTAAGTACTTCATACCCTCATAAAGTCCACACTATATATAGTTGACTCTCACACACATTAATCACACTTCAGCTACTTTTCATCTAACAAATTTTCCCCAGTTTTAATGCATAAACTCTAATATTACAATTTATGTAATTGTTTCAATTAAAGTTCGTGATGGCTTGAGGTTAGTGTAATAATCACTTACCTGATGTTTGTTTATGAATTTTGTTACTTAATTTTATACTTACCTTAAAACCATAATTTTTAGATAAAGCTGATAAAAATCATGTTTTTAGTGTTAACCTCAAGCATGATAGGGTTTTCATACCTAGTCCTTGGAGATATCTTCAAGGTGATGAAAGAAAATCACATATATCAACTTCGAAGTTATGACTTATGAAGACTTGCGTTAAATTGTTGAACGTTTTGTACATGACATAGTTTATAGATTATATTATCGCAATATAGGCACAACATTAAGTGTTAGTATAATTGAACTTAAGTCTAATAATGATGTTGAGATTTTTTAAGGGTAGATTATGAAAGTAAATGGATGGATGATTTGTATGTTGAGTATTTTGGTGATAGATTAGGAGGTAGAATAATTTTAAATTCATCACAGATCAAAGTATATTCATAAGGGTTGATTTTTCTTATCATACATACCATAAACTTGTGTTATTTCATAAGAATTAAGATTTGAGATGATCTTACAATTTATTCAGATGATTTAATACTCCTTTACGCATATACTTTCCAACTTGGTCAAACCAAATGGATTTAATAGTATTTCTAAGTCAATTGCATAAATTTCATACTTTATATGAATTCAAACAATTCAAAAACTTTATATTTATGTCTTAGACAAGAAGACATAACCAAATAACTAAAGTATTACTCCCTCCGTCCCAAAATTTAAGTCCAATTTGACTTTTTGACTCGAACTTTGACCTTAAATATTTTCGTTTGTATTATATAACACTTGATGAAAATTATACCAAATGAAAATACATTTAAAACACAATCCATTCATATATTTTGCATCAAGTATTATATAATACAAACAAAAATATTTAAGGTCAAAGTTTGAGTCAAAAAGTCAAACTAGACTTATAATTTGGGACGGAGGTAGTATTGAACATCACTCATGGCTTCAATAGTATTTTCAAGCTAATTACTATACTTCATCTTTTAAGGCTTTTAACATTTTTAAAGACTTTGTGTGTGTTTGAGGAGGGGCTTATTGGGGCTTGGGCTTTTAAAATAAGCCGGCTTATGAAATAAGCCCTGTTTGTCACGCAGGCTTATGAATTCATAAGCCTCTATAATCCCCAACCCCATAAAAGGGGCTAAAACTTTAGCCCGGGGTGATCATATAGTGGTATTGGACTTGTAATAGACTAGACTACTTGTAAGCCTTTTAAGGCCGGTCCATCAGGCCCATTAGATGTTTTGCCTAAGTATAAATAACCCCCTTCTATGTGTGGAAGGAGGGGGGGGGGGGGGGAGGGAGGTTTGGACTTGTGTCATTTGTGTATGTGTAATGTTTTGGTGAACAAAAACGCTAAAACCTCCTACAACTTCGTCCTACAAAACATCCTACTCACATGATTGTGACAAATGTCAGAACGGACGGTTTGAATGCAAAGAGAGAATGAGTGGAAAAAAACTATATAATATTCTTGTGTGTGTAGGAGGATTTGTAGGATGAAATGGTAAGAGGTTGTAGCAAAGCTCGTTGGTGAAATACAAGTTCCTCCATTTCTCTCTCTAGCTTTCTCTCTCTAAAACTTTCATATATTGTGTGTGATCGATTCTTGATATCGTATTGGGATCCTACAATTGTTATCAGAGCTTGCACATAATAATAGAGTGATTTTTGTTCAAAAACGAGATCAGAATAGTGTTTTATTCAATCCACAGCGAAAATGGTATTAACATATTAAAATACATCGATGTATTATATATGATTTATTGATTAGAAAATGGAAATATCAAGTAACCGCAAACATGGTAAGGACAAAACCTAGCGTGATTTTGTCTCATCCGTATAAACACACTATGGCATTACATACTTTTGTTGTATAGTAAACCAATATCGGAGAAATTGCATGACCCACTTTTAAGCTAAAGAAAGGTGAATATGGATAATCCATCATCTATATAGTAGAACATGATACTTGCTTTTACCATTATGAATCAAGTGAGAGCAATATGCATATTTCACTTGTGATGAAACACATAAAATGTTATCTAATCCAGTGGGAGCTTTAGTTACCGAGTAACTAAATTTATTTCTAGATTGTATTGTAATAAAACATTTAGTTTTATAAGAATTATTACATAATATTTAATAGGATAACTTATCTCTTTTCGACGTCGCTTCTTAAAAGTTGTCTATGAAATAATTATTTATAGTTCTTTATTTAATGATAAGTTATATATATATATATATATATATATATATATATATATATATATATATATATATATATATATATATATATATATATATATATATATATATATATATATATAGATATATATATATATAGAGAGAGAGAGAGAGAGAGAGATTGGATCATTTAAAAAGTTGATCTCAAGAGAAAAGTGAGAGAAGTAATCTCAACCATTAGATTAAACCACCATCCCCTCCTTTTTTTTCCTCCAAAGTCAAGGGGCTTGTTTTTCAATTGTTTTATTTTCTAGGGTCAGTTTTGTAACTTTTTCATCTTTTCTCTTCTTATCAAGTTTTCCTATTATTTACGCCATTTAAACAATCACTGTGTCTTGTGTGATCATTATAAACCATCAATTGGTGGCCTGTATACATTATACATTTTCTGAATATATAAATTAGGTATTCATCATGGGCTCGCGAATAATCATTAAAACCCATTTTCAATATAGCTATATGTTTAACTATTGTGATGTTCAAATGTAATATGATTAATAAACCAAAAGTTTAAAAAGTCACACAAATTAATTCATGTTATACTAAATAAAAACCAAGATTATCCAAGCATGTTCTTCTTGAGCCTGAGCTGGAGATGCAAACTTTCCAGTTTCGATAGCCCAAACTGCCATGTCTCTAGCTCTTGAAGTAGTTCCTTTGTCTGATTGATTAAGTTAGGGTCGTTGGACAACATGTTTGAAAGTGACCAATCAGCTGATCCCTCAACAATATATCAATAATCTATATAGGCAAGGAAAAGATGGGTTATGTTAGCTCGAGGCAGGTATGATATCAGATTTGAAAATATAAACACATTTTTGTATGTTTACCTCGATCTACAATAGGGACATTTCATTCTGTACTTTGAGAGTAGTAAAAGCATGGTCAGAAAAGAGTTTGATGTCCCCAATGCTAGAAATGGAGCCCGGCGAAATGATCCCAATATATCCAGTAGTCTTAGGCAACTCAGGTAGTGAGGTCCTATATCTCGAAGAGAAGACATCCCATTTGTTGTTGTAGCAATTTTTGGTCTCATAGAGCCTTTTAAAGCAATCAAGCCGCCATTCTGATCTGACTGTAAACGTAACATGAGATTACAACAACTCAGTTTGTACCCTTTTATTTGATACTATAATTTGACAACTCAAATGCTGTATACCTTAAATATCTATTCTATTATGAAATAAGACAAGTTTGAGAACCTGATGCATGATCCACACAACACTGTTTTCAAACTCCACCATTCCAAGAAATCTGTCAATCCAACTAGCTTTTTCTTGTGCGTCAACATCCACAACAGTTTCACATACAAATATACTTTCCAAATAATTTAGATATGCTAAGAAAATACATGATCGTCTGAACACTGATGACAAGACAAAAAGAAAAACCTTCCTAAGCATATGAACAAGTTATTCAATAGCGATGAAACCCACCAACCAGCCAACATCTATTCACGCAATGAACTAATAGATAGGATTTTTGGGTTCCAAGTGCTCAAGCTTTAACAAATAAGATGTAACACAGGATAGACTATTACCTGGATAAACAATATGCAAATGCCAAAACTATAGCTGGTAATAGTAGTACTATAGTTGCTTTCAACTTCTATAATGATGACACTTTTACCTGCATATAAGGACCGCACCACCCCATAGCAACAAAGGATGCAAGGACCAAATCACCAGTAGTATTAACTAGACCAGAATCGTACATTTGACCAGATATACATGCCATTATTCACCAATATGTGTGATCATAATAATTTAAAATTACAGTTTGCATATTTACCTAAAAAACCTTGTACGTACAAGCTTGTGGACCACCAGAAAAGGATGCAAGGACTAATAGACATGGTCTAGCCCTCAACTCCTAATCTAGTAGCAAATTCAAAAGCATTTACCAAAATAAAAGTAACATGATATTTGTGAATAAAGTGTTCATTTGAGAATATGTGTTTACCTTCATTTTCCACTGATGCACTAAAAATATAAACAGATGCTCAGTTATGTCTAAAAATGCACTAAACATGCAGATAGATGTACTAAACCACATTAGTATATACGAATAAGAACACACCTCACTGAATGAGTTTTTCAATGGCCAACGACTATAAATATTTTCTATTTTAAACTATTAAACATTACAAATCCAAAAGTTAGATCGGTTATACCTTTCTTCTTTATATAAATGCTTCCTAGCCTTGTAAAGAGTGGTTTCCGTTAAGGTTGGTTGTTCACCATAAAGCTTACCCATTTCAGCCATGGCCTTGAAAAACACATGTTTGATCAAATTCAAGGCATCTTCAAATACATTATAGGCAAATTTCAAATTTGACTCATTTGACCTGTTTGAAATATATATCAACATCTAACTTTGTACTAACCGTTTCAGCATTAGGAAGCTTCTTTTGCCACCTAGACCATTGTTCCTTGTCTTGTTTTTCTTTAATTCCACAATAATTCTTCACTACTAAGAGGCTCATTTATCGGCTTCCTAACTTTAGGATGATAGGGCTATATATCGTATAGGGCTATATATTGTTTTTCCTAGATGGGCAGAGCCTAGCAACTGATAATTCTCCAATTTCTACTTTAAGAATCTACTTAATAAGGTATTTCAAGCTGATGCACTTATTCGATAAGAACTGGTGCACTTTATTAACAATGGCTTTAAATGATTATCTTGCTGACCAAAATTATTCATCCTAACATTGTTTATCCAGGAATACAAATGAAAATAGAAATGTCCAAGCCCTACTATGACTAACGATTAGATGTCCAAGCCCTGAACCACAATAACTTTTATTTGTTCCCTTATCTGAACCACAATAACCACTAGGCTACCTCGGCGATTGTTTCAACTATTTCATCTCTTAATGCTAAACATGCAAATGGATGCACTAAACATACACATTGATGCCTTAAAAAGTCCAATGATGCACTAGCATATTGCCATGAACAAGCACGTTAATAAGATGATCCACTAGAAAGTAAATGCGAAGAACTTGCAAAAAAAAAAGAAATTTACTTAATACCACCAACTGATCTCGGTACTTTTCTAGAAAGAATGAGAGCCGAGTGTAGAAAAAGGGTGTGCTTAAAATGAATAAAAGTGGATTTTAATTATTAACGTGACTCACAAATATCAACAGTTTTAGGAAATCCTTTTATTGACCTAAAGTCAATGGACTCAAAAATCAACAAAAATTACCATGTTTCCCCCTCTACTTTCTAGCGGCAACGAAGTCATACCTTGTAAAAGAACAAACCTTCTGACCAAAGCAATAATCACCATATGATTTAAAAGTTTGCTGGTTTGGTAACCGATTCTTTAGCTATCTAAAAATAGATTGTAAATGAGTTATATTTAGTAAATGTTATCAAAACCACTAACTGTATATATGTGGATACTGCATGTTTCAATAAACAGAATAAATAAGGGATTGCATACACCTTACTGTTTGGAGGATGATCTAGACTGTGACCTTGACCTATGCTCATATCTCGCTCTCGAGTGAGAACGAGACCTGTGATAACTATCATCGTCACTATTTCTATATGTATCCCTACCCCTTTTCCTTTTTAGACTTCGGTCCGTGTAACGAACCATATGTCCATCACGATCTGTATCTCGAGTTCTAGCTAAGTCCTGGTTTTTGAAGATCTGTATCTTGAGTTCTAGCTAAGTCCTGCTTTCTGATTTTTCCATGTCTTGGTCACTATAACCCACTCTCAGACTGTTCTTTAGGACGCTTTTTAACGACACTTGCATAAGCATGAGAACCAGACTGCAAACAACAAACGTAAATATTAATATTCATACATAAGATAATTTAAAATAATAAAAACATAATTCTAATCCCAACAGTGCAATGCTTACATTCTTAATTAGTTTGTACATTGAGCTTATTTGAGGATGTAAGAGGTAATAATATGGGATGCCCTAAGGTAACTTAAACGGATGCACTAAAGGTACTCAAACGGATGCACTAAATTACCTCAAACAGATGCAATTAAATAAGTCCATTCCAAAAAGCTTTTTGGATTTTGACTTACCTAACTAGTTTTCTGCATTAGAAAGACAGATAAGTAGGAAATGTTTGCATGGAAAAACTGGTTTTCTGCTTAATCAATTGTTTTCACCAGCTCTAGAGTCAAACAAGCTTTAGCATCCATACCCTGCATCACATTGACATCAAGTTTGTTTAGCCTTTATAGAGTCGAACAAGCATATTAACGGAGATGTTGGGATATGTATTTGACTATATGAAATTAAATAATCATAATCAAATGGCGAGTTGGAATAAAACAGGCTGTAACAAACATACTTAAAAGACCAAGAAAAACATACAACTCTAGGATGAACTCGAACATCTCCCTCTTCATAACTACCCTCTGAATTACTCTCTACAGCTTGTGCATTATCATTTGAATTACTCTATGTAGATTTGCAGCATGTGTTTGCGAGCAGCTTGCCAAACTGCATTAGTAGAAGTTTCAACTAGCCTATCCATATTAATTTTGTACAAACAATCTGCTGCTTGTACCTGCCATTTATCAAGTGGTATATTAGTTTCCAGGATTTGATTATTAAGTAAGAAACAACCAGCTTGCCAAACCAAGGATATAGCTTAAAGGCTTCAATTTTAACCTACTAAGAGAAAAATAAGACAATCTTCGATTGATTTTTACTAATAAAAGGAAGACACAATGCTATAAAAAAGATTTAACTGTAACGGGTCAAAAGTCACCTAGAGTATATTCAAATGCTCACAATCTCCCTAATTGTTTTAAAGCCATGTTGAATAAGTTAACTATTTTTTAAATCTAAACAAATGGAGAAAGATTGTTGGTAAATCAACCTAACGCCCTGGCATACCAATTTTGGGTTGCGCTTAAGATAACGCATTTTGACCTATTTCCCCACCCGCCCATTATACCACTTCCAGTATAGCATAACACATGTTCTAGCCCATATTAGTTTTTACATAGATGCCTTATTATGTCTGACTCACTGATGCCCTAATATGTCAATTGATGCACTAAACAAAATGGATGCCCAAGTATTTCTAACGATGCACTAAACATACATATGGGTGCACTACTATGACCAGCGGTGCACTTAACATACACACGGATACACTAACACACATACTCATTCCTTAATATGTTCATCGATTCACTAATTATAATCACTGATGCTCTAATCATAGTCATTGATGCTCTAATATGTTCAACGATGCACTAACACACAAACATATGCCCAAGGTATGTCGATGTGCTAAAATACAAATAGATGCACTAACATATTAACTTGATGACTTAATATGTTTGATGCTGCACTAATCATACTCACTAGTGCCGTACTCATACTCATACTCACTGATGCTCTAATATGTTCAACGACGCACTAAAAAGATTAGGGAAAATAATCCTGATACTCTAATCCTTCGCATACAATATGTAACATGTATGTTGTATATGCACTATTTTTGAATGATGTTTATGCATTTTCAGTTATTGATGTCTATGCATTTTCAATTATTACACATGCATTTTCAGTTATTGATGTTTATGCATTTTCAATTATTACACAGATGCACCAAAATAACAAATTCAAATACACAGATGCATTTTTAGTTATTGATGTTTTTACACACACTATATTCTGATGCACTAAAATAACATAAAAATAAAAAATTTACAACTTACACTTATCTGACTTTTCTTGTTCGATTAGAAGCCTCTTATTAACTATTCGTGGACTTATCCGACTTGCTGAAAATGAAAATAGATAATTATATAATCTTTAAATAAAAAAAATGATTAACTAAATAGAAAAAATAGGGCACTTACAATTTGGAAACTTCTTTTTCTCCATATTTATTTTAATCAGCTAGAAAAATCAAAACTTTTATAAGTAATTTGATCAGATTTTGAACATAAAATGGCTTTCTATTG
>BPTQ01000004.1:156993570-157094813 GCA_019973895.1 Chrysanthemum seticuspe
AACAAGCATATTAACGGAGATGTTGGGATATGTATTTGACTATATGAAATTAAATAATCATAATCAAATGGCGAGTTGGAATAAAACGGGCTGTAACAAACATACTTAAAAGACCAAGAAAAACATACAACTCTAGGATGAACTCGAACATCTCCCTCTTCATAACTACCCTCTGAATTACTCTCTACAGCTTGTGCATTATCATTTGAATTACTCTATGTAGATTTGCAGCATGTGTTTGCGAGCAGCTTGCCAAACTGCATTAGTAGAAGTTTCAACTAGCCTATCCATATTAATTTTGTACAAACAATCTGCTGCTTGTACCTGCCATTTATCAAGTGGTATATTAGTTTCCAGGATTTGATTATTAAGTAAGAAACAACCAGCTTGCCAAACCAAGGATATAGCTTAAAGGCTTCAATTTTAACCTACTAAGAGAAAAATAAGACAATCTTCGATTGATTTTTACTAATAAAAGGAAGACACAATGCTATAAAAAGATTTAACTGTAACGGGTCAAAAGTCACCTAGAGTATATTCAAATGCTCACAATCTCCCTAATTGTTTTAAAGCCATGTTGAATAAGTTAACTATTTTTTAAATCTAAACAAATGGAGAAAGATTGTTGGTAAATCAACCTAACGCCCTGGCATACCAATTTTGGGTTGCGCTTAAGATAACGCATTTTGACCTATTTCCCCACCCGCCCATTATACCACTTCCAGTATAGCATAACACATGTTCTAGCCCATATTAGTTTTTACATAGATGCCTTATTATGTCTGACTCACTGATGCCCTAATATGTCAATTGATGCACTAAACAAAATGGATGCCCAAGTATTTCTAACGATGCACTAAACATACATATGGGTGCACTACTATGACCAGCGGTGCACTTAACATACACACGGATACACTAACACACATACTCATTCCTTAATATGTTCATCGATTCACTAATTATAATCACTGATGCTCTAATCATAGTCATTGATGCTCTAATATGTTCAACGATGCACTAACACACAAACATATGCCCAAGGTATGTCGATGTGCTAAAATACAAATAGATGCACTAACATATTAACTTGATGACTTAATATGTTTGATGCTGCACTAATCATACTCACTAGTGCCGTACTCATACTCATACTCACTGATGCTCTAATATGTTCAACGACGCACTAAAAAGATTAGGGAAAATAATCCTGATACTCTAATCCTTCGCATACAATATGTAACATGTATGTTGTATATGCACTATTTTTGAATGATGTTTATGCATTTTCAGTTATTGATGTCTATGCATTTTCAATTATTACACATGCATTTTCAGTTATTGATGTTTATGCATTTTCAATTATTACACAGATGCACCAAAATAACAAATTCAAATACACAGATGCATTTTTAGTTATTGATGTTTTTACACACACTATATTCTGATGCACTAAAATAACATAAAAATAAAAAATTTACAACTTACACTTATCTGACTTTTCTTGTTCGATTAGAAGCCTCTTATTAACTATTCATGGACTTATCCGACTTGCTGAAAATGAAAATAGATAATTATATAATCTTTAAATAAAAAAAAATGATTAACTAAATAGAAAAAATAGGGCACTTACAATTTGGAAACTTCTTTTTCTCCATATTTATTTTAATCAGCTAGAAAAATCAAAACTTTTATAAGTAATTTGATCGGATTTTGAACAAAAAATGGCTTTCTATTGGAATATCGATTGGTTTTTTATTGGGATTGAATGATCAGAGTGTGTGTTCTTTGTTATGAGTAAAATGAGATGTTGATTGGCGGCGGTGCGGTGGCTGTGTGGTGGTGGCGATGGAGATGGTGAGTGAGAGCAATTATGATCGTGTGTTAAGTGTGTGTGTGTGTGTGTTTGAATTGGGGCTGATGTGTGTTTGTATCTGTGTGTTTTTAATTGGGGCTGATGTGTGTGTTACCAGCTACTCCGTATTTTGTTTGCATTGTTTCAAAATTTACCTTGAAGTTTTGATTGTTATCAAAATCTACCCTGCAACTTTTTTTTCTCACTTTTCTATCTAATTGTACTTTTCTCTAGAACCAATATATATATATATATATATATATATATATATATATATATATATAGAGGTTGGATCATTTAAAAAGTTGATCTCAAGAGAAAAGTGAGAGAAGTGATCTCAACCGTTAGATCACCCCCTCCTTCCCCTCCCTTTTTTCACACCAAACTACAGGGACCTTATTGTATTTTCCTTCATTCTTTAAGGGAATGTTCTGTAAATTTGCATCATTCATATATAATACCTAATTTTCTTCATTTTTCCTTTTTTTTCTTTCTCTAGATACAAGACCTGAACTTTTTTCTCTTAGTTCCAGATTCACGAAGTTCACGAAATCACGACCATGAAGATTCACGAAATCATCTCATCACGAAGTCATATCGTGGTATCAGATTCAATAATGTATGTAACTGATTTCGTGTTATCAGATTCAATCGTGTTATCAGATTCAATATCATTTAATCATAATTTATCAAAATTTTTTTTTTTTCATTATAAACTTTTATAACGGATTACAATAAGATGGCAGGCAAACGGGCAACAAGCTGTGCCGCAACCCCCTTTTGAATGGCAAAACCAATTCTACTGAAAATGAAATTTTGTGACTTAGGGGTTGCAAAATTACTTTGCACAACCCGTTGAACCCTAGTCAAAAACTCCACGGCTGCCGAAGCTAGGAACCCAAAAGTATCAAAAGCAAAAGGGGTAAATACGTGTTGATTCTCTAAACAAGCTTTCTCGTGTTTAGCAACTTTGCTCGATTCCGCTTTCACCGCCGCTTGTCCAGCAACAAACCCATTGTCCCTTAGCCCAACAAGAGGGGACACTCCGGTAAGATCCACACAAGCATGTTTCCCCCCGGCCCATCCAAACACAAGTATATCAGCTGGCCGTAAAGTAGACCTCCCTTCAAGCGGATCTGAACTTGATTATAGATTTGTTATTTTTGCTAATTAAAATCAGTTATAAAGCTTATATATTGATTGTTTGAGTTAGGTTTTGACTTTTATGCAATTTGATTTGTTAAACACTATCTTTGTTTATAGATGTAACAATTTTCAGAGTTTATTGACATCATTCATTGTATAGAATAGCTATTTTGAAACGAATTTGAGAAACAAATACATGGAAAACATGTTTACATAAGACTGCACACCAAGTGTTTGATAAAATGTCTGAATGGAATTTTATAACTGCGATGCACTAATTTTACATTGTGATGCCCTAGTTCTTGTGAATATATTCTAGTTACATTGGATGCCTTAATTAATTTAGGTAAGAGAATTTTAGATTTTGATGAACACACTCGCTAAGACAATTGTATGGACATCAAGTTTGTTGCTACCATATGTATCACCACGTCATCATACCATGTGCTACGAAGTTAGGTTACAGGTTTCAAGAGGAAAATTGAAAGTTATTTGTCTGAGTAGCAGAAGTCAAATAAGGACACATGATATGGAATAGCGTTCTTTGACAAATTTGACCTTTTTTCAGCAACTTATTTTAATCAGATCTTGACTTAGTTGAAATAGGTTTCCAATTCACACTTGTTCCTGTGCAGGTGCTTGTTAATCAACTGAAAGGTGTTGGCCCAACTATACGTAATTCAATATCTGATATGAGTGAGGAAGTGAATAGTATCTCCACCAATCTTTCTCAAGTGACAAATTACCATGGAGGATCTACCTCACTTGTACGACAAAGCACCAGAAGGACTATGGTAGTTGTGTTGTACCTTACTTGCTTTTTAATTTTTTATGATGATTAGCAAATATTTTAAATGCCCGTTCGAGTACTAAACTACATATTTGATGTCTGAGTATCAGAAGTCAAATCAAGACACATCCGGCAGAGCTTCGTTTGATTTATGTCTGAAATTCATTCACTTGACCAAACGGGGTGCACTAAAATGACTCAAACAGATGCACTTAAGTTCATCAAACATGTGCACTAAAATGATTTATGATATGGAATAGCGTTCATTAACAAATTTAACCTTTTTTAGCAACTTATTTTAATCAGATCTTAACTTAGTTGACATAGGTTTCCAATTCACACTTGTTCCTGTGCAGGTGCTTGTTAATCAACTAAAAGGTGTTGCCCCAGCTATACATAATTCAATATCTGATATGAATGAGGAAGTGAATAGTATCTCCACCAATCTTCCTCAAGTGACAAATTACCATGGAGGATCTACCTCACTTGTACGACAAAGCGCCAGAAGGACTATGGTAGTTGCGTTGTACCTTATTTGCTTTTTAATTTTTTATGATGATTAGAAAATATTTTAAATGCCCGTTCGAGTACTAAACTACATATTTGATGTCTGAGTATCATAAGTCAAATCAAGACACATCCGGTAGAGCTTCGTTTGATTTATGTCTGAAATTCATTCACTTGACCAAACGGGTGCACTAAAATGACTCAAACAGATGCACTTAAGTTCATCAAACAGGTGCAGTAAGTTTGTGGACTTTTTTGGAGATATTGCTGCTCATATGATTACAACTGCTCAAGTGAATAAAATAAAAAAATGCTCTAAGTATTTATCACAAATGCATATAGTTTACTGATCTTCTACTTGTATGTTTGACAGTGTCTGGAGTGGATGCTAAAGTGCATATCCTACTACCGAACAACATGGAACATTCATACATAAAAGTTACCCCAATTTTGAAACTAGCGCAAAGGCATTGGTTGTGAATAAGTGCACCATGATAAGTAAATAATACCATTTACATCTTGTGTTGTAAACTCCCTATAGTAAAGAAGATATAAAATCTGTATAGATCTTGTATATATTAGTATCGTGTTCAGAAATATGAATTGACTTCAGATTCAAGGTTTTATTATAATAAAGTTCCATATTTTATATTTGTAATTTTAATATAAATATGTTTCTTTATCACATTCATTGCTTTGGAATGTTATTATCAGTTGATGATGTAACAAGTGGTGTCTCCGTAGAGTCTTTCTTTGAAGGCTCGTCAACTTGAATCTTTGCTTGGTCGTTAACCGTGTTTTTCTAATTATTGTTTGGAGCCTCCTTTTCGTCAATTTCATGAACCTAAAAGTATTGCACTTTTTCTTTTGCTTTTATGATACAAACGGATGAACTAATTATATCAAACGTATGCACTAAAGTTACTCAAATAGATGCACTAAAGTGCCTCAAACAGATGCACTAAAGTAATATATGAGAATCAACACATCCATTAATGTAAATAATAAAAGAATGCTCCGAGTATAATGGAGATGAAGGGATAAAGCTGTTTATTAAAAAGAATATATTTCTTGTGTGATTAGGAGTAAAAAATATCAATCGAAAAATATAGTTGAACAAAAAATATCAATAAACATACAAATAAATAAGTAGTCATGTTATGAATGAATTAATCTTATTATAAACTTAACTTGCCAATTAGAATACAAGAGATGCAGTTTGCATTGATGAGTGATGCTACAACAAGAATACAACATCTCCTAAGATATACTAAGCTAAACAAAAACTGTCAAATAATATTTTTACAAGCTAAGCAATGACTATCTTCAAATTCTTACAAATTCTGAAACATTCAGAGAAGCCTCTCAAACCATTTACCTTTCGATGCCTATAAAGTCGTCACCTTGTAATAAATCATCATCATTCAACCAAGAAGAAATATCATATTCTCGTCTGACAAAATCATCTTCGTCACTAAATTCATCCATTCCAGGAAGTTGCAGATGGGGGCATGTCAAATGTATATTTCTAAATAGAACCTGAATTAGTTGAAAAATCAATATGAGTTGAACAATCATTATGTGATATTTCATACAGATGCCTTATTTTTCTAATACAGATGCACTAAAATTGTATAGAAATTATTATATTGCCAAACACCCCAATGTTTACTACATCACTGAATAATTCTTATGCAATATTAAACAATTGTAACGTATAATGTTGATGCACTAATGTATAACACAGATGCAATAAGATATTACCCTTTGGCAGTCTTGATGTGAGTCCACCAATGCCCATTGTTAAAGACTATAACGTGAGCAATATAGTCTTAGTATCTAACTCTCTTTTAATAACGTAATTAAAAAGAAAAGAACTTGTCAAGATACCTCAAGAACAGTTGTAACTTGAAGTTGAGCATAAGGGAAGTCGATTGAAATCCATTCAAATTTAAATCTCATTAATGGAACATTTGCGTCCTTAACACAGTGTATGCTCGGCACCTCTACACTATTTGCAAGCATGTTGTGTAGACCTATGAAAAAAATCCTTCTGCATAACGTAAAATAATAATTGTTATCAAAATGTTGCATTTTCATGTTTTCTTTCCTAAGTGTATGCCAATAAATGAATTAAACAGATGAGATGACAAGTCACTGTCAAAATGGCGAACCACGGGCCAACACAAAGAGCATCAATGTCGTATTCTGCATTATATACCTACACAAGTTTTGAAAAAAATTAGAGCCAAATAAAATCTTGCTACAACCAAAAATGAAAAAATAAGTAACATAAACAGAAACTCACGCCAAGACCATAAGATCCATATGTCAATATAGTTGCTGAGGCAGTCTATTGAACCCACCACTTTTTATAGCTCTATAAAGATTAAAAACTATTGCAATACCTTTAACTCTCTATTGTTATGCTCTTTAATGGCGGCAATAGCAGCCAAATCTTGAAACATGAAGGTCACGAAAGCATAGCCTTTATTCTCAGTTAAATAACATTAAAATACATATATAGCAACATAATTTTCTATAAAATAAAAAGAGAGTGAGAGGGGGGGGGGAGAGAGAAAGAGAAGGTTACCTCGATGACTTCTCCAATAGATTCACCAAACTCTTTCAGAACATATTCAAATGTATCAAGAGGAATTACACCAAGCATACAAACAGATGCCCAAGTATTTACAATAACGCACTAAGCATACAAATGGATGCCCTACTAGGACAACCGATGCACTAAACATACAAACGAATACACTATAAAAATACACATATGCCTTAATATCTTTGACGATACACTAATCATACTCACTGATGCCATAATATGTTTATAGACGCACTAAACATACAAGTATATGCTGAAGTATTTCCAGTGATGTACTAAACATACAAATGGATGCCCTACGATGACCAATGGTGCACTAAACATACACACTAATACCTTAATATGTCTAATAATTCACTAATATTACTCACTAATGCAATCATACTCACTGATGCTCTAAGATGTTCAATGATGCAGTAATCATACTTATTGATACCTTAATATGTCCATCGATGTACTAAATATACAAATAGATGCCCAAGTATTTCCAAGAAAGCACTAAACATACAATAGATGCTGAAGTATTTCCAGCAACCACAAACACAGATGCACTAATACAATCTGATGCCCTAACTTGTAATTTTGATTCTGCGAATATACACACAGATGCCCTTAGATGTCATATAATTCAATATTAAGCTCATACACTGAAGATTAGTGCATCACAGCTTTAAAGACTTTTCAGACATTTTATCAAACATCTGGTGTGCAACTTTAATAAGCATATTTTACATGCATTGTTTCATCAAATTTGTTCCAAATCTTGTATAAAACATGATGATATGATTATAAACTTTCAAAAAAAACTTAAGAAAATCATTACATCATAGTTAAAAACTTACAGATTCATTACATCATAGTTAAAAACTTACAGATTTTGTACTTAAAAGTTACCTAATTAAAAACTTATTCTAATTGCTGAAATTGATAATTATACACAATTATATTGTGTTTAAATCAATAATATGAACCAGAAACATTAAGTTAAACAAATGAATGGGAAGATCAATTCGTAAAGAAAACAAACATGATTGAGAGTTGATGGTATGATGTTGTGGTGGAGGAATGGTGTTGATACCATTGTGGTGCGATGTTGATTGGTGGCGGTGCGGTGGCTGTGTGGTAGTGGCGATGGAGATGGTCAGATGGAGATGCTGATGAGAGGAATCAGGAATGTATGTGTTTAAACTAATAACTGTGTGTTTGCATCTGATGGTTACAAGCTAATCCGTATATGTTTGCCTTTTTTCAAAATTTATCCTGAAGTTTGAGATGTTTGCAAAATCTACCCTGTAACTTTTTTTCTCACTTTTCTATCTAATTACACTTTTCTCTAGAACCGAACTCTATATATATATATATATATATATATATATATATATATATATATATATATATATATATATATATACTGTTAACACTTATATGTTTTAAGTTCGTCTTATATCATATTACATCTGTGACATTGTTATATTTGTAATAGAAAGGACGGAGACATCATCGACATTGTGTTTATGATATATGTGAATCTTGTTTGTAAAGTTACACGATGTTGTGCCATGCGCAAGTGGGAGAAATATGAAATTGTGTGCAAGGTACAACACATAATGATAGTGTGTCGTGCAACACATGAAAATATGACTAAGGTTGTTTTTGACCGAAAGGTAAGAAAACTATAACTTTACTAGGACTTATACATGTTGATGTATAGTTCCCTATTAAGAATAAATGTCAAGAAATAATAAAAGTTACTTCATCACGTTAACTAACGAATTAGTTATCTTGATTATGTTTTCTAGTCAAGACATAAACATAAAGGGTATGTTTGGCACAATGGGCTGGGGCTTGGGCTGAGACTATGGCTTTTATTACAAGCCAAAGTTGAAATTTGTATTTTTGTAGATTTGTTTGGCAAATGGAGGCTTATTATTGCAAAATTACTAAAAATGACACAATTAAATGAGTTTTATAGTATATGTTAGATATTTCGTGGGTAAATATGTAATTTATGGTTCATAACACTACTTTAAAAGCTAACAATATCAATAAAATGTTTTGAAAAACAGAGTTCATAATATTCAAAGAATATTAAAGCTCCCACAAAAAGAATTTTTTGATTTACAATATGAGAACTCAAAGCTTTAGAAAACCACTTCAAACTTTGAGATTGTTAAACATGATGATACAATAGGTTTCTAATCTTAAGAATAAAAATCTAAATCTTTTGAAACGTATAAACAATATTCGAAAAACGTGACATACTGTTTAGACTTTTCACATGATGCTTCCATCAAAAGATACTGTTAATAATGGAAGATCCGGTCTTAGGTATGAGAATCCTAATTATTTGAGCAATGTCAAGAAGTTTAGACCTAATTTCTATAACGTTGACAGGGAAAAAATAAATCTACCTGTCACATGACCCAGTTTGAGTAAACGAGTCAATTTGGATAGGAATTACCTCTAACCGATCAAGTTGACTAAACAAAATAACTTTTATAGTAAAGGAACAAGCCAAATGAATTGCAGGTCAATTGGTCGAACAACATAAAAAACGAGTATTGGATTATATAAAAAAAAATCCTAAATCCTTCTATAAAAGAAATTAGATTTTTTTTGTGATAATAAAGCTTTTGATCATATTATTTCAGGGCATTTGCATATATATCTCTCCAAAGATGCAAAATTGCATATATATCCTTTGCATGCATAAAAACCATTGTACCATGGGCATCAAAACTTGTACCAAAGATATATATGCAATTATTCTCCTTCGGAAGGATATATATGCAATTCCCCCTTATTTCTCACATTATGTTTTCAGAATTCAAAATGAATAGGATGGGTTTGCAGGGTTGCCAAACCCGTTGTCAACCTGCCATTTCCCAAATAGTATTGTTTTATCTAATAAACATTGATACGTTTCGATGTCTAGAAAAATGAATCAAAAAATGTTTGTGGGACGGGCAACCGGTCTCCATCTATAATAATAATTACATGTTATCAAACACCCCGGCCTGCCATTTCGCTACCTCTAGCTTATAAAATACTGTATACCCTCATCTACACACTATAAATGAAAGAAAAAAGCTAATAGATGGCAAGTTAACGAAGCAACTTACAGGAATATGTCTGTAAACGAAGATTGAACACACCGCAGCACAAACGAGACTAATGCCTGGATCCACTAAACTTTGATTCCATACCTTGATTAACATATAAGACAAGTGTCTGGCAATGCTATTTATGTATTGCTATTGGCTTCCAGAATATATATACTCGACAAACTGTAAATATGGAAGCTATCCTAATAGCCTTGTATGACAAGATACTGTTACCACTATATTTCTTTGTCAAAAATTTTAGCATTTACATTATCAGAACCCTTTAACCTATCGAACTACTGCTTTAAGCCCATGTATGATGAACAAATATGAACAGGCCACATAGTAAAAATAAAATGAACCTATCAGCTGAGGTGGCAGTTGGAAAATTACATACAGCAACGAAAACAACAGCAACGAAAACACCTGCTCCATCTGTATCAAATACAAGACACAATGTGAAACTTCAGCATTAATATTAACTCCATGTAGCTTGAAAAAAAAATCCGGTTGAAATCGAGAAAGTTTACTTGGATTTTTTTGGCTTTTTGGGTGAATCTTTCTTCATCCCTTTTATGGCTTTATTCCTCATGTCTTCGGTTGCATTATGAAGACCAGATTTTGACATTAGACGAGGTGCCATAGCAGTTCTTGGGTTCATTGCTGTCCTAATTTTGAAAACTGTCCATGCAGCTCCTACTGCGTGACCTGCTGCATCGAGCCCTTCATTTGTTGCCTTACCTGCCTCTTCTCCATACCTACACATATAAATTGAATCCTCTAGTCTCTTATTCAAATATCTAAATTTATGCTAACAGCGATACCAAACATGATATCATTAACCCATGATCCCAAACATTGCTTAGCCTTAGCAGATAATTGAAGTGTTACCATCACCAGTACAGATTATATATTTGTTTATAAGATTTATTATTATTAATAGAGTAAATTGCAAAAATCGTCCTTGTGGTTTGGCCAAATTGCAAGTTTCGTCCCTAACCTTTCGAAAGTGCAGGCATCGTTCCTGTGGAGAACTTTGGGTTGCAGTTTTCATCCCCGACCAAAGTAAAATGACTAAAATGCCTTTGTCAAAAACTGCAACCCGGGGACGAAATCTGCAACCCAAAGTTCCCCGATGATGCCTGCACTTTCAAAATGTTGGGGATGAAACATGCAATTTGACCAAACCACAGTGATAATTTTTGCAATTTACTCTTATTAATATTAATGTTTTTTGGGGGAGGCTTCTGGACTTACTTGTGCGAGACGAGTTCTGTTGTCACAGTAGACGAGGTTGTCAGTACATTCTTTCCGGAAACTTCAAAAGCTTCACAAACCTTGCCTACATGCATGTAAATTAGTTAATGACTAAATACAACTCTTAACTTCAAAAGCTTCACACAACCTGCAGGTCAAGAATTGATATCTCATTTTGGAAAAACATGTACATATAAAATAGTTATCAGATTGTCCCTTTCTTTTAAAAATAAAAGAAGAAAGATAAAATTAAGGAACATAATCATAAACATCTAACTTCATAATTTATCTAGGATTTGCATAGGAATTAAGCAGATCTAGGCCGTCGAGTTAGCTAGTAATTAAGTATCTAAGTGGGAATTGTACACTTAAGTGGAACCATAAGCGACCGGTTCAATAAGCTAAAGAAATTTACTCATATATAAATTTTAATTTTGAACTAATATCATTTTGTACTATTACTCATTTGATCACAGAATGTGGAAAAATACCTCCAAAGTGAAAAAGTAAATGATGAACATGAGTTTGGAAATGGTCACTGATTCACTGCTTTTAAAGTTTGAAACACTTGATTCAACAATTAGTTGCTTACCGAAATAGTAGAGGATCTTTAACACCTATGTGGGAGATTAAGTGGTCCTAAGTAATCAAAGTGCTTAATCCTCAAGCATCCACTTACGCGTTCCTAAGCAGAGTTTTTTTAGCACCAAAGATTAAAGTCTGTCAAATTCCGATATCCAAAACAAGCTGTGAAGGATAGAGAGGTATGGAGATGTTGATTAACGGCAGTGTTGGGTTCTTGAGCTGGTGGCAATCCGAATTCCTGATGATTCCTATTGTCTTTTTTTATCCCTTTAAAAGATCTCTTTTTTACTAACACGTTGTTTTTGTATCTAACTTTGAAGATCTAGTCTTGGTTGTATGCACAAACCTACTATATAGAATCAGTTAGATTGACATATCCACTTTGCAGTTATAAGTTAACTGAATCTTTCTAAGGAAGAACCTAGTGTTAATTAGTCTAATTGAATTAACTGATGTCAAAAAGGTAAAAAGTTTGCCTTTTCGAACTAACCCACCCATATTTAATATGCCACCACGTTTGGATTTACATATAGGTTATGGTAAATAATTTACACAAGCAAAGTTCCATGTTAAGATTCTACCAATCCCAAATTGCAAATTGAACTTGGAATGATGAATATTCTCTCAAGGATTCTGAAATAGCAAGAGCATACTGAACCAGAGGCAACAACCCGAACAACTAGTATTTATTTACAGGAAGCATGAACCAGAGGGGCCATGTACAAATATCAACCATAGAGGTATTAACATACATGCTCCTACATGCTAATTGTTATGCCCAAATTTCGAATATAGTCTATCACTCGATCAGTTAGTGTTGTCAAGAGAGAAAAAACACTGATTTTCAAGGTATCACATGAAAGACTAACACATCCTATATAAAATCACATGTCAAATCATCCAAAACATCAATTAATGTTAGAAAGGCGTACCCTAACAGCAAAATATATATGAAATGAGGCTTACTAAATCCATCCAAGGTAGCGAGTGCCATTTCCCCGGGCACGAGTTTCAAGAATTTCTTGCCAAGTCTAGAGTTAGCAACGGAGCTTGAAAAGTATCCAGAAACCTTTAGGACTCCAGAAAGAACTCCCCCTGCCACTTTCTCTGTCATCATCGTCACCTTCTTAACCCTGCAAAAATCGCATGTTTCATCAAAATGCATTTAAACACACAAGACTCGTCAAAAACACAGTTCTAGGATTGAAATTCTGGCAACCAAATATAGTAGGCTAAAAGTTGACTAGGCAACACGAGGGTTCAAAGGTTCTGAAGGTTAAATAAGTTATATACTGTCCATATATACATAAAAGTCAAGACTGAGCACCTAAGACCATGTATTATATGACATACAAAGCATAACACATATAAAATTAGCATATAGAAATACAAAACATGACACAACAGTAATGTGCCCTGTAAAAGCTTCAATACATCTAAAACTGAGATTGTTTGGTTTGTAACTAAGAATCACTATGGGTATGGGCTTAGTAATATGGTGGAACGACAATGGAAATTTTCAAACCCACCCTCTTGATGGGTTTACAATATGCCTAAAATCGCGGTTTTCGTATCCATTTTAAAAACATAAACCTAATAACCAACCATTTCTACTAGGAATGTAAGTCACGCATTCATTCCCATACCTATAAACCAAAAATTAAAGCACATCAAGATTCATAGACTGAAAGATAAACTATAGATTATAACCTTTGTATGTTCTTTAAAGTTTCAGGACTAACGTTTTTATGGCAACCAGGTCCCATTTTAATCTTCAAAATCTCATTACCCCAATTCAGTCTATCAACCGTGACATCGCCACACCATAAAATCCCCTTAACAAGCCGCCCTGAACCCACAGCAATTAACTTAGCCGCTGTCCCACTATAATCCTCCACATTTGGTGCCAACGTCGTCCAGTAAGCTTTGCAAATTTTCCCCATCTCCTCCTTCTTCGAATCTGACCTCAAATCCAACGGACTTAACCGTACCATAAATCTCATATCCAAAGCCCCCTTATTCTCATCCACCTTTTGCACCGAAAAACTCGTGTAATGATCTAAAAACTCATCCATTTCCTTCAACACCTTCTCTTGCCCTTTCGAAGCAAACGTCAATCCATAATTCAACATATCACTATCCTTTTCGTTCTCTTTTGGAGCACGTATCGAGAAAAAGTAATGTGAATAGTCTAGCTTAACACACGCCTCGTCTTTAGCTAAAGGCCATTGTATCGTTTCACTAACACGTGCCAGAATAGCAACCACATTGTTACCTTGACGTAGTTGAATTATCGAGAAATCACCGTTAGCTAATTCTACGCTTAAATGCTTATCTATCAAATGTAAATACGCGCCAGGAATAGAAATGATCAATTCTTCAAACGACTCAGATTTTTGTGATGAATTTTCAGAAGGTGGTGAATCTGGGAACATGTTCTCGACAAGATCCTTCATTTCAACATTCGGGTAAATAGATGATGGCGATGACGACGATGGTTGGTTAGGATTTGATGATGATGGTCCGTTAGGATGTGATGATGATGATGGTTGGTTAGGATGTGATGATGATGATGGTTGGTTAGGATTTGATGATGATGATGATGATGATGAAGGCACAGGAGGTGCTGAAGGGGTTGGTTGTGTGTCGTTTTTCGGGTGCATTGAGGTTTTTGGGGGGGAATTAAGGTAGTCTGCCATCGTTTTGGATGGATTTTGGGAAGATGTCATGGGCATAGGAGGTGCTGAAGGGGTTGGTTGTGTGTCGATTTTCGGGTGCATTGAGTTTTTGGGGGAGGAATTAAGGTTTTCTGACGCCATTTTTGTTGAATTTTGGGAGTATGTCATGGGCATAGGTGCTGAAGGGGTTGGTTGTGTGTTGTTTTTCGGGTGTATTGGTGAGGAATTAAGGTTTTCTGACGTCATTTTTGTTGGATTTTGGGAAGATTTGAAGAAATGAAGATGATGATATGCGAATGTTTCCTGTTTTCTGGGGAAATTATGGTTATGGTGATGAAGGTTGTTAAGAAGGTGGGATTCACGAACAACAGAAGTGCGTAGGTTTGTAAATGCGCGCGAAAGAAACAGTTTGGTTTATGTTTGATTATGATTTTCTTTCGGTTGCATCTACAGGTTCTCTAGGATGACAGTTTTTGCCTATCTATTGTCAAGTTCTTAGGAGGATTACAATCCATAATGGATGCTTACTTGATAATACGTGAGATACATAAGATAGGTGGAACACCTCTCCTTGCTTGTTATTTCTAATATTAGTCATTGTTGATTTGTTGTTGCAAGACAATTTCTAATGTTGTTTGTGAGAAAATAATTTTTTAAATATGAAGGTAAAATTTTACTCCTGTAAAATTTTTTCTTCTAAAAATTAGTCATATAACTTACAGATATAAAGATACCATCATTTCTTATAAATAAAACTAATGAAATATAGTAACCTTTTATTTATCTGAGTTCACTTTATATCTGTATCTGTACTTTACTATAAACATTTACTGTAATATTAAAGTACTAATCTATCCTCAGATTAATAGGGAGGTCAAATAGAATTTGAAACAATGGAAAACACACTAAAGAAAGTATACCAAAACTTCTGGACAACGGTTTGCACAGCCACCACATCCTGGTATCAAACTATCTGCATAATAGAACAATATTTGTATAGCTTAAAGGGTCAAATATAGAGATAATAATGTAATAGTTCTAAGTGCCTATACCTCTTTACACTCATTCAAATATAATTACTATGTGGGGAAAGGAATTCAAGAATATCAAGAACATCATTTCAGCAAGAAAAAATGAAAGTTTTGAATTCATAAGACTGATTTAATGTATCCTCCCAAGTCCTTATGGAATATACCAAACTTAATATAACAAATACTACTAATTCAATGGTGCATTTTGATATTCGGATGTAAAATTTAATGTACCTTTTTGATAGTTATGATCAACAAGGTTGACTCCATATCGCAAAGGTCTACTTAAAAGGTAGGACTTTTACATTCAGAGTCCAAGAGGGACAACTAATGTCTAAACAAAGCATATAAAGATACCTCCAAACTGTACCTTAATATACCTTGAGAAGTTCAAGAAGCGATACAAGATGTTAAATCATGTAATCCACCATCTTTCTTTCAGCATTTTTAGCTTTTGAATGATATTTCGTATATGAGACTCTTGTCCTTCACTAGGGATTAGGGGTAGCAGCATTTCAAAGGTAGCAGAATCGGGCATACAACCTCGGTCGATCAATTCTTCAAAAACCAAAACTCTGCCTCTTGAAACTCAATTTTCGTCAACAACTCTTGAGCAATAACATTATATGTGTAACTATTTGGCAAGCAACCATTCCCTTCCATCTTTTTAAGTAACATAATTCTTTAGCTTTACCAAACTACCCTTTTCGGAAAAGCACACGTATGACCAGCAAATATGTCTTCATACTTGCTACAATCCTTTCAATAAAAGTGTTCATCGAACAAATCCATTGCCATGTTAAGCTTCCCACATGTGCTAAAACCATCAATCAAAATAGTATACAAACCCACAGTTTTTATCAATTATTTGATTTCCAGTGAACGAAAGAGAGCTAATGCATCAGAACATTAGGAGTTGTTGCACATTCCGTTGAACAAGATACCGTAAGTAATTATATATGGAGCCAGGCCCTTTGCTTGCATCTCATCGAAGATTTCTCTAGCGGTGGAAGGTTCCGTGATTAAAACAAACCTTGCAACATACTATTGTAAGTGAAAACACCAGGAACCAAACCCTTATTTGGGATATCTCGAAAAAGATTCCTGTACTCTCTTCTACTTGCAATATCGATTTATCAGGCTATTATAAGTGATGATGTCAGACTCAGACACAAGATCCTTCGCAATCATAACATCAGGAACTTTCTTCACTTCATCCAATTCAGCCCGTAAACAGTACCCATGGCCATCGATTAGCATATTGTAAGTGATTATATTCAGTTCTAGACCTCTTCGTACCATTATTTGAACAGCAAGCTCCGTGTCTTTAACACATCTTTTCTTGCAAAAAGCATTTACCAAGATACTAAAAGTCAACACTCCCGCAGAGACGCCTTCCTCTTTCATATCTCTCAACATTCGTGCAGCAGCCTCCGTCTCGCGACCAAAGTTACATAGACCATGAATCAGAGAGTTGTAAGCACTTTCATTTGCTGAGACGTCTTTACCAATCATCTCATAATGCATCATCAACCAATCCGTCTTTATATAGACTATCAACAAGTATACTATAGTGTCCTACACATGGTTTACGCGATCCTATTTCCACAAATTTTCCTTTTAACAGGTTTCTTACACAATTCAACCGCTTCAAAAACACATCAGTGAGAACAAGGCAATTTACGATAAGTGGCCACATTGGCAGAATGATATTGGTTAAAGATATTGGCTAATAAGGCAAAACCATATTTGACTAGATTAAGGAGGCAATAACAGTCAATACAAGTGCCAAGTGGTGAGTGTATATATATATATTAGAAGCAATACCAATTATGTTAATCTGTTCAAAAAGCGAAAGCGCGGTAGAGTAATGTTTCATCTTAAGGAGCTGATGAAATTCGATGACGTAAAGTGGAGGTTTTCTTTGAAGCATTTGTTCGAATAGTTGGAGTGCCTCATTGAGCTTAGTGATTTTGGGAACACAAGAACTATGTTTGATGGAAATAGTACTATGAATGTGACAGCGAAGGTGAAGTCTTGTGCACATCATTTTGAGTTTCACTCGGTTATTAGACTTATTTTCAATAACAAACAACATAAATGGGGGTGTTGTTTAAACTTAGATAACTAGCTTAGGGGATGGTTCTCGGCTTTATGTTTCATAAGCTATTTTTTGTGTGTTCTTTTGTAACTTTCGGTTTATATAAGCTTATCATGTCGTAATAAGCTTATATAAATAGAAAAGTTTCGAAACAAGCAATATAAGGTAAATGTATGAAACATAAGCCGAAAACCACGTAAAGGATAAACCCAGTAATATAAGCTAAACAAACACCTCTAAAGTTGAAAACATGAGTCAAACTTTACATTTGACTTCATACGTAAAAAACTTGTTTCTTGGTCGATAGTCAAAAGTGTGATATGTATAAAAAAAAAAGGCCAAAGCGTAGCAAGTATAGTAATAGCATAAACGATATATCATAATTTTAATATTCAAAAGTTCAAACTTTTGAACCCGAATCAAATATATGTTTAAGTGTTTAACAAAATATTTTTAGAGCAACAATTTATTTTGAGGCAACTGAAAATAGATATTAAAGTTATTTTGGTAGGAAAGAGGTTATATATTTATATTTATATATATACTAAAGCAGCCGGAATCGGTGGCTCCCCATTGGTTCCTTCATAAAATCATAAACTACTAGTGCACGGATTAAAATACTACTAAATCTATGGCCCGTTGATTTTTTTAATATTTTCTTCCCATTTTTTTATTAAACGGATATGTTAACCGACACACATACGTATCATACGATATCAATTTTCAGCTACTCCTGGTTATTCCAAGGACCAACATGATATGGGTATATTAACCGTCACACATATATGAAAATAGTACATACATGAAACTCTTAAATAAAAACAATTACTGCCATCATCATGGATCAATGATAATAACAATCGCTTAAACCGGAACCTCAATAATATACCAGCTTTCTACAAGCATAACCAGACTCAAAGGCGGACCTACCTTCTAACTAGGTGGTTCCCGGGAACCACTTTAGAAATTGAAACCTTTTATAGTCTATGTGTGAAAAAATTTGGGACCTACCTTAGATTTACACCAGAAACCACCTTATGTATCAGATAAGAAGAGAGAAAGAAAGATCTAATAGGAAAACGGAAAGAAAAAAAAAAGAAAAACAACGCTTGTAGTACTTTTTAATGGAGGTCTTAATGGTCTCTGCAATGTTCTTGGTAAAGAAGATGACCCCAAGTATTATATTTTCTTTTTACCACTTTTTATTTATTCAAAGTTTCATGTTACCCCCCTACTTTAGCCACTTTTGAAGTGATAACCTTTTACAAAAACCCAAAAATGCATAAACATTTTAATATGATATTTTTAAATAAACTTTTTGAAAAGAATACCACGATAGGAAAAAAGATCGCTTATATTATTATGTTATAAAAACTCAGCCACTTTTTTTTTAGATGCATTTATGTGTAAGTAATTCTAAATAATGAATTCCAATGTGAGTTTGAATATTGTTGCATGTGTAAGTGTAGATGTTGAGGTCTTTAACAATAATTTTACAAATGATTGTTTAATATCGTATACCAAAAAAATATGTAGTATAAGATATAATCACTAAAATTTAAACTTATAATAGCAAGACGCATTTCTAAATACGTCAACTATCACTTAATCATAAGTTAATAGCTTTGTTACATCAATGCAATCATTTTAAGTTGGACCCGACCAGGCTTAACACATTTACCAGGAGATTAGTTCACCCGTTGATTTGTTTTATCTTTACTATATCAAGGAACCACCTTAGTTTTCCGGCTAGGTCCGCCCAGTACCAAACATTATGAAACCACGTTACCAATTGTGTTTACGAAATAGCTACAACAACACAACAAACGCGATCGAAACATAAAATACGAAACATAAACAAGAACTAAACGGTGAACACTTAAATCAGAAACAGCCACAACACAAGAAATGTTAAACTATCAATTTTCATTAGCAACTTAGAAAATGCATAGCCAACCTAAAATCATTTACATTAGTTAATCCACCATTACAGGCAATTTTAACAAAATTTGCCTACTCAATACACGAGCATATAACTTAAAACTATTTACATTACTTAACCAACCATTACAGGCAACTTAAAAGGTATTACAAAAACATAAAGGTCCACGTATATTACCGTTTATTTCTTACAAACTATTCTAATATACCACCACCTATTAGCTACAACTACACCAACATTGTATGGAGAAAAATATGTAACAAGGTCATGTATAGGGTAGACTAATAAAATGCTCGTAAATGATATGCAGTAACTTTCTATTTTGTTAGATGTTTTTTGTTTGAACTAACAAACTTTGTTAAATATCTCATCTTTTGTAAATGCACATTATCCTTTTATAAGTCTTCTGTTTTTTAATTGCACTACTGCAAATATCTTCTGACTCTAACCGCATCAGTTCCTGAAATCTATTTGAATCAGTTATGGCACACTCTCAAAGTCAATAACAAACAAGATGCCATGACATGTACGATCGACCACATTGAAATCACATTCAACATCCACACTCTCAGGAATGTTCACAAGCTTCCACAGTCTAACCATGGCAAAAACATTGGCTTTCTTCCATTTCATGCATTCGATGAGGTCGTCAAATTTCTTAATCACCTGAGGTATGACGACTCAGTGCAGAAGATCACCTCTCCTACCAAGGTCAACCATATATATATATATATATACATTTCTCAACCTTCGTTAACCCTATACTCAATTATTAATCATTGTGTCACCGGCAAAGAAACTGGAAAAGAGAATCCCAGATTAGAACATCTACACTTCTTCTGAAGCATAGTCTATCTTAACCACATCGACTATGCAAACTTGATATGGAATGACATGATCCAGCAACGTCAATCCTTCAATATCCCATTTCATGGAAAACCACCATGATATCGACCGAATAGAAGATGAAAAACAACTAAAATGAACTGATAACGCTACACGCGTCGTTCGGGGTCAAAGGAACTTCCTTTTCTTCGAGCAAGTTTTATAACACCCTAGGCAGTGAACCTAATCGTTGTAGTGTAGTATTAGGGTAAGCCACGGGTATTGATATCGTTCTCTAGAGGAATAGGAATGCTAGTGAGAAGTTACTACGCTAAGGTTGGGGTTGAGGAAGATTATTTTTTATTTTTTTTATGTTTTTTTTTAGGAAATGGAAAAGTACGAATCTCGGGGTTTGGATTTGGGGGTTGGTATTGCTACCGATTACTCTATTTATCTAATTATCTAATCTAAGGTGTATGTAGTCTATGTCTAATTATTGTGTGCTCGTATGATAGTTTAAAGATGTGTTCACTTAGGTTTTACTACTCCTTAATTATCTCCTATTGATGGTTGAATTGTCACGTCCTTATTCTTAATCGCGTTGTGTGTCTAAAGTTGTAGGGTATGCGTTTATCCCTAACTCTTTGAAGTTACCAAAGGGTCTCGTCTACAAAAAAACCACTAGGGATCATAAACTCTAACTCTAAGGCCTCTTTGGAAGGTTTAGCTTACAACCACTCTAAGTGCTATAACCTAAGGTTCACAAAGATTAATCAAGCATTAAGTACACAACGAATGACCTATCGCATTACTAGATCATTAACAATTAAGATAAGAGACAACCAATCAATATTCAATAATTAAGTTTCATATTCCCTAAGCAAACACACAAGTAAATTAGCCGGACATGGAGAACATGCAAGCATACACACAAATAATCAAAGACATAATTGAATTAATGAAGTAAAACACTTATCTTGATGTAAGATAGGGTTTGGAACCCTAAATTACTGTACAAGACAGCCTTGGTTCGGTTTAGGTTTTTACTCCAAAAGACTACACGCTAATACTGAAAAATTCGGATTCTATATATAAGATTACATATGCGACGGCGTCACCTTATGTTTTGTGACGCCGTCGGATCGCCGTCATTAGGGTTTCGTCTTGGCCACGTTAGTCTTGCGACGGCGTCACCTTGTGCTTGTGACGCCATCCTCTTCAGCTTCTGACGCCGTCTGGATCGAATCTAGGCCGTCTGAGTTGCGACGGCCTACTCTTTTAAAGCCTGACACCGTCACTTGAAAATAAGAGATTTGGCTTCTGTCCCGTCACAAAATCTCCCGACGGCGTCGCAGTTAAGCAGTGACGCCGTCACCTTGTCTTTTCAGCAGCTGGAGTGTCTCGATTCTTGACTTTGGCCATTTTCTTCGTATATCCGCGCCTTTTCGTCCAAATAAGTGCCATTACAGCAATTTGCCTTCAAGAGACCTAAAAAGTGAAAAGGAACGATATTAAGTAATAACGGATACAAAAGTGATCAAATACGGGCTTAAACGACCCCTAAAAAAGGTACATTTTAAAACCTTATCAAATATCCCTACACTTGGTATTTGCTTGTCCTTAAGCAAATGTGCTTTTAGCCAATTAATTTATAAGTTAGGGGTCATGAAGCATTGGTTTAAAACAATCCACAACACATATAAGCCCCGCAAAAGTCATAACAAGCACGGAAATTACATACTAGCACCTCACATGGGGTGTTTGGATACTCACATCTCTCTCGGGTGTATATGTAATATAACAAGTTGGAAATGGAAGATAAACACTCATCAACCGGTCCTAGTACATAGATTACCATAGGCTTGAGAATAGATCAAACCTCCATCGCTTTGGCGTAAGAACTTAGGAAAGACTATCAAAGAGGTCTTTAAAGGGTTGTAATGTTAGGCTTACGGTAGGGAAACAAAGGGTTTGGTGGGATAGGCTATTTAGTGGTGGCAAGTCAAAAATCTTTATGTTACAAGCATATGAAGAATGGCGTTGCTAAGCCAAGACTCGACACTCTAAACTCTAGATAACTGAAAGAAACAATCATAAATTTAAAGGATAGATGTAGGATGGTAGCCCGTATGTTTTTTTTTTTTTTTTTTTTTTTTTTTTTTTTTTTTTTTTTTTTTTTTTACACTTTTTTTTTTCTTTTCTCTTTTTCTATTTTTTTTTCGATTTTTTTTTCATACACTTTTACTCTACCATCCTCTACGGTAACATCAAAATGATAGAGATTTATAGGCACATCCCTACACTTGAGTTTTTATTACTCTAACACTAATTTGACCCGAATTGAAAAGATCAAAACACTTGGGGTATGTTATTACGCAAATTAGGGAATTTAACGTTCCCTTCCAATCATTTTATAAACTTTAACTTTTCCCATGAGTCCCAATCATCCCAAAACTGTGTACAAAGGATATGACTCGACTTAGCAACTCATGCAAGCAACTAGATAATTGAATTAAGGGTTTAGGGTGATAACAATAATGCACTAAAAGTGAGTGCATACATGGTAGGCTAAGGCGATTTGGGTGTATATTTAGGGGTGGGGTGTAAACAATGCTCTTCATTGATATTCCGGAAAAACCGAAACATCACGAGAACCGCGAAAAGGATAGGCTCTGAGGGGTTAACTAGGGGTATCGTGTACTAAAGATGAGTACAACGCAAAGGGTGTGGGGGAATTACTCAACCGATGTGAAAGAAGTAATTATATTACGGGTATCAAACAAGGGTTATCCTAATGCCTCTTATCATTTAGTTATTCCTAACTACACAAGTGTAGTCTTACTAGCGATCTCGGGATGCATCACAAAACAAGTTCTAGAATCTATTATACTATCGGTTCACACTCTAAGCATTAAAGATGAATGCTTTTAATTCCTACTAATCTAAGGGCGATCCTCACATTTTGGGTGGAATTTAGGTGGTAAAGGGTTTTTGTGCTAGTCATATAACTTCCTATCCGTGAGACGCTTTTGTTAAGACTAATGGCCCACTCTTATATATCATGAAAAATTTCAAATTTGGTGCCAAAATTACCCTAATCGACATTTTCTCATGGTTTATTACACAAATACAATTGGACAAAGCAAATAATCAAGGATAAGCATAGTTTCAAAGTTTCCGTTTTATTTTCCCTCCCTACACTTAAACTGAACATTGTCCCCAATGTTCCCCGAAAGTATCAAAGTTATGATAATGGAAGGTAATAAAAAACGAAAGAAACTAGTACTCCCCTGATTAGCTCAGTAGGATCCGTGTGTGAAGTAGTGGTTAAATCATTTCCAAGAAGAATGTGTGCGTGAAAAGCTCCCTCCAATATTTTGTTTCTTCTTCTTGATAAATAAAACCTGCACATTCGAAGAAAACAAACGAAACCTTCGTGTAAAATCGGCGGTAATAATATATATAAGACTCGATTAAACTAGGATATAATGCTTGTGGAATGGATGTTTACAGAATTTCTGGAAAATTAAGACCTGGAAAATTCCAAAAATTTATAAGTAGCTCAGAAAACGAGAAAAAAATAATCTTTTGTTTTTACTCATTCCTGACGCCGTCAAGTTATCCTGACAAAAACTGGTCTGCAATTTTCTGGAAAAAATTCTGGAAAATTTATATCTTTAGAATCTGGAAAAATTTCTGCAAAACATCCATTATGACTCGATACAAGCATTTGACTCGAACAAACACACATATATATCTTTTAATGAATTGTTATTCTCATGTTTAAGTTTCTTTTGAAAACGTGTGTAATCCTCCCTACACTTATCCTTTATGTAAAATACCTTTATATGCAATTAAGACGAGGTTAAAAACAAAATAAAGCATTTTTACAAATTTAAACATGAGAATAAGCAATCAATAGAGGATATATGACACGAACAATCAAACAATTAAGCATTGGTTGCCTCCTACGAAGCGCTTTTCTTTATTTAAGAGTCTTGTAGCTAGACTCGTAGTCGTGCCCTCACGTTACTTCATTACCGCCATGTTCTTTCTCATGACAATCTCTATTGGGGGATTCCATGTTGTAGAAGTGCCCTATGATGCACTTCTCTAAGAGTTCATCCTCTCCCCAATCGGTCCTATATTTCGGTCCTAGGTTCAAGCAATCCTTATAGAATCCGAAAATCTTAGCCATAACATACTCTACTCCTTTTTCTTTATCCTCCTCATTCCTATAATAGACCGATAGTTTAAGTTCCCTTTTCATCATTAGAGAGTGATGAAAACTTCTCAATCTTAAACGGCATTTGGTAAGCTATGTTATCGGTCTCATCTTTAAATCGCACTATAGGTCATCCCGGTGCTTTCTATGAAAGGTTTTCCTAGAATAACGTGGGACAAGCTAGGATCTATGGCCGTGCTAATATTATCCACAATTATGAAGTCCGTAGGAAACGTGAAACTACCTACATAGACGGGTAATCCCTTAACTCTACCAAGAAAATTGCAACTAACACTAGGATCATCGGGGTCTTGCCTAGTTGGAATAGGCTTCTTCACTACCCAATTGTAGTAGGTGCTAGTCATTATGTTGATTGGGGATTTGCGATCAATGTAGGCCTTTGCCACGAAAAGGTATCCTATGCAACATGGTATGTTAAGATTCCAAGGGTTCCCAAACTTGATTCTAGGGCTTTTCCTAACATACATGTGACGGAGGTCACGTACTAAGTGAGGGTGGCGAGATAGCTCTTCTTCCGTAGGAAACTCATTGAAATAGTCATTGTCTACTTCATCTACTTCCTCGGTTGTTTCATTAGTCTCACGTGTATGGTCCTCTTCGTCATTTGTTCTATTAGGTTTCACTAAGGCGATGGTATTGACGAATTGAACATGCTTAGCTAACTTACTTGGGTCCTTAATCTCTACACCGGAAGGCTCGGGAGTTGAGATAGCATTAACCTTCCTATCACTATTGGTCATGGCTTTCAAAAGGTTATCTATCTTCCTATCCATTTCGGCTTGTTGTTGGTTAAAGCGGACCGAGAGTTTAGCTATTTGGGCTTCTTGGGATGCAACTAGGTTTTGCAACATCCCCTCGATGTTTTGTTGGTTAGGACCGTAAGGTGGGGGCCATGAAAAATCATTGGAAGTGAATTCCTTGGTTTGTCCCCAATAGAAGTCGGGCTTGCCCTTCCATGCTTCTCGAGTTTCATTGAAATTCCTAGGTCCGGGTGTTGTGGGGAATCTTCCTCCCGTTCCATTAATACGCGAGGATGCGTAGTCAACGGAAGCATGTTCGGGGGATCGGGTGCAAGTACGCGTGTTATGAGGATCATAAAACGGCTCACACGAAGAAGAAACTTGTTCACATGGCGTGAAGACTTAGGGTTTTCGTAGGAACTCATTAGGAATTTAACTTGATCTTCAAGTTCCATCATCCTACGGTCGGAAGATTGTGAGTCAATGGGAGGCAAGGAGATTGCCTTAACGGTTTTGGGCAACTCACGGGGGTCATTCCAACTTTCGTTGTCATAGAGAGCAAGGTCCTCTATTATACCCCATGATTCTTCTGCAGTGAGATCACTAAGTTTTCCACCGGCCGCTTGGTCAATGGATCGCTTGGTGGGGAAGTTGACATGATCAAAAAAGATTTGTACTTGGAGCCAAAGATCAATGCCGTGATGAGGGACTTTATGAAGTAAGTCCTTGAATCGAGTCCATGCTTCGTAGAGAGATTCACCTTGACGTTGTTGGAACATCAAGATGTCATTCCTAAGCTTAGTGGTTCTCCCCGGTGGGAAAAATTGAGCAAGGAAACGAGAGGTGAGATCATCCCAACTTGAGATGGAGCCGGCGGGAAGTCGCTCAAGCCAATTACTAGCTTGGTCCCGTAGAGAGAATTGGAATTACGAACAAAGGTCACGAAGAAGGGGGATAGACTATGAGGAAGCTAAAAAATGAGAAACAATTTACTTGATAGGAATCAAGCAAAGGAAACCTAAACGAGGTGGACTACTAACTAGCTATTCTATTCCCCGGCAGCGGCGCCAAAAACTTGATAACGCTACACGCGTCGTTCGGGGTCAAAGGAACTTCCTTTTCTTCGAGCAAGTGTTATAACACCCTAGGCAGTGAACCTAATCGTTGTAGTGTAGTATTAGGGTAAGCCACGGGTATTGATATCGTTCTCTAGGGGAATAGGAATGCTAGTGAGAAGTTACTACGCTAAGGTTGGGGTTGAGGAAGATTATTCTTTATTTTTTTTATGTTTTTTTTAGGAAATGGAAAAGTACGAATCTCGTGGTTTGGATTTGGGGGTTGGTATTGCTACCGATTACTCTATTTATCTAATTATCTAATCTAAGGTGTATGTAGTCTATGTCTAATTATTGTGTGCTCGTATGATAGTTTAAAGATGTGTTCACTTAGGTTTTACTACTCCTTAATTATCTCCTATTGATGGTTGAATTGTCACGTCCTTATTCTTAATCGCGTTGTGTGTCTAAATTTGTAGGGTATGCGTTTATCCCTAACTCTTTGAAGTTACCAAAGGGTCTCGTCTACAAAAAAACCACTAGGGATCATAAACTCCAACTCTAAGGCCTCTTTGGAAGGTTTAGCTTACAACCACTCTAAGTGCTATAACCTAAGGTTCACAAAGATTAATCAAGCATTAAGTACACAACGAATGACCTATCGCATTACTAGATCATTAACAATTAAGATAAGAGACAACCAATCAATATTCAATAATTAAGTTTCATATTCCTTAAGCAAACACACAAGTAAATTAGCCGGACATGGAGAACATGCAAGTATACACACAAATAATCAAAGACATAATTGAATTAATGAAGTAAAACACTTATCTTGATGTAAGATAGGGTTTGGAACCCTAAATTACTGTACAAGACAGCCTTGGTTCGGTTTAGGTTTTTACTCCAAAAGACTACACGCTAATACTGAAAAATTCGGATTCTATATATAAGATTACATATGCGACGGCGTCACCTTATGTTTTGTGACGCCGTCGGATCGCCGTCATTAGGGTTTCGTCTTGGCCACGTTAGTCTTGCGACGACGTCACCTTGTGCTTGTGACGCCGTCCTCTTCAGCTTCTGACGCCGTCTGGATCGAATCTAGGCCGTCTGAGTTGCGACGGCCTACTCTTTTAAAGCCTGACACCGTCACTTGAAAATAAGAGATTTGGCTTCTGTCCCATCACAAAATCTCCCGACGGCGTCGCAGTTAAGCAGTGACGCCGTCACCTTGTCTTTTCAGCAGCTGGAGTGTCTCAATTCTTGACTTTGGCCATTTTATTCGTATATCCGCGCCTTTTCGTCCAAATAAGTGCCATTACAGCAATTTGCCTTCAAGAGACTTAAAAAGTGAAAATGAACGATATTAAGTAATAACGAATACAAAAGTGATCAAATAAGGGCTTAAAAACCCCTCAAAAAGGTACATTTTAAAACCTTATCATGAACCTCATAACTTTTAATCTTAAGTCTGTCACTAGTTATTTAATAACATCGACACAATAATATCAATTTCACGTGTTTTCTGACATTGCAATGATCATGGCGTGTGCGTTTTATTGTGTGTGATGTAGTGTGTGCCTGTGTGGTGGGTTTTTCGTTTATTAATGTTATCACTATGTGTAGGAAATAGTGTTGAGTTGTGGAGACTGATCTGGGCTCCATGCAGGCTCCGACATATATGCTCCGATCGGAGGCTCCGACAGGCGGTCAGAGGATCCCTCCCTGCTGGGCAGAAACTGAAATGGGCTTGTGATAGAAACTAAGAACGTGATGAAGATAGTTTCTTGATCGTTTATGAGCCTTAGGGTTTAACAATAACAATGACAATAAGCAGCGGATAAATCAAAACATAATTGTTATTGACACAAGGTTTTCATTCACTAACACTAACTAATCTTAGACGTTTATAGGAACACGTCTACTAACTAAACTAATAACCTAGGCGTTTACAAGACTATACGCCTAGGACACACACACACCTTTACTAGACGTCAACATCTTGGAAGACTTATGTATAAAACCTGCACCTATGTCCTCTTTATATACTAGAGGATTAGGACTAATAAATAAAACTTCTTTTGCAAGCAAGTCCTTCCATCTTTTTGTAGGTTTCCTTCTTGTCATATTAAGTCCCTCTTGTTTCATTCTTTTTGTCTTATCAACTCAAACTTATAATTCCCAACAATCTTCCCCTAATTGATAATGACAAAACCATTCTTGAACGAACTTCCCTAGACGAAGTAGAGAAATTGAGATCAGGGATCTCACCATGAATGAAACAAGTATGTCTTCTGTGGAAAACTAGAAGGGGGGGGGGGTTGAATATTTTTGCCAATTTTACGTTAGTTTCAAAAACTTTAGATTCGTTAATATGTGAGATCTTATGGATGTAGAGAAAGTATAGATCTAATGATAAAGCAAGTAAATAAAGTAAAGCGAAGGGAAAGAAAAGACACAACCGATGTATAGTGGTTCGGCTACAAGGACACCTTCATTGCCCTACTCCACTCCCCGAGTCACCTACTCGAGAGTTCAAGCACTATGTCAACAAACTCCTTCACTTGGCGGAGAAGCCTTCACAACGTTGCTTACACTTTTTCCGGTACAAAGCTAGATACCGAGTCCGTAACAAGGTGGACCAAACCAACACGACTATTACACAACAACTATGTGAAATATCAAATACAAGATCTTCGCTACAGAAATCTTGCGGAGTGACAAATCAATCAAGGACCCCTTGCTTGGATGACTTGTAGAATGCTCGTGATCTCGCCTTAGAGAAGGACCTATATGAGGATCACAATAGAAAGAAAGAAGAACAACTCTCTAGATCAAGTGATCTATATGTTAGAAGAGAATGAGAGTGTTTGAGAGATTTAGTAAGAAGAGGGGTGAGTTAGAATGAAGAAATGGCTCTCTATTTATAGGCAAAATTCTTCACTGTTCCCCGGATCCCACGGATCCCTTCCATTTGGGATCCGTCTAGTGTAAACCTAGGGATCCGTGGAACGCTCCTCTTTGCCCATGGGTTTTTTGGTTATGGGTCATGGGTTATGGGTTGGTCCATGGGTTTTCTTTAGATTCAATGTATCTAAGTATACATTGCATCTAGTCTACTTGGGTATGGGTTAAGATCCATGGGTTATGGTCCATGGGTTATGGTTTTTACCCATCCTAATAAACTATTACAACAAATGCTTATTTACTACATTTTTGTATTTAAATGGCTATATGTAAATGCTTTACAAAAATAACATGTATCCTTATAATTATACTTAAGACAACATTGTATTTGTTATCAACAAAACACAAAGAGATCGCAAAATATTAATAAACGTTTTTACGGTTTATTTGTATTAACAATCTCCCCCTTTTTGTTGATGACAAAACATAATGTTATGATGAGTAAAACTTAAGAATAGATGTAAGTTTTGAAAGCCCCTAAGTTTTACTTCTTCTCCCCTTTTTGTCGAAACAAAAAATTAACCCTTGGAAGAGATAAACAATAAAATGTGGAAAAAGTAGTCCACGTATTTCTTACTCCCCCTTGACGGTAGCTCCCCCTAGCTTGGGGCGTCAAGTGAAGAAAAATAAAAATCCTACAAGAAGAAAGGTTAGTAACATGCTTAAATAATCTTGTTCTTGAAAATGAAAAAAAATTAATAATACTAAAAGTAGAAAATAGTAGTAGTGATTCCTTCCATGCTTGCATAAGGTTATGGATGGAGGTTTTGATGAGTAATGGTATTGATGCGATCAAGGATGAGGTTGAGTATGAAACGCATTTCTTCCCTAACTTCTATTGCAATTTCCCTAGTGGATTGGCAATGTTCACAATGCAAGTGATGTGGGTAATGAGTGCGGAAGTTTTCCGGGTTGTTTTGATTTGAGTTATGCGGAAGTTGTGGTGGAAAAATAGGAAAATATGAATCAACATCCAGAATGTTTGTAAATGATGGTTGAAAAGAACCTAGATGTTCTTGTAATGTGATGGGAGCTAATGGTGGTGATGTTTCAAGATCTTGAAAAATAGTATTTGGAGATGTGGGGGGTGTTGAAAAGACTATTTCTTTTTGTTTAGTGTGGATCTTGTTGGAGTCTTAAGGAGTTCCAAAAGAGTGACTTTAGGTGGTGATGAAGTTGGTGTACTTGTTGGTGATGAGGGAGGTGCTATAAAGGAAGCATCTTGTGGTGAGTTGTTTGTTGAGGAAGAACCATTTGAGGTTGGTTTTGCTAAGCAACAAGATCGGATACTAATCCGTGCGGATATCCTAGAGTTTGATTGTGGTATTTTGGATGGTGGTAGGACAAAGGTTTGGGGTATCATGAAGATGATTGTTTGTATTAGGTGATTCATCGAAAGGGTTTGTGGAGGACATGGTGTATTGTGTTTGTGAGGATGAGATGGATTATGCAAGCATTTTGGGAGTTCTATATATAGAAAAACAAAGCATTGTAATGAATGCTTGACTCAAAATGTGGATCATATTTTGTAAGGTAATCTTTAGTGTTAAGAATAAAACATTTGCTTCCAAAGACTCTAAGGTGATTTAACGTAGACTTTTGGCCTCGGAGTAACTCATATGGAGTTTTACCTAAGATTGGTCTTATTAATACTCGATTGAGTATATACGTTGAAGTATCAACGGCATTACACCAAAGTGTTTGAGGTATGGATTGTTCATTAAGCATGGTTCGACTCATTTCTTGAAGGGTTCTATTTTTTCTTTCTACTACCCCATTCGATTGTGGAGTGCGTGGAGCCGAGAAGTTGTGAGTAATACCATTAGCGTCACAAAAGGCTCCAAATTGAACTTCATTATCGAATTCCCTACCATGATCCGTCCTAATGGATACTATAGGACTTCCTAGTTGTCTTTGGATCTTTTTGCTTAATATTTCAAAATAATTAATGGTTTCCGTTTTGTTCTTTAAAAATTTTGTCCATGTATACCTAGAGTTAGGTTTTATCACACAAATCAACCACTTGTGAATGGTCAACCGTAATAAAAGCCAGACAGCTTGAGACCAAAGCAATTAAGTCCAGAGGAGTTTAGTGTTTCCCCGGGTCGTTAAGTCCCAACGAGGTGTGAACACTGTAATACAACGAATCTGTGATCGGGTGAATATTGAACAGGAAAGGGGTTATGATTGATTACACTAAGGAAATTAAATTTAATAAAGACTTTGAAGTCATTTTAATTCTATATTTAAAATCGATTAAAACGCGAAAAAACCGGGAACTCACCGAGCCCTGAAAGTGAAAAATATGCAATTTAAGTCCTACGAGTGTGAAAATAATTTTCCTACATTCTAAATGACTAAAAATAATTTTAGGAAAAAGCCGGGTAATTTTTTGACTTTTATTTTATTTATTACGAATTATGCTAGTTCTAGGAAAAATAAGAAAACAGGTGCTTGTTTTGGAAATAAGCCACGAATAAGCTAAAATTGCTTAAAAGTAAAAACTGTGAAATGCAACTTAAAGAATTAATGTTGCAACTAAATAACCAAGAAGGTCCCTAGTGCAGTTGGTAGAGAGGTGTGTGCTGTGTGCGTGTTCTTTGTGCAGGAGGTACTGAGTTCGAGTCCCAGCTTCTCCATTTTTCAACTTATATTTTTTTTTTCTTTTGATTTTTCTTTTGGAGCTCAAAGAAGGACTTCAAATAAGCATTTGTTAACAAAATATACACTTCGAAAAGCCTGAAAACAAGCTGCTGAACAGCTTATTTACAGCAGACATAAAAAAAAATGAATGGGCTGTTTGGTTGGGACAGTGGGCTACCAAGGAAAAGAACAAGTTGCAATAAGCTTTTAAAAAGCTTGTAAAAAGCTACAAGTAATTAGGACTAAGATACGCTGCTTTTTTTTTTTTACAAAAACTAAACTACAAAACCTGAAAATTGAATTACAAATCCTGAAAAAGAAGTAAAAGCTGAAAATAATTACTAAAAGACTGTTTGGACAGGAACAGAAACAAACACACCTTTTGCTATTTATTAGCACAAATTGAACATGAACAAGCCACTTATGAGCAAAGCAAAAGGCGAATAAGCAATAGAGAGTAAAAATAAGCTAAGCCTACATGAAATAAGCTACACGTAACAGGGATAAGCAGTAGGTATTAAGAATTAAACTAGGGAGATCCTAAACTCTAAAATGGGACAATAAGCTATCTAAAAGATTACTAATAAGCTACAACTATCTAAACTTACTTACTACACTAAAGAGGTATCTAATGAATCCAAATACGCTAACTTAAAACTTAATAAGCACTTAAAAGGTACCGACCTGTGTTGCTGAATTGGAACAGAACAGTGCCAAGGGCACTTTTAGAGCTTATTATGGATAAGCTAGGGATGGAATTAGCACTTGAGCTTCTGAGCCTAAGTATCCCACCAACCTACCTTGCTTTTGCCCCCCATATCTGACCCAAATAAGCTGTTCACAGCTTATAAATAAGCTGAGAAAAATGGCGCAGGGGCTGCTGAGATCAGAAAAAAAATGTGAAATTGCAGGATTAAAATTTTTCACCTATCCTTCTTAAAGACTTCAGTTTGCAAATAAAATTTGACACAAATGAAGTTTGCGACCTAAGGATTCAAGAAAAGCAAATTTAACATCTTTGGGACTTAAACTAAGCAACCAATTAAGCTAATGAACAGCAGAGTTCTAATTCGGATTAGTAAACAGACATTTTTTTAGTGAAACAAACTTGATACAGTTTTAATGAGACTACTTCTAAACATAAAAACCTTCTTAAACTAGTGCAAAGTAATTTGACTTACAAAGTCAAACGGGTAGTAACAAGTATTTGACCAATTTTCTAGCAACAAACAAACACCTTTTCTGGCAGAAATGTATGAAACTGTGGAACTAAAAAAAACTTGAGAGCCCAAGCATACGTTCACATGAGCTTAAGAAAAACAACTTGTAACAAACTTGATACCAAATGCTTTCAATAAACCAACAGTAGATTCAACAAATAATTAGGAAAACTAGAGATTTAACTGACTGGAAACTAAATTGCATTGAACTTGAAAATTACAGGAAATGTAAAAATGACAGGAATATTGAAACTGGGACTAGAACATAATTTCTAGACTAAAACTAAAAACTAAATTAGAACTAAGAAAAAAAACTAACTGCCCAAAAATTGGCTACAATGAATTCTATTTATACTACAGCTTTATGGGTCTTCTTTTTCTTCTCTTGTTTCTTTTCGTGTGAGATAATCAAGCCAAAACACGCGTGCTTCTGCCATTTGCCAGACCCTTTGTCTTCGTCTTCAGTTCACAGGGGATGGGTTGGGTACTTTTGGGTAAACGGGTTTGGTGGGTTTATTAATAACTGGTGTTGCAGGGAGGAATGGGTTGAACGAACATGTCAGGGAAAGTGCTGGGTAAACGGTATGGAGTTGAGAGATTTGTCAGGGGAGTGGTATGGGAAGGTGATGGGGATAAGAGATTTGTGTCTGGTTCTTGGAAGTTGGGAATTATTGTGTTTGGGCGGGAAATGAGGGAAGCAGAAAAGGTGAGGCAGGGTTAACTCTTGAACGGGTTAGGGTTTTGGATTGGGTATAGACCGGGTAGGGGGTATTGGGTTGACCGGGTTTTAGCTATTGGACCGTGGGTTTGGGCTTGGGTGGTTTTGGGTTTTAGTATAAACATGGACTAAGGATTTAGTAGTGTAACCATGGTGTATTTTAGGGACCAAAGGTGTAATATTCGAAACTCCAGGGACCAAAGCTGTAATTTTCCAAAAATTATTATAAGGACCATAAATGACAAACTTTATTAACCAAGGGCCGTAAATAATATTTTCCATTTTTTTAAAAATCTCGGGGACTTGTTTTGCCATTTTTGAAAGTTGGAGAATTGAAACTGCCAATTATGCAAACTTTGTTCGTTTTTCATTTGTTTTAAATAATTTTGCATCTGAAACATATAAAACACGATTTTGAGATATTTTCAGTATTTTGATGCATTTCTGAGTGTTTGTAAATGTTTTGCAGTTCAGATTTGACAAAAAATGATGAGTTTTTACATACTCATCAATCCCCCACACTAAACCATTGCTAGTCCCTAGCAATCTTTTATGAAAATTTAATGGATTTAAGTCTCTTTACGAAAAGCCATTACTTCTGGAGTAGCCAATTGTTTTAGTTCAAGTAAGAACCTTGGTACAATGATAACCAAATGATTTTGAGCAAATCATCAGCTTTCAACGGTTTTGATTTGTCTTTACCAGAAGCCGTTTGCTTCTTGACTAGCCAACTCTTAGATAAAATATCTTTGGTGAGTCGATTACCAATTATGGTTTTCCAACTGCCTTTACCACAAGCCATAAACTTGCGGGCTAGCCAACTCTTCACTAATTAAAGATATGGTGAGTCGAATACCATACAATTTTGGGCAAATTGCAAGCCGTCAACGGATTTGAGATATCTTTACCAAGAGCCGTTTGCTCCTGGATTAGCCAATCCTTTTGTTTATTAGACATGGCGGACTGATAACCGTAAGCTGAGTAAGTGAAAAACACTTACTCAAAAAAAAAAAAAAAAAATTGGCCAAAAATGGGGGAATTGGGCGGTATAATTACATGATAAAATTCGTGAGAATTCCCCCCACACTAGAAATGAATATTGCCCTCAATATTCAAAGTACCGGCTGTTATGCCGAAACATAGAACGTAAAAGGGAAATATTACGGCCATTATTTTTGATAATTTTTTTTTTTTTTTTTTTTTTTGATGAAAACTTATATACAAGAGCGGGGGGCAACTCCCCCACACTAGGGTGGTATACACGGGTGAAAACCCATGTTTAACTACTGTTTTTGATTACCGAGTCGCTAGCTTGACTCGACCCCGAATTAATTTGTTCATGGGGAAGCAGAGTGGAAGAACAATCTCCATCGGACTTTCATTCAAAATGTTTGTATAAACATTTGAAGCACGCGAAAGTTCCACACCGACGAGATATACATAGACAGACTCGGCTCACAAATGATACATGGAAATGCCAGGGTCAAAGATGGTATCTTCACTCCCGAATGAGTGAAGAAGAGAAGAAGTCACGGGATAGGTGAAGAAAAGAAAGAAAGCCATGATGAAAATCATGACTAACTCATCTTCATCCATAGGAGAATCCATAATTTCAGTAATATGAATCTCATCATTTAAGCTCACGTGATCAAGACAAATCCCGGGTGTGTCATGATCAAAGTGGAAGTTATCATACTCCGGCGGAGATATGATATGAGTGAGTTCACCGGCGAACTCCTCGTGAAGAGAATCAATCACAAGATGTAAATCTGTGAATTCTTGTTTCACTGTAGACTCATCACTATCCTCAATCTGAGTATCAAAGAGTGGATTCTCAGAAATTAAAGTGAATTCAAAGTCGAATTCAAATAGAGGATTAGTGAGAGTTGTTTTGAACGCTTCAGGAACAAAGTGATCAACATTCTCTATTGGACTGTTGGGATAAGAAGTGAGTGAATGATCATTATATAGGAGACTTTCAATCTCTCCCAGATCGGCTTCGAAATCAAAGAGACCATCGTCACTTTCTGATGAAAGTGGACTGATGTGAGTGAGTTCATCGGTGAACTCCTCAAGAAGAGGATCAACATCAAAATGTGAAAGTGATGCCTCAACATACTCAATGTCTCCATAAGATTTACAATCATCGCTAAAATCGGAGAAAGTCTCAAAATGATCTTTTGAACACTCAAGAGGGGAAAGAGAATCACACATATGATCAGAAGTTCCCTGTGACTCTCTCGGGATTGGGACAAGGTTCTCAACACTAGACTTTATGAATTCGTCCGATTCCTTTTCAGGAACAGTGTCAAGATGCTCACCCCCCATGTTTAGAGAGTGAGTAAGAATATCGGGTGTGATAGCAGTTATTTGAGAATGAATCTCAACTGCTGGGATATCAACTGATGAACTTGATGAATCTTTATAGAATTGAAGGATATCAAGTGTATCCTCATCATCACTGTCATCAGGAATAAAACGAAATTGAGAGCTAGATCTGGCTGCTTTTTCTTTTGCAATTGATTCCCTAATAGATTTTTCAAACGCAATTTAAGAATTTATTTTAGCAGCCTGCTCTTCAGCTAGCAATTCTTCCATGGATTTCTCATGTGAATTTTGAATGACGGGACATTGTGGGAGTGGAGATTTGTCAAAACCGGAAGGTTGACATTGATAATCATTATGAGGACCCCCACAATATACACAAGAAAAACTGGGTGCATTTCGAAATGCTGTTTTACTCAAATCCTCAGTTCTTTTCACTAACTCCAGAATCTCTAGATAAGTGTCTTGTTGGGTTTGCTGAGGAGTTTGAGTCATTTGGCACTGTGGAGGTTGGTCGTGATATGGATAGTCGTAATTGTTACAAGGAAATGGATTCCCTGTTTGACAATCAGAGCTGAAATGGGGACCTCCACAGTTTTCACAACAAAATGATTGTTGTGACTGATTTGATGAATAACATGGATATTGATCATTTCCAAAGTTCAGAGTGTTATTAGAGATTTGTTCATAGAAAAACGTGTCTCTGGTCTGACACTCAAATCCTTGGTGAGGACCTCCACAAAATTCACACAAGTATGTCTGAATCTCATGATGTGGTAGCTGATGAAATAAATTAGTCGTGTCATGGTAAGAATAGGGATCTTGGTTATAGACAGACCCATTTCCTGACTCTACCATGCTAAAACTGAGACAATTATCATCATTATGAGGGCCACCACACCATTGACAACCAAGAAGGTGAGGATAAGACATAGAAAGAATCAAAGGGTTCCAGAGGGTAAGAAATGAAGAATCAAAAGGGTAAGAGGGTAAAGAGGAATATTTTTGGATTTTTGGATAAACATTTTGTAAATATAAGAAAGAAAATCTTTTTGGGTTTTTGTGTTCGTTGAAAACTGATTTTAAAATGTTTTTAGGTTTTTGTTTTTATATGATAATAATAAGAAAATATGAACAAGGATGGTAAATATACAATGGATGTATATTCAACAATCACTGATGCTTCAAATTCGTAGTGAACGCAGCACACCTCCCCGGCAGCGGCGCCAAAATTTGATTGGCTCCCAAACGGTCAGGTTTTATCATACAAATCAACCACTTGTGAATGGTCAACCGTAATAAAAGCCAGACAGCTTGAGACCAAAGCAATTAAGTCCAGAGGAGTTTAGTGTTTCCCCGGGTCGTTAAGTCCCAACGAGGTGTGAACACTGTAATACAACGAATCTGTGATCGGGTGAATATTGAACAGGAAAGGGGTTATGATTGATTACACTAAGGAAATTAAATCTAATAAAGACTTTGAAGTCATTTTAATTCTATATTTAAAATCGATTAAAACGCGAAAAAACCGGGAACTCACAGAGCCCTGAAAGTGAAAAATATGCAATTTAAGTCCTACGAGTGTAAAAATAATTTTCCTACATTCTAAATGACTAAAAATAATTTTAGGAAAAAGCCGGGTATTTTTTTGACTTTTATTTTATTTATTACGAATTAAAAACTATTTAAACACTAATTAAATGATTAAAAATATTAAACTAATTTGGAAAAATCTGAAAAATTCACAGAAACTACTTTGAGTTATGCTAGTTCTAGGAAAAATAAGAAAACAGGTGCTTGTTTTGGAAATAAGCCACGAATAAGCTAAAATTGCTTAAAAGTAAAAACTGTGAAATGCCACTTAAAGAATTAATGTTGCAACTAAATAACCAAGAAGGTCCCTAGTGCAGTTGGTAGAGAGGTGTGTGCTGTGTGCGTGGTCTTTGTGCAGGAGGTACTGAGTTCGAGTCCCAGCTTCTCCATTTTTCAACTTATATTTTTTTTTCTTTTGATTTTTCTTTTGGAGCTCAAAGAAGGACTTCAAATAAGCATTTGTTAACAAAATATACACTTCGAAAAGCCTGAAAACAAGCTGCTGAACAGCTTATTTACAGCAGACATAAAAAAAAATGAATGGGCTGTTTGGTTGGGACAGTGGGCTACCAAGGAAAAGAACAAGTTGCAATAAGCTTTTAAAAAGCTTGTAAAAAGCTACAAGTAATTAGGACTAAGATACGCTGTTTTTTTTTTTTTTTTTACAAAAACTAAACTACAAAACCTGAAAATTGAACTACAAATCCTGAAAAAGAAGTAAAAGCTGAAAATAATTAATAAAAGACTGTTTGGACAGGAACATAAACAAACACACCTTTTGCTATTTATTAGCACAAATTGAACATGAACAAGCCACTTATGAGCAAAGCAAAAGGCGAATAAGCAATAGAGAGTAAAAATAAGCTAAGCCTACATGAAATAAGCTACACGTAACAGGGATAAGCAGTAGGTATTAAGAATTAAACTAGGGAGATCCTAAACTCTAAAATGGGACAATAAGCTATCTAAAAGATTACTAATAAGCTACAACTATCTAAACTTACTTACTACACTAAAGAGGTATCTAATGAATCCAAATACGCTAACTTAAAACTTAATAAGCACTTAAAAGGTACCGACCTGTGTTGCTGAATTGGAACAGAACAGTGCCAAGGGCACTTTTAGAGCTTATTATGGATAAGCTAGGGAGGGAATTAGCACTTGAGCTTCTGAGCCTAAGTATCCCACCAACCTACCTTGCTTTTGCCCCCCATATCTGACCCAAATAAGCTGTTCACAGCTTATAAATAAGCTGAGAAAAATGGCGCAAGGGCTGCTGAGATCAGAAAAAAAATGTGAAATTGCAGGATTAAAATTTTTCACCTATCCTTCTTAAAGACTTCAGTTTGCAAATAAAATTTGACACAAATGAAGTTTGCGACCTAAGGATTCAAGAAAAGCAAATTTAACATCTTTGGGACTTAAACTAAGCAACCAATTAAGCTAATGAACAGCAGAGTTCTAATTCGGATCAGTAAACAGACATTGTTTTAGTGAAACAAACTTGATACAGTTTTAATGAGACTACTTCTAAACATAAAAACCTTCTTAAACTAGTGCAAAGTAATTTGACTTACAAAGTCAAACGGGTAGTAACAAGTATTTGACCAATTTTCTAGCAACAAACAAACACCTTTTCTGGCAGAAATGTATGAAACTGTGGAACTAAAAAAAACTTGAGAGCCCAAGCATACGTTCACATGAGCTTAAGAAAAACAACTTGTAACAAACTTGATACCAAATGCTTTCAATAAACCAACAGTAGATTCAACAAATAATTAGGAAAACTAGAGATTTAACTGACTGGAAACTAAATTGCATTGAACTTGAAAATTACAGGAAATGTAAAAATGACAGGAATATTGAAACTGGGACTAGAACATAATTTCTAGACTAAAACTAAAAACTAAATTAGAACTACGAAAAAAAACTAACTGCCCAAAAATTGGCTACAATGAATTCTATTTATACTACAGCTTTATGGGTCTTCTTTTTCTTCTCTTGTTTCTTTTCGTGTGAGATAATCAAGCCAAAACACGCGTGCTTCTACCATTTGCCAGACCCTTTGTCTTCATCTTCAGTTCACAGGGGATGGGTTGGGTACTTTTGGGTAAACGGGTTTGGTGGGTTTATTAATAACTGGTGTTGCAGGGAGGAATGGGTTGAACGAATATGTCAGGGAAAGTGCTGGGTAAATGGTATGGAGTTGAGAGATTTGTCAGGGGAGTGGTATGGGAAGGTGATGGGGATAAGAGATTTGTGTCTGGTTCTTGGAAGTTGGGAATTATTGTGTTTGGGCGGGAAATGAGGGAAGCAGAAAAGGTGAGGCAGGGTTAACTCTTGAACGGGTTAGGGTTTTGGATTGGGTATAGACCGGGTAGGGGGTGTTGGGTTGACCGGGTTTTAGCTATTGGACCGTGGGTTTGGGCTTGGGTGGTTTTGGGTTTTAGTATAAACATGGACTAAGGATTTAGTAGTGTAACCATGGTGTATTTTAGGGACCAAAGGTGTAATATTCGAAACTCCAGGGACCAAAGCTGTAATTTTCCAAAAATTATTATAAGGACCATAAATGACAAACTTTATTAACCAAGGGCCGTAAATAATATTTTCCATTTTTTTAAAAATCTCGGGGACTTGTTTTGCCATTTTTGAAAGTTGGGGGACTGAAACTGCCAATTATGCAAACTTTGTTCGTTTTTCATTTGTTTTCAATAATTTTGCATCTGAAACATATAAAACACGATTTTGAGATATTTTCAGTATTTTGATGCATTTCTGAGTGTTTTTAAATGTTTTGCAGTTCAGATTTGACAAAAAATGATGAGTTTTTACATACTCATCAGTCATCCACTATTACCAAAGTGTAGTAGTTGCCTCCATAACTTTGGATAGCGGATGGACCAACTAGATCCATATGTAGTAGTTATAGACACCTAGTTGTGGACACCATGTTTTTAGCTTTATGACTTGAATGAGCTTGTTTTCCTACATTACAAGCATCACAAAAATGATGTTCATATTTTAACTTAGGTAGATCTCTTACTAGATCTTTGGATGATAGCGATTGAAGAATTCGCATGTTGGCGTGACCCAATCTTCGATGCCATAAGGTCGAAGTATCATCCATAGAGGTAAGACATAGTTTGTCTTTTGGTTCATTACCAATTTTAATGACATAGACTCCATGTTTCCTAATTCCTCTTCCTATGGTTATGCCATTTTTAAGTATCTTACTATCGGTTTCGGTAAAGAGTACATTGCACTTTTTATCACATATTTGTCCTATACTTAAGAGGTTAAAGTTTAGGTTTTCTACGTGACACAGTTAGAGATTTGTTAGAAATCGTACCTTTACCGATGATTCTACTTTTGCTATTTCCAAACACCACATTACCTTCATTTACGGATTCATATGTGGAGAATAGATCCCTATTGTCGGTCATGTGCCTCGTGCACCCGCTATCCTTGACCCATTCATCGGGGTCTAGATCGACCTTTAAGCATACCTAAAACAATAATAAACTCAAAAGTTTGGTCCCCATTTGTTCATGGGTCCATTAGTGTTAAACATTCCATTCATGTTAGACATGTATGGATAAGATGAATATGCATTCCATGGAGCAAAGTTTTGAAAAGGAAAACCGTTTTGCATATTTGGGTTCCATCCCATTTGATGATTACTTCTTGGATAAACGTTATTAGGTCTCCTAAATGAATTAGGTTTTGAAAAAGATGGAGCTTTGTTTCTTGCAAAAGTAGGATTATATTTTGGAGGTGGTTGTCTAGTGGTGACGTGAGTTGGTTTCTTCCTATTAACGATAACAAAATCAGTTCTAGATGAAGACGCTACTTTATTACTATTGTTTGCTACAGCAGATCCACAGATCCCTGTCTGTACACTAGCCGGTTCCCTTTTTAGGGGATCCGTGGGATCCGCCACAACAGTGGCTGGTTTTTCTAGCGCTTTAACAAATTTTGTTTCTTTACTTTCACTAGTTGATGGATCAAGTTGTTGAATACCTAAGCCTTTTAGGTTGTTACCGGTTTTAACACCATCTAGTATTGTATCTAAGGTGTTCGTACTCATTCTAGCAATTTTAGAATCTAGATGATCAACTAGTGTTTGAAGTTGAACGCAAAGTTCACATTCACCACTTGCTATTTTACCTTTTTCTAAACGTTTTAGTTTTGCTTTTAACTCTATGACTTTTTATCTAAACGTTGGTTTTGACTCTTTAAAAGCTTATTTTTGTTAATTAGTTTTAAGCTAATGTTGCATAGTTTGTCATATTCATTATGCAAAGAGTCGTCATCAAGTGATGAACTACTATAGTATTCGTGACATACCTCGTCATTTGCCATGAGACAAATTTCTTCGTCCTCCTCGTCGCTCATTCCCCACGTGCCGCTCACGAACGCTTTATGATCATCCCGTTTGGGACACTTACTAATAAAGTGGTTTGGGTCCCCACATTTAAAGCAAGTACGATCATCCTTTGGCTTCTCGTCCTCTTTGCTTTTCCGAAAGCCTTTCTTATCGTCATATGGTTGTTTGACGTATCTTCCCTTTCTTCTAAAGAACTTTTTAAAGTCCCTTACCGCCATAGCGTACTCCTCGTCGTCACTACTCGAAGAGGAGTTCTCTTCATCGCTTGAACGCTTTTTAGCTTTAAGGGCAAGAGATTTGTGTTTCTCTTTTACCTTTGAGGCTTCGGAATCTTTGGCAAGGACAAGCTCGTAGGGTGAGGATTGTCAAATCTTTGGACTCTTCAATAGTCGTCACCTTGGATCTCCACTTTGATGGAAGTGCCCTTAGATATCTCCTAACATGGTTACGGCTAGAAAAAGATTCATCAAGTGCTTGTAACGATGTAATGATAGTATTAAAGTTAGCAAAAGAATGATCTATAGTTTCCTCATCCGATATTGAAAATTGTTCATATTGTTGAACAAATAAATCAATTTTATTATTCTTAACTTGTTGGTTGCCTTGATGAGTTACAACTAAAGAAGTCCAAATTTCTTTAGAGGTTTTAAGCATAGAAATTCTTTCGAATTCCTTTTTCGGTAAAGCATTATATAAAACCATTTTTGCTTCACTATTTTTAGAAAGCTTTTTCTTCATTTCATCATTTAGTTTATCATGAGGTATGTTAACTAAATTCCCTTTATCGTCTTTTGAGGTAGCCTCAAAGTCGCCTTCAACAATAATGTGACCAAAGATCAATATCTTTAGATTTCACATATGTTTCGAATCTATTTTTCCAATATATAAAACCATTAGTTTCAAGTAGTGGTGGTCGTTGCATAGATTGCCCTTCCTTATAATTTTCAGAACCCGTAGTGATCGAAAAGTTTTTAAAATACAATTTTACTTTAAAACTTTTATAAACTTAGCTCTTGATGCCAATTGTGGAAAACTAGAAGGGGGTTGAATAGTTTTTCCGATTTTACGTTAGTTTCAAAAACTTTAGATTCGTTAATATGTGAGATCTTATGGATGTAGAGAAAGTATAGATCTAATGATAAAGCAAGTAAATAAAGTAAAGCGAAGGGAAAGAAAAGACACAACCGATGTATAGTGGTTCGGCTACAAGGACACCTTCCTTACCCTACTCCACTCCCCGAGTCACCTACTCGAGAGTTCAAGCACTATGTCAACAAACTCCTTCACTTGGAGAAGCCTTCACAACGTTGCTTACACTTTTTCCGGTACAAAGCTAGATACCGAGTCCGTAACAAGGTGGACCAAACCAACACGACTATTACACAACAACTATGTGAAATATCAAATACAAGATCTTCGCTACAGAAATCTTGCGGAGTGACAAATCAATCAAGGACCCCTTGCTTGGATGACTTGTAGAATGCTCGTGATCTCGCCTTAGAGAAGGACCTATATGAGGATCACAATAGAAAGAAAGAAGAACAACTCTCTAGATCAAGTGATCTATATGTTAGAAGAGAATGAGAGTGTTTGAGAGATTTAGTAAGAAGAGGGGTGAGTTAGAATGAAGAAATGAATCTCTATTTATAGGCAAAATTCTTCACTGTTCCCCAGATCCCACGGATCCCTTCCACTTGGGATCCGTCTAGTGTAAACCTAGGGATCCGTGGAACGCTCCTCTTTGCCCATGGGTTTTTTGGTTATGGGTCATGGGTTATGGGTTGGTCCATGGGTTTTATTTAGATTCAATGTATCTAAGTATACATTGCATCTAGTCTACTTGGGTATGGGTTAAGATCCATGGGTTATGGTCCATGGGTTATGGTTTTTACCCATCCTAATAAACTATTACAACAAATGCTTATTTACTACATTTTTGTATTTAAATGGCTATATGTAAATGCTTTACAAAAATAACATGTATCCTTATAATTATACTTAAGACAACATTATATTTGTAATCAACAAAACACAAAGAGATCGCAAAATATTAATAAACGTTTTTATGGTTTATTTGTATTAACATCTTCCTTTGTTTTCCCCTTAATCCATGCCATGCCACTCAAACATCTCTTCCCCTTTTTGTTATTATCCAAATAGGGAACGTATGCAGATAATGATCTTGACTACCACGAACCAATATCATACTTCCAATCTAAGCCGTCCAATGCTTCAAATCGGCCACCATTAAGCATCATAAGAAAAATGGATCCAAAACAGTAGAAAACTCCAACTAGTAGTAGTAATAATGATCAACAGTAGTAAAAATCAAACACTTCCCCTTGAGTGGTGCATGTAGATGGTTAAACATTTAACAATAAGCTTCCCCTGAAACCCATATGTTAACCATCTTCTTGATTCTTCAAATCTGTAGACTCCATGTAATGATCACTTGTGAAGAAAACCAAATATAACGAATTTGATGAAGAAGTAGAATTTCCCAAACTTGTGTCTTAAATCTTGTACTATCCACGGAACTCCATACTTATACGAAACACCAAATATAAGTAGACCGCAATCCCTTGAAAAAAATCCTCAACTAATATGAGACACTGAGCACTACAATGTAACTTCTTTAAGTGATAGCCAATGTGTGCATAGAGCATCATAAGAAAAATCATACATTGCTAGATTCATCAAGCTATATGATAAGAACACAAACCTGTGAAACTCAACTACAATATCAAATAAATGATATTCAACCTTCTTCGTAATCAATTAATCAATAAGAATCAAATACGAGCCTTTTTGAATCCTTTAAGAACATAAACTTCTTCTTGTGTGTGTGAACCAAATAACCATTATGTGTGTGTAATCCAAAATCAATCAAATATACTTCCCCTCACTGTTCGTAAATCATGCATATATATTGAACCATAAAACTCTATACTTGTCTCCATAAATCATCTAAATGCAGCAGCAGTTTAAAAGAACAGTACCTTGGATCAGTACTTTGCAAGAACAGTACTTTGAATGAATACGAGCAGTACTTTGAGGCATAAGCATTACTTTAAAAACTCCAACAGTACTTTTAGAACAAGCAGTACTTTGCAGCAGTACTTTCAATAATAACAGTACTTTCAACTTGGATAGAGCAGTACTTTGCATAAACCCTAATAGTACTTTGAAAACTCACAACAGTACTTTGAACTTAGAGCAGTACTTTAAGCAGTACTTTCACATAATAGCTCAGATCAAAGATCCCTTCGGTGTAAAGTTAGATAAGTATATAAAGAACATCCACCAAAAATTTCGTCATGATCCAACGGTTAACGAAAACGTTATGATCGTTTCAAAACAGTGCTGTAGTAACCTTACGAATTTTCTGCAGCACACTTCGACAGCTTATAATTTTTGATTGAGAGCTCTAATTGACAATCCCTTTGGTGAAACTTTAGATGGATATACTGAGATGCACCAGAAACAATTTTAGCTCGATCCAACGGTTCAATAAAAAGTTATGCCCTCTTGAAAACAGCCCTGCAGAAAGTTGCGAATTTTGTAAAAAATCGATTTTTTTCCTTCTTTTTCGCCAAGAAACCTTGTGAATCCCTAGTTAAAGATCTCCCCAAGCTCTGATACCAATTGATAGAAACTAAGAACGTGATGAAGATAGTTTCTTGATCGTTTATGAGCCTTAGGGTTTAACAATGACAATGACAATAAGCAGCGGATAAATCAAAACATAATTGTTATTGACACAAGGTTTTCATTCACTAACACTAACTAATCTTAGACGTTTATAGGAACACGTCTACTAACTAAACTAATAACCTAGGCGTTTACAAGACTATACGCCTAGGACACACACACACCTTTACTAGACGTCTACATCTTGGAAGACTTATGTATAAAACCTACACCTATGTCCTTTTTATATACTAGAGGATTAGGACTAATAAATAAAACTTCTTTTGCAAGCAAGATCTTCCATCTTTTTGTAGGTTTCCTTCTTGTCATATTAAGTCCCTCTTGTTTCATTCTTTTTGTCTTATCAACTCAAACGTATAATTCCCAACAGCTTGACCCATGTGTAGTTAGTTCGGGCTTTAAGTTGTAATCTTGGGTAGCAAGTTAAGTCTAGGGTTTCCACACTTTTAAATACCGCTCTCATTGTAATTGTAAAGTGCATCACCAAAAGATAATAATTTTCTCTTTAGTTCAAGAGTGGACTGACCACGATTTCCTAAATCGTGGGAACCACTATAAATTTGTATGTGTTCTATTTTCGCGATTGTGTTCTTATTTTCGTTCTAGTAGGCTTTGTAAGGCTTTGGAAGTCTCTGGTAGCCTTTGTCTACCTCTGTCTGCTTTGTTGTGGTGTTAGGCATTGCTTTATTGCCTAACAAAGTGGTATCAGAGCTCAAGCTCCTTATTCAACAATGGCAGAAGAAGGTAGAGTTAAGATCGAATGTTTTGATGGCCAGGATTTTGGTTTCTAGAAGATGAGGATCGAAGATTACTTGTAGTAGAAGAAGTTACATGAACCCTTATCTGAAACAAAGCCTAGTGGGATAGGTTGACTAGGCTCTGTTGGATCAGCAAGCTCTAGGTGTTATAAGGCTTTCGTTGGCAAAGAACGTAACCTTCAATTTTGTGAATGAGAAAACCAAGTTTGGTTTACTCAAGGCTCTGTCCAACATGTATGAAAAGCCTAGTGCTTCAAACAAGGTTTTCTTGATAAGGCAACTTGTGAACACGAAGATGACAGAGGGTACATCATTTGCAGATCATGTAAATGAGTTTCATTAGGTGATATCAAAGTTATTATCGGTTGATATTAAGTTTGATGATAAGATGTAGGCTCTTTTGTTTTCGTTACGTGATAGTTGGTCCAACACCGTTACAGCAGTTAGTAGTACGACTTGTGGAAAACTAGAATGGGGGTTGAATAGTTTTACCGCTTTTCTTTTAAAATCTTTATGCTTATGTGAAACCAACCAAAGTAACAATAAGTATAATTCAAGAAAGGATAGAAACGATCAAACCACAACACGGGAGTTTATAGTGGTTCGGTCTACAAGGACTCTTTTTCCTTGCCCTACTCCACTTCCCGAGTCTCCAACTCGAGAGTATTCTTCACTAATCAACGAGCTCCTTTATCCGGCAGAGAAAACCTTTACACGTCGCTTACACAATTGATGCGCGCGGAAGGCGCGTTCGGGGTCAAGGAAACTTCCTTTTCTTCGAGCAAGTTTTTCAACCTCCTAGGCAGTGAACCTAATCGTTGTAGTGTAGTATGGGGTAAGCCTCGGGGATTAATATCGTTCTCTAGGGGAATAGGAATGCTAGTAAGAAATATATGATGAGAAGGTAGGGTTGAGGATGATTCTTTTTTTTTTCTTTTTTTTTTTTTTTTTTTTTTTTTTTTTTTTTTTTATCTTTTTTATGGTTTCTTTGAAAGCTAATGTAAAATCTCGGGGCAATTGGTTTGGGGGTGGTACTTGTACCGATTACTCTACTTCTACTAATTGTCTAATTATCTAATTACTACGGGTAGCTATGTCTAGTTGAAGTGTACTCGTTTGATGATTAAAGATGTGTTCACTTAGATATTATTACTCCCTAGTTATCTTTTATTGGTGGGTTGAGTTGTCACGTCCTTTATCTTAACGCGTTGTATTCCTAAAGGTCGTAGGGTATGCGTGGTCCCTAGTTCTTTGAGGTTATCTCTCGTATATGACTCACGAAGTCGGCAAGCCTAAGCTATTTCATCCATGAACCATATCATCATAAAGCATACTCAAGCATTACATACAAGGAAGATGCCTAGTTGCACTCCTAAGCCAATATCAATTAAGACAAGAAACAACCTAACAATAATCAATAACTAGGTTTCATAGATATAAGCAAACACACAAGTAATTTAGCTAGACATGATAGACAAGCAAGCATACACACAATCAATCAAATATGGGATAGACATAATGATAATTTGGATTAACAAACTTATCTCGATGTGTAAAATAGGGTATGGGACCCTAGAATACTGTCCAAGTCGGACTACAACTGAGTTAGGGTTTTTTCTCCAAAAGTTTACCTCTTAAAATACAGAAAAATCGAATTATATATATAGATTTACAATCGCGACGGCGTTACCTTTTGCATGGGACGCCGTTAGGTTGCCGTCATTAGGGTTTCGTCTGGGCCAAGTCATCGATGGGACGGCATCACCTTAGAGTTGTGACGTCGTCGGTCTTTAGTTGAGACGTCGTCTTGATTCTAGATCTGGGCCGTCTGGGGTGAAAACTGTGAGTGACGTCCTCCATAATTAAAGCGTGACGCCGTCAGGTTATATGACTAGAATTTTCACTGAGTCGTCGCGTGCATGTTTTGATTAAGTCTTCATAGAGGGTCGGCGTCGCCTTTTGGATGGGACGCCGTCAGGTTCTGCTGATAAGTCTTGAGTGGCTTCGATCTTGACTTTGCCATTTTCTTCGTGTATTTGCTCCTTTTCGTCCAAATGTGCTTCATTCCAGCATTTTGCTTCCAAAAGACCTAAAAAGTAAAAAGGAACGAAATTAAGCAGTAACGGATATAAAATGTGTCGAAATAGGGCTTAAATGACCCCCTAAAAGCGTACGTTTTAAATCCTTATCAATAATATTTCCAACACAAAGCTAGATGTCGAGTTCTTTTACAAGGGTACAACCACTCACGTCACACTACGTATTTTGAGGACTAAAATACTAACCGATCACTATGGAAAGTTTATGATGGTTTGGTACAAACAATGATGTATGAACTATTATAATACACACTTGTGATGAACAAACAAGACTTGCAACTCTTTGTTGAAGCTTATAAGTCTTCAATGTTGCTTTGATCTTCTTGCTAATTAAAAAGCTCACAAAGATAAATATGAATGAGTTAGATACATGGAATAATGAGTATGAGAGAATATACAATGTTTATGTATGTAAGTATGTGAGAAAACTACTAAGTTTGGCTTGCTATTTATAGGTAAAAATCAACAGCAGTCCACGGATCCGACGGAACCAAAAACTTGGTTCCGTCCGTGTACCATTTTGGTTTCGTCGAACTCTGACAGGGGATCTTCCAAAATCTTGCAAATCTAGTTCATATCTTTCAAAAATATTCTCTATGATCCTAATAGTTTTGATATCTCAGATAATCTTAGAGTAGGATGATCGATGTAGTGATGTAAAAATGCATTTATATTTTGATTAAAAGATTTAACAAAGTAAACTTGTGAAATATAAATAGTATCTAGCTAAGTGATGTTAATTAAGACGTAACTTATATTTAAATCTATTTTAAAGAAAAAACTTTGTAGCTATATAAAATACTTGAAAAAATTTAGACTTTGCTAAAATAAAGTTTATTATTGTCATTAACAAAAGATAGCAAAGATCGTAAAATATAAATAATGTTTTTACAAGATATTTGTATTAACAATATCCCCTTTTTTGTTGAGGACAAAACATAAAATTTATTTTTAAGCAATGAGATAAAAGTGTGTAAGTATTTTAAAATATAGATTTTAAACTCATTTTAGACTTTTTAAAAATTTTAAAGTGTGAATTTTGAGTTTGATATTTTCTCCCCCTTTTTGTCGAAACAAAAAGAACAGAAGCGTAGCAGAATTGTGTGCTCCCCCTTGGCCAACACTCCCCCTTGTTGGGGCGCCAAGTATGAGATTCATGGATTTTGAAGGCTACAAAACAATTGTTAGTGACAATTAATCCAAAAAATAATAAAAACATAAGTAACAAGACAACAACCATCCCACAAGAATAATAAAACATCATATACTATGTAAATTTTTTATTATGACAAATGTCACAATGATGAGACAATAATAATGATGATAAAGGAAAATTAAAAAAGAAAGTGGGAATAAAAATTCCTATAGAAATTAAGATAGTCATAGAGTTGGACTTATTACATCTTCCATCCTAATGTAAACTATTGTGGTGGAGGATGGGAGAGAGCATTGAGACGCTCAAGGATGTGAGTGAGAATGAACCTCATTTCATCTTGAAGTTCATGAACAATTATACATGTTCGATCACTAATCCTATTGGTCCTTTCACAATGCGTACATCCATGATTAATGTCTAGATATGTAGCATGATTGTGAGGTGGTAGTTGTTGATTGGTTGGTTGAGAGGTTGTATGTTGTGGTTGTTCCATAATTGAGGATAGTAGTACGGTTTGTAGATTCATGGCCTCTTGAAGGTGGGAGTCCACAATGTTTGAGAATGTGTAAAGGCCATTGAGATCTTGGGTGATGTGTTTTTGAGATTGAGGAGGATCAATCCACATTGATTCATCAATTTCCCGAAGAGTATGGAAAAATGATTGATGGTGTGGAGGTTGAGGTTCATCATGGAAGAACTCATTGGGCATAAATGATGCCCTTGGTGGTTCGTGAGCAATGCGCTCAATGGAGGCAAATGATGGTAGAGGTGGTGGATTGGTTGACCGTGGTGGTAAGTCATCCAAACTTTTCATAAATGGATGAGAGGATATAGGTGGTGTAGCAAATAGTTCAATAGGTTGAAGTTTTAGAGACTTTGGTGGTGATGGTGATTTTGGTGGTTGTGATGGAGCCGGTGGTTGTGATGGAGCCAGTGGTGGTGTGGTTTCCACTGGAGTTTTGGTTGGTGGTGGAGTTGTAACAATGATTGGAGATCGTTGTTGAGGTCTGGTAGTGCTTAGGTTGATGACATTGTCATCATGAATGGGAGAGGATATGTTGATTGGTGATTCATCAGAGGATGATGATTTTAAGTTGACTGGCGGAACCAAAAATTTTAACGGGCGAAATCCAAATTTTGGTTCCGACCAATCCGTCTGTGAATTTTTGGCGGTGCCAAAAATTCATATGGGCGGAACCCAATTTTTGGTTCTGTCCCATCCGTCAGTGCCTGAAAACTTTACAGAGGGTACTTTTTATCCTCGTGAACTCATTCAAATTCCATAATCTTTCTTGGAACATGTGTGATTAATTAGTTGTGATAGAGAAACAATAATAATACAAGTAAATACATATGAATGGATATAGATCATGTAATGGATATAAATTTCACTATAACGTGAAACGGGAAAATTTGATAACATAGCAATGTTATCCACCTGCAAGGCATTGAGTTAGTTCACATGATTGTTAAATGACAAGTTATTATCCTAGGAATAGCCAAATACATAATACATCATTGTTTTGAAACATTGTACCAAACACTCATACAACCTTCATCTCTTGTCCAACTTCTTGTTAATCTTGGTTAGAAACCTTCCAATGCATTTAAACATTCCTCTTGTTTGTTTGAACTCTTCTGGTTGATTTTCAATTTTTGGAAGTTCCTTAAAGTACTCAAGAGGAGGGAGCCTAGATTTTGAAAGTCCATCTTCCGAGCTATTGGATGAGGATGATGAAGTTGGAGGTTGAGGACACTTTCCTGCAGACTTGGTTTTTGCTACCCGTTCATCACTCAATGGTACAAAGATATGATCAACAAGAGAATAGTCAAGACATAACCATCTAGCGTTTGGTGGATTGGTGAAAAGGCTCTACAAAGACGAGTGAGAAGCATCCCGTAGGGAAGAGAAGTGGTTCCTAGAGTTGGTATGCCGGCCATTCTTTTAGAAACATATGTAGAAAACTAGACGGGGGGTTGAATAGTTTTAACGATTAAAACTCCGTTTTAAACTATTTAGATCGACTTATGTCAATCTATTAAATGTGTGTGTTGGATGTTGATAGATTAGCAATGCAAAGATAAAGAGTAAGAAGCACAAAACCACGACACGAGTATTTATAGTGGTTCGGCTACAATGACACCTTCCTTGCCCTACTCCACTCCCCGAGTCACCTACTCGAGAGTTCGTAATCACTACACAACACAAGCTCCTTGTGGCGGAGAAGCCTTCACAACATCGCCTACTCTTTATCCGATACAAGGCTAGACACCGGGTTCTTCCACGAGGTAGAACCAAACCTATCACAATGTCGCCTACACTTTATTCGGTACAAGGCTAGATATTGAGTTCCATTATAAAGGTGGAACTACTACCCAACACTACGCAACACCTATCCCAAAGGAGACACACTCCTTATTACAACATTATCAAGGATATCAATATCCTTTACCCAAACTAATTTATCTTGTACATCGATGCACCATATCGATTGTACACCCTAGACACCTTTCACTAATGCCTTTGATACGATCCTCCAGCACCTTTCACTAATGCCTTCGACACGAACCTTTGGCACCTTTCACTAGTGCCTTTGACACGGAACTTCGGCACCTTTCACTAATGCCTTCAACTTGACCCTTTTGGCATCTTTCACCTATGTCTTCAACACAACACTTCTAAGGAGGAAGGAAAGAACTATCAACAAGATAACATCAGTAGTCTTGATGATGACGAAGCTTGGAAACCCATGGACTTGAGCTTGCTCAACTTCAAGAGGTGGTGATCTCGGCTTTAAGAGGAACCTAGAAAATAACACAAACACAAAACTACATAGAAAGATCCTTTGGATCTGAGGTTAGAGAGTTTACAACACTAGGATAGAATGTGTGTGAAAGGGGTGAGTTACAATGAAGAAATGGCTCACTATTTATAGGCAAAAATCAACTACTGTTCCCCGGATCCCACGAATCCCTTGCATGAGGGATCCGTCCAGTGTATTCCTGGGGATCCGCCAGACGCTCCTCTTATTTGGGTTATGGGTCATGAATCATGGGTCATGGGTTATCGACTTTGGATCATGGGTATCCAAATAGATAGAATGTATCTAGACATTGGATCATGGGTATGGGTCATAGACCATGGATAATACCCAACATAACTTCATGCATGATTTCATGCAATGGGTCATGGGTTATGGATCAAGCTCCATGGGTATGGGTCATGGACTTTAGGTTTTACCCAACTCCTTTCAATGTATCTAGTCAATGGGTCAAATACTTAGATTTCTACCCATTACAATATATACTAAGTATATATAAGTACATATCTATATTATGTAAACACTATTGGCTCAAACCATTTACGTATTTTATTTGTTTCGTTAAAACGATTTTACGTTTGTTATCGACAAAACATTAGAAGATCGTAAAATATAAATAAACGTTTTTACGGCTTATTTGTATTAACAATCTCCTCCTTTTTGTTGATGACAAAACATAAGTTTATTTTAAGGAAAAACTAAAATTCGTAAAAGTTTAAATTGGAGTTTTTACTCTCTTCTCCCCCTTTTTTTCGAAACAAAAAGAGCGTCGAAAAGAAACTAACACATTGTTTTAATAAAAACATGTATAAAGTAATAAAATGAAAAAAATAAAGAGTAAGAGAAGAGAAGGATTCTCGTCTTAGCTCCCCCTTGACGGGTGTTTCCGTTTGTTGAGGGTGTCAAGTAATTAGGAAGACTAAACGAGTGTTTTGCAAATGGTTTCGTCTATGATGAAAAATGCTCCCCCTTGACGAGTGCTCCTTTGTGAGGAGGACGTCAAGTAATAATGTAATCCTATGTGAAAGTATTGCAAGCGTTTTTGCAATGTTTTGCTTTGACAAGAAAGTCTCCCTTGTTGAGGGTGTCAAAGTCTTCAAGTGTATATTGAAAATCTACAAAACAAAGGTTAGAAAACAAGTATATGATGCATAATTTCCTGCAAATAAGACTCAAATTAGTAAGAAAAATTGTTCATGTTGCACGGATCCCACGGTTCCTCCCTTGGAGGGATCCGTCTTCCTGCGTACTTAAGACAACAATATGGATGTAAAGTGTGGTGTCAACACCAACAATAGTTATGTATTAAGGCACCAAACATATTCTCAAGACAATATGGCATATAATATGTAATTTCATTCAATAAAAATACGAGAAATGATATACATATCTCTAAAACTAAGGGAATGACAAAAACATGAAATATGATTCCTAATCAATCTAAGTTAAGCTTAAGACTAGAACATCATGTTAATACAAATAAGGCGTAAAAACGTTTATTTATATTTTACGATCTTCTAATGTTTTGTCGATAACAAACGTAAAATCATTTTAACGAAACAAATAAAATTCGTAAATGGTTTGATCCAATAGTTTACTGTAACATCTTGGTTTATCATAAACACATCATAAGCACAAGTTATGCGTAGGAAATAAGGTTTAGAGAGAGAAAGTGAGAGAGGATGGGAAGCTTAGAGAGACAAAGAAAAATGTATTATTAAAGCTCCAACCCTTTGCCTTGGAGGGAAAAGGGTATTTATAGGGTACAAGCATAGCACGCCCACTTTAGGCTGTGGATCAGGCATACAGTGGGTAAAGACCCGTCCGTCCTCCACGGTGTTACTAAGTAATCTGATTACTATCACTGAGTTACTACGACTAAGAGCTTTCTAACGAGTATACATACTTGAGGTGACCGACACTTTAAGTACTGGATTTACTAAATCCTAACAATCTTCCCCTTAGGGAGCTCACCTCAACTTACATTGATTACAAACAGATATTACTTTTGATGTTCTTGGTTTCATTGATTAAGTTCTTTTGTTCTGTAGCTCGTAGTCTTTGATTCTTCATGTTTTGCATGTTTTGTTATTACATATGGAGGTCTTTAACTGATCTACGTGATGTTGAGTTTTGAGCCAGTTTGAGATTATCAGCCACAACAAATCTCCGACTCATCCTTTTGATATATCGCCATTATGTGATGTTGTGACTTTTGGACCGACATGCTCACCTTTTCGATCATGATATCTTCTTATCAGAGTTGCGGAAGCATTTGTTGATTAAGATATTTGTATCAGAGTAGCAGAAGCATGGATTGAACAATATCAGAACCAGTTTATGAAGATATGCCCTTATCATGATTTATTTAGGTGAAAAAGCGACATGTGAGCATGCGGCAATGAATTGATTCCTCAATTCTGATCAACTGCAATCGTCGGGTGTCCCTGCATAAAACAGTTAGCACTAAAACATATGAAGGTGTCTTTGATCACTTTTGTTGAATTGAGGTACACAGCCCACGGTTCCCCATTGATCAGTACAAGTACTGCCTGTGATCAGGTATAATTTCGAAGAATTTCCTTGACAGGGTTTCGCAACTGTTCTAGCCGTTCTCAAACCGGAACGTCTCAAAGAAGACAACACGGAGTGAGTGAACCAGCGAATTGAGATTCACTGATTGATGAAAAAATGATTTGAAAACAATCGTGTATTGCTTAATAGAAAGTGTTTTGCAATACAACGAAGGTTTTATGGAAAATCAATTATCAATCATAAATACCCTTTAATTTTGAAACATTAATACACAATCGATGTGCTATTGAAAAGAACTTTTAAGCACAACAACCGGTTTTTCAAAGGTACCCGTCAATTCATTTCCTGGACCAAGGTTGATTCAAGATTGAATCCCCCCATCGTTTCAATCCAGTTGTCACAAGCTTGATCTTTTGCAAGATCTCACATGTCATCTACCAAGAGCTTGTTTGATGTTGGCTCTAGAAGGATTTCCATCTTCATCGTGAATATTTAATATATCACTCGGATGTTCTGGCAATACCACAAGGATAATGCGTAGGACTCTCAATATATATTTACTTTCCACATTGTGTGAAACAGCAAGTCTTCATTAATTTTGTGTCCTAATGAGATTTATAGATGATCTCGTGGCTCTAGACTCAATAGTGCACATTTGGTTTCCTATATCGGAGACTAGGGAGAGGGTCTCCTTCTTCAATATCAATAATCTCTAAGAGAAAGTCGATAGATTATGTGGGTTCCCTGTGAGAATGAAACAAGCCCTTTTAAGAGGAACTTGAGTAGCTTGGGAAGTTTAGTGCAGTGCGTCACTGGGTCCATGACGTCTTGTCTTCAATGCCAATGTTACCTTAGTAACCACCAGTAGCATATGTATTGAACCCGATTTCTGCCCTAAGGTTGAATTATTGAAGGGCTATTTCTTTTCACCCTTTTCTCGTTTCATTTCTTTTTCATTATTCAACCCCTTCAGTGCTTACCGAGACTTCATAACTAGAACCTTGTTGGGTTTATTCTAGTACTAGCTCTGTCTCAGTCCGCACTCTTCCCATATCTCACTTTTCTCCTTTTTTTTTTCTTCTCATACCTAAGGACTTCTACACTATCTAGTGGATTGTCCCTGGGTGGATCCCTCCAGTTCTGGCAGATCATGGGAACTAATACCTAACCTTATCATCCTTATATCACCATACATAAAGTAAATTTGGTCGGTCTATTTGGTATTGTTCATCTGCCATTGGAACCAATTGAAAACCATTTGAAAATCAATCCAGATACTTGTGATATATCATCAAAGCATTTTGTATCTTAATTGTTTTTGATATTTTTAGAAAAAGAGCTCCCCCTCAACATGTGCATCATGTATTTGAAATCGTTTTGGCACACGGAGGCAAGAGGAAGGATTAGCTTCTTTGATTACCATTTTCTAAAAGATATCAACATCACCTCCCTGATCAAATCAAGTAAATAAAGCATATTGGGGAAGGATGAGGTTTTCATAAGTTTGCTCCCCCTCAATATGTGCCTCGATGTTTGAAAGAGTTTTTCACATATTAGAAGGAACCTGCACTTAGTGACAAATCAATCACATTTCAATTCTTTGTGGTTTTAAAAAAAAGATGCTCCCCCTCAACATGTGCATGGAAAATTTGAAATCGTTTGGCACATGTGGGGAGGAAAGCTTGGTAAACACTTATGAAACCATTTAACGAATTATCAGTTTAAATCCAATTTAAATCACAAATTCTCCCCCGATCACAATTTTTAAATCATTTGAGATTTGTGATCTCTGTAGATTTAAATTGATTTTGAAAACTTTTGAGGGGAGATATGACTTGATTATGTGAAACATTTAACCGATAAGGATCAAGTTTGAGACTTTAGACTCCAAAGATTAAACATGCTTGAGTATCTTTTGAAAACATAATAATAACAAAGGTCTTGTACCAATTGTATACAATATTGTAAAACATTGTTAATTTTGATTATTCAAGAGTAGACCTTTCTCGATTACGTGCCAATTATTTGAAAAATACTCTTTTTGATTGAAATCATTCTCTCCCTCAATCAATGACATATGTTGTTGATGGAAGGATAGAGATTTTGACAAATGAAAAACCCGGATGATTTTCAAAAGTAGAGTCCGAAGTATTTTCAAAGCAATTTTGTTTTCATTAGATGACAAATATTTTTCAGAAGAATCATTTGAAGGAAAAATATTTGAAAGGAAATATTTGTCTTTTTAACAACAAACATTTGTTTTTAGAATCAGAGCATGAGGTTTGAAGATTTAAGATAAAGCATGGCTCTGTTCTTTCTTTGAAAAACGGGTTACTGCCTGAAATGACAATAAACCATCATTTTTCTCCATCTCGTTTTTTTTGTTTTTTGTTTTTTTTTATTGATGAGTTCGAACTTCATCTAGAGACCCGTGCCATTCTTTGAGTGACAACTCAAAGTCCGTAGATGTTATCGAACCCCAAGAAAAACATGATAAATAAACAATATTTTTTGAAATATTTTCAAGATTTTCTGATTTTTATGGATTTTGAAAATTTTATAATTTTGTATTTTGGTTTTTGAGAATATATGTACAAAGAATAGATAGAGATGATCACCTTTACTCCTCGTCTTCCTCCTGAAGACGTTTGAGCGTTTCTGGTTGAAGGCTCTTTAAGCCTAGTCGTGGAAGAATAAACTCAAAACGTTCTCGAGAAAGAGCTTTGGTGAAGATGTCTGCTAATTGATATTCAGTCCCCACGAAGTATAGTTCAACCACACCGTTTTCAACTTGTTCCCTGATAAAGTGATGTCAAATATCAATGTGATTAGCTCTTGAGTGTTGAACATTGTTGCAGCAGAGAGCAATGGCACTTTTGTTATCACAGTACAGAGGAACTTTGTTGAATACAAAGCCATAATCAGATAATTGGGATCTCATCCATAAGATTTGAGCACAACAAGATGACATGGCTATGTATTCAGCCTCTGTAGAGGATATGGAAGTGCTCATTTGTTTCTTTGAAGACCAGCTCACAAGCTTATCACCTAAAAATTGAGCACCTCCTGACGTACTTCGACGTGTATCTTGACATCCTGCATGGTCAACATCTGCATATGCCATTAGTGACATACCGGTGTCTTTCGGGTACCAAAGTCCCATATGAATGGATCCTTGAAGATACCGAAAGTCCCGTTTAACCGCTTCAAGGTGCTTTTTGGTAGGCTTAGCCTGGTATCTAGCACACATGCATACAGCGAACAAAATGTCTGGTCTACTGGCTGTGAGGTACATCAGGGATCCAATCATACTACGATATTTCGTTTGATCAACCATAATCCCTGAGTGGTCCTCATCCAGTTTTGTACGCTCCACCATAGGAGTGTCAACAGGGTCACTGGTAATAAATCCAAATTTCTTTAAAATTTCTTTTGCGTATTTAGATTGATTTATAAAAATGCCTCCGGGACTTTGTGAAATTTGTAATCCCAAGAAAAATGACATTTGTCCCATCATCGACATTTGAAATTTGGAGCCCATCTCCTTGGAAAATCGGTCACATTCATTAGGGTCGGTCGAGGCAAAGATAATGTCATCAACATATATTTGGACATGGATTAAGTGTTTTCCTGACCTTCTGGTGAACAATGTCGGATCAACTGCTCCTTTGCTGAATCCATTAGATAGAAGAAACTTCGATAGCGTATCATACCATGCTCTAGGAGCTTGCTTCAAACCGTAAAGGGCCTTTTTCAAGCGATAAACATGAGTAGGATGCTCTGGATTCACAAAACCTTCTGGCTGGCTGACGTAGACCACCTCTTTCAGATCTCCATTAAGAAAGGCGGTTTTCACATCCATTTGATAAACTACCATGTTTTTGCTAGCAGCATTAGCCAAGAAGATTCTGATAGCCTCGATACGTGCAACTGGAGCAAAAGATTCCTCAAAGTCAATACCTTCTTCTTGACGATATCCTTTAGCAACTAACCTTGCCTTATTTTTCAGAATATCACCGTGCTCATCAAGCTTTACTTTGAAGATCCACTTGAGAGCAATGATCATAGCACAGTCTGGAGCGGGTACTAATTCCCACACATCTAGTTGATCGAACTCATGAATTTATTCTTGCATTGCATTAAACCAGCTGTCCTTGGACACTGCAGTCTTAACATCTTTCGGTTCGATCTTAGAGAGTATTGAATTGAAGAAGCACCATAAGGCATCAGTTGCTAGTTGTTTTCGAGTGGATACTGGAAGAGAAGGATTCCCAATGATGTTGTCTAATGGATGATCATGTGTCCATTTTCTAAGGTGCTCGTGTGGTTGTTGTTGAGGGACTGATGTAGCAGAGTTTGGATCCCCTGATGAAGATGGTTCAGGTGTTGGTTCAGGGGCAAAGATGTTTTCAAACGGAGCATCTTCGGGAGTATCAAAAGGGTTATCTCCATCAAAATTACTAGTTCCATGATGTACAACCGATGATTGAGGGTCTGAGGATGATGATGAGTGATCGGCAGCTGGAGCTTCTAGAGAAAGAGACATTGAGACATATGCATTCTCTGTGATGATTGGTACAGAAGCCACCACTGTTGATGTTGAAGGAGTGTAGTTCTCATGAGGTTCATAATATTCATCAAACATCGGATCAAATAGCTTCTTCAAATCTTCTTCAGATGGAGGTACATATGGAACAGCAGAAGGGTGAGGCTGTACAAGAGAGGAACTGAAGGGACTATTTGATAGTAATTGAGGTGCGGGTCCAGAACTGGATTGTCCAGGAGCCATATGCTCAGACAGCTCATCGAACGTGACGTAAATAGTTTCCATGATATCTCAGGTTCTTTTGTTGTAGATTCGGTAACCTTTCTTATTAGATGCGTATCCCACAAAAACTCCAATGTCCGCCTTAGCTCTTAATTTACCTAAATCTTGACCATCATGCGTTGGATAGCACAAAACACCGAACACACGAAGGGAAGAGAGATCAGGTTTTCGATTGTGGACAAGTTCGTATGGAGTTTTTCCATGAGAGGTGTGGATGAGAGAACGATTTTGGGTGTAGCAGGCAGTGGCAATGGCTTCAGCCCAGAGAAACATTGGAACCTTTGAGTAAATAAGCATAGTTCTAGCGGCTTCTACAAGAGTTCTATTTCGTCTTTCAACTACACCGTTCTGTTGAGGAGTGCGAGGAACACTTCTTTGATGGCTAATCCCAATACTTTCATAGAACTGACTAAGTTCTTTGTTGACAAACTCAGTTCCATTATCTGTGCGGATGATTCTAGCTGTTTTATTAAGCCGGACCTGCAGCTGTTTCACAAGTTTAATGATGATGTCGGGAGTTTCATCCTTTGTCCTCAAAAACTTAACCCAGGTAAACCGTGAGTAGTCATCAACAACTACTAACACATATTTCTTTCCATTAATCGTTTATACTCTCATTGGTCCGCACAAATCCATATGAATGGTGTGAAGAACTTCCATAACAGAGTTAGCAGGTTTGGGTTTGTGGGTATATTTCTTGCTTTTTCCCAATTGGCATGCTGAACATAGATGATCTTTCTCATATTTCAATCTGGGTAAGCCTCCTACAAGGTCCTTTCTAGAAAGATTATTAATGGTGCCGAAGTTTAAGTGATTGAGACGACGATGCCATAACCATGACTTTGTTTTAGAGGCCTTTGACAGCAAGCAGATTGGAGAAGACTTCATCATATCTTCGATAGAGATGGTGTATAAGTTTGAACCACGTGTTCCTCTTAAGAGTTCCACACCATCAAGCTCTCCAACGAAGCAAGTATGTTTTCTAAAGGCCATTCTAGATCAGAATCACAGAATTGACCGACAGAAAATAAGTTATGACTAAGACCTTCAACGTAATATACCCGAGAAATTACACTGTCTCCCACTACATAATCTTCATAACCCATAATTGCTCCAAAGTGGTCATTTCCGAATCTAACAGTCCCGATAAATTTACTCACGAAGTTCATGAGCCGTGAGCGATCTCCGGTCATATGCTTTGAGCAGCCTGAGTCCAAATATCAAAGGACGATTTGTACAACCTGCATTTGAACACTGACAAGAATGGATAACTGGATAATTTGGAACCCCATGAGTGAATGGGTTCCGTTAGGTTAGTACAAAGTATTAGAGTACTCACATCAGAAATAGAAGATATGGCCTCATTAGTATTGGATGCAACACTAGTAGTGACAGTGGACCTATTTGTAGTATGAGCACTTCTTAAAGGTATGATTCTACCAGTAGGCTTCCATTTCTTAGAGGGTATAGATCTAGACATTTTAGGACAAGATTCATTCAATTTGAATTTTCAGCCTGTAGGTTTCCATTGATAACCCACATTGCTAAATTTTCTTCCTGTAGACTTCCAAAAATTGCTAACCTTAGGCTTCCAGATCTCATTAACCTGTCTAGCATTTTTTATAATATTGACTGGAGTGTTACCAACATTTATCACCTCATTCACAACACATTCATGATTAAGAGCAGAAATCAAACAATCCTTACATGTTTTGCAAAAGGCAGCATAATTCGAATTAATTACAGTACACTTATAGCTAATACTAGAATCAACACGATTCGTTTTATTCATCTCAAACTTATTCTTCCTAGGGTGTTCTTCTACTTTCTTCTCTTTAACACTTTTGGCTGGCAAGATCCTATTTCGCATTGTATTGCCTGAAGGCTTTGACCCGCTAACCTTAGTGTTGCTGATTACTCCTGTAGAAGGAACAACAGGAATATTAGTTGGTGATACTACACTTTGCATTGGTGGTCTAGAAGTGCTGGGATCTGAAGTTTTGTGAGGCACATTAAAAGTCACATTCTTATTCTTAGGCATAGAACTGGGTGCAACTATTCTATCTCGCCTATTGCTAGATTTCGGACTTGTGACAATTACGTACTCTAAGAGTTCCTGAGATCTTTTGGCATCCATGCAGGCATAGGCTATGGTACTATCAAAAGGTTTTTCTAATCTTTCATCTTCAACTATCTCACGGAGACCCTTCAAATTATCCTTAAGGTATGAGAGATATGCTTTATGTGCAAGTTCATTATTCCTAATGGGCGGGGGAATATATAACATATCGATAGCATACTTATAACACGCAGAAACCTTAGGAACAGAATATTTGCAATTGGGGATTGGTAACTTTCCTTTCACCTCACGCTTCAGATTCTCAATATCGTTAAATAAAGAAGTTACCTTTTCAATTTGTTTATCATGATTAACTTTAAATGAATCACATAACTCTTTTTTTTATCATTAACCTTTGAAATTTCAGCTTTAAAACAATCATTTTCCTTTTGCAAGTTATCAATAATGTTTTGAAGTTGGAAATTCTAAGAATCTAAAGGTGGAGACATATTGGAACCAGTCACATCCTTCTTTTCACCTTTCAGTTGTGAAATTTGGGCTTTCAATCTTTTGATCGTGTTATAATGAGCTCGAATTTGTTCATCACGCTTGCTAATTTCAAAAACTGCATCAAACTCAGGAGCATCAGAGGATGTCTTGATATTTAAGGTTTTAATATTTTCTTTGAGATGTTGATATTTTAATTGCAAAGCAAGATGTTCAACTTCTAATTTAGAAAACTGTTTGACCAGGTTATCATGATCATCCTGTTCTATTTTCTCATGCAATTTTGAATTTGTTGTTTCAAGCTCAATGACACGATCATGGGAAACTTTCAAAGCAATAGATAATTCATGAAATTGGGATGCAGTAATAGAAGAATTCTTAGTAATGTAAAACACATCTTGAGCAACACATTGATAAATCAAGTTCTCATTTAAGATATGCAGATTTTTCCTTTCGATTTCATTATATTTAAGTTCCCGTTCATAATTATTGACTTCACCTATCATTGCAACAAATTCCTTTTCCATTTCTTTAATCTCTGTGTCTATCCCCTTTTTAAGACTCTCAAATTGACCTTTTAATTGTTTAAAGAAAGGCATGACCTCAGTTAAATAGCATTCTTTAGTTTGCTCAAAACCCCTTTCCCCTTCAGTTATCCCAGTGGGTGTGATTTTCTTTTTACACGTTTTCTCAAAATTAACAAATAGTTGGTAAACTACATAAAGGCTGATTAAGGTCTTGCTCTTAGTGGGAAGTGTTCTAGGCACTAAATGCATTGGTGTATTTGGAGGATACACAGTTGCTTGGGACAATTTCCTACAAGGGGGGTTCTTTTCAACAAGGTTATCTGCCTTTTGTTTATCCATATCCTTTTTCCAGAACACTTGTTCAGGTGTTAATAGTGTCTGAGGCTTAAACTTGTTCAAGGAGATCCAATTTTCCTTAGTGTAATCATGGGATTTAAAAGTGATGTTATATTTAATGCACCAGGGATTTTTAAGCTTATCATTTAATTTTTCCTTAGTGGCATCTTCTAATTCCCTATCTTCCTCGGTGCACTTAATGCAAGTAGGTTTTTGTCTAGGCTTGAGGATCTCATCACCATCATAGACAACCTTTTGAGCAGTTTTTGCCTTTTTAACATACTCAGGATTGGGTTCCTCTACAATGGGGATACTATGCTTATCGCTTAAGACTCTATGCTTAGTGATCATGTGAGCAGTTTGAAGGGTGTTTCCTTATACGTACAACTTGTTTTCAAGTTTGTTTTTCAAAGTTTTTAGGTTGGAAAACTCAGTTAAAAGTTTTGATTCCTTTGCATTGAATTCCTGCTTAAGCACTTTCACATTTTCTTGAAGTTCTTGTTTTTGCTTAGCAGTTTTATTAAGCTTTTCTTGTAAGGAATTTAATTCTTTTTTTAATACTTCTTTCCTAAAATTGCTTTTTCTGATAAGTGTACGCATTTGGATATCCATCTCCTGCTCACGAGTGGCAGTTCAAACTTAGCACGCTGTTCGTAAATGGCAACTTGATCCTTATAGGTATTGAGTTCAGTGGTCAAGGAATCATCAGGCACAAATGCAGTGTATTCATCAAGCATGAATTCATTGTAAATTGCAGAAGATTCATCACTTGGTACAATAAGACTGTCATCTTGCTTCACATATTGTTCATATGGGACAACATTGCTATTTCCCATATTTTCAATATCTGATTCAATGACTTCAGTAGATTGTACTTCATGGTGAATCTTTTGCATATCAACTTCATCATATAGTTTAAGTACCTCTTTAATGATGGATTCCTTGGAAGGATTGGCCCATTGAGGTGAAGAGGCCATTGGAGAGATATTAGCCATGAAGATAGTCTGTGCATATGGTTCATCATCAACGTCCGAGTCAAATGCATCACAGTCTGCAACTTGAAAGGCGTTGGGATTGTTCTGGGCAGCACCATGCACTGGTTGTTCATCCACATCAGCATCATATGTCTTAGCATTTCCATCAGTCAAGAACAAAAGCTCCTCTTCATTCAACATAGCTCCATTATCTTGTGCTTGAACCAACAACATCTTGTCCCTGAAGTATTCTGCATTTTGAGGACGTTTTGGTTGAGTGCAGTTCCTAGCAATGTGCCCTTCTCCACCACAGTTGAAGCACTTGATTGGTTGACCCTGAGCCATATTCCTCCCACGATTCTGATTTACCACATATCCACCACCAACACCAGCATTCCCATAACCAACACCTACATTCCCTTGTTCATTGTGTGGAAGGTAAGCATTCTGTCTTCCCTGGACATTTTGCACCACAATCTTTCCGTCTTTCACAGTAGCATGATTTTGACGATTTGATGCAGTTCTGAGATAATTGTTAGTGTGTGGGGTGAGATTCAAGTTTTGCTTGACCATAAGAGCCACTTGATTGATAAAGTGTTCCATGACTGCATCAGAATCTGGTGGCTTATAACCTGGATCAGGAATGAGCTTGTGGTTACCATTTCCAGTAGGTATGACTTGTGATGCTTTGGTAGTGATCCCTACATTAGTGTAGAATGCAGTAAAATCATTTGAAGAGCTTGCTTCACCAGCATTGTTCTTGAACTTTTCCATGATCATTCGCTCAAATACGGCATGTTTCTCATTTTGAAGCAAATTAGCATACAGTTGCTCATGATTGGTGTTCTTCAATCCTTTGTTGAGTTTGACTGCTGTGACAAATTTGTTCCATTCGGGAGTCATGTTGTTCACAAACTTTGAATTTAGCTGAATATTCGGCATTGTCATTTTGATATTCCTCATATCATTCACTAGCTTGTGAAATCTGACATGATATTCAGTCACACTTTCCCCTGGTATCATTTCAAAGTTCTCAAAATCATCATACAGCTGAGACTCCCTATCTTCTTGAGTCAGTTCAGAACCAGATAGAAGCATCTTAACGTTATCCCAGACTGCCTTTGCTTCAGTGTTGTGATTGATCAGCTTGTAGATGTCTTTTGGTAGACCTTGGAGAACAATGTTTGAAGCTCTGATGTCTGCATCGTATCTCTTCTTCTCCTTATCAGAAAGCTCATCATATGTCTTTGGTCTATCCAGTCCTAATGTCACAGAACCATCAGCAGCAGTTTCCAGAACATCTCTGGTAGTCTCAATTTGATATGGTCCTTCATCAATTGACTTAAGGATGTTAACCCCATTTTCCTTTCCTAAGCAGTACAGTCTGATTCTTTGTGACCAAGACTCATAGTCAGTTCTATCAAGCATCGGAGGACGAGTATCAGATCCTGCAGCTTGCACATCATCAGCAACGGAAGACATGTTTAAATTCTACGGGATTTTACAAATCTTTGATTTAACCGGGAAATAGATTCTTTCACGGGATTTTACAAAATCAAGAGAGAAATCATAAAACTTATACACTTATGCATAGACAGCAAGATTACACGTAGATAGCAGCTTAGGCGTAAACACTAGTTTATGCGTAGACATAGGCTTACGCGTAGACAGAGCTTACGCGTAGACAGAGCTTACGCGTAGACAGAGCTTACGCGTAGTCTAAAGCTTACGCGTAGACTTTTAGGATAAAAGGCTTAAGTTTAGGCGTAAACCAAGGCTTAGAAGTAAGAATCTTATGCGTAAGTTTTTCTTAGGCGTAAGACAAGCTTATGCGTAGAAAAAGGCTTATGCGTAAGGATTTTTTACTCGTAAGCTTTTTGCTTATGCATAAAATTAGGGTTTTACCCAAAAAATCTTTTACACTTAAAACAGTGTAAGAGATATCCAAAGTCGAAGTATTTTCAGGCTTATCCAAGCAAGAAAACACTGAGAAAACCAACAGATTTGAAGATCACTTGAAGAACACCTTACGCGTAAGAATAGGGTTTTCTTATGCGTAAGAAGTACAAATTATGCCAAACGCGATTTTTATGACCAAAACCGTTTAGAAAACCAGATTATAATGATGAAACAACCTTAAAAACACCAAAACAACAAGACTTGATGATCAAAACCACGTTTCACTCTTACGCGTAGACAAGTACACTCGTATCCAAACACGATTAAAAACCAAGAAAAACACGTAAAGTTTGAACCTTCTTGCAAGAAACTGAAATTTTAACACTCAATAAACCTTAACCCATAAGAATCTTGAGTTTTTGAGTGTAAAATTTAGTGCTTTAAGCTTACCCAAAAACCTATACGCAACACCACGCGTATACACAACGCTACACGTAAAAAACCAAACCTTATCCCAAAAATAACTATCAAACCAAGAACATGAGAGATGGATGATCAAACCATGGCTCTTGATACCATTTGTAACATCTTGGTTTATCACAAACACATCATAAGCACAAGTTATGCGTAGGAAATAAGGTTTAGAGAGAGAAAGTGGGAGAGGATGGGAAGCTTAGAGAGACAAAGAAAAATGTATTATGAAAGCTCTAACCCTTTGCCTTGGAGGGCAAAGGGTATTTATAGGGTACAAGCATAGCACGCCTGTTGGGATATGAAAGTGCTGAAGAATGTTAAAGTACTGAAGATTGACAAAGTACTGGAAAAGTCAAAGTACTGCTAAAGAGGAAGTCAAAGTACTGCAAAGCTAAATAACTGTTATATTCGTTTATGGAAAGCTTTGTTTATTCTATGTTTAGATTACTTGTCGTACAAGGATACAAATTGTAAACTGACTAGGGTTATCCTTGAGTCTATAAAAGGACCCCTAGATTGGCATTAGAAGTACGAGTTTTAGAGAAGAGTTTTAGTATTCAAAAAGTACGATTATTATTAATGTTTTAGAGTTGTTGAAGAATCTGCATAACAAGCAGTATTAGAGTGATTAATAAAAGTTAAAGTTATATTCTTCTTAGATTTTTTAAGTAAATTCCGCGTACTTAATAAAGATTACTCAGTGTTTCATTGTTAATAACTTAGGATTTATCCGAGGTTATTAAACCTTAACAAGCTATTTAAGTTAGTTTGGTTAGAGTACATCGGTCCAACAACGCCTACTTTAGGCTGTGGATCATGCATACATTGGGTAAGGACCCGTCCGTCCTCCACGGTGTTACTAAGTAATCTGATTACTATCACTGAGTTACTACGACTACGAGCTTTCTAACGAGTATACATACTTGAGGTGACCGACACTTTAAGTACTGGATTTACTAAATCCTAACATTTACTAACACACTTACGTTTTCATATAAAACGCTAAACAAGTAATAGTTTTTTCATGTTATAGTAATGCATATGTATAACAACTAGTGTTTACATAATGGGTATATATATACATACTTAGTATGTATTGTATTGGGTAATATAATGGGTAGAAGTCTAGGTATTTGACCCAATGACTAAATACATTGAATGTAGTTGGGTAAAACCCAAAGTTCATGACCCATACCCATGGAGCATGATCCATAACCCAAGACCCATTGCATGACATCATGCATGAAGTCATAATGGGTATTATCCATAACCTATGGAGCTAACCCATGACCCATTAACTAGATGCATTGCATATTTTAAATATATTGTATCTATTTGGATACCCATGATCCAAAGTCTATGACCCATGACCCATGATCCATGACCCATAACCCATTTGGGGGGAGCGTCCTACGGATCCCCAGAAATACACTGGACGGATCCCTCAAGCAAGGGATCCTTGGGATCCGTGGAACAGTAGTGATTTTTTTCTCTATAAATAGTGAGACATTTCCTCATTGTAACTCACCCCTTTCACACACATTCTCTCTTAGTGTAGTAAACTCTCTAACCTCAGATCCAAAGGATCTTTCTATGTAGTTTTGTGTTTGTGTGATTCTCTAGGTTATTTTTAAAGGCGAGATCACCACCTCTTGAAGTCGAGCAAGCTCAAGTCCATGGGTTGCCAAGCATCGTCATCATCAAGACTACTGATGTTATCTTGTTGATAGTTCTTTCCTCTTTCTCATTAGTAGTGTTGTGTCGAAGACATAGGTGAAAGATGTCTAAAGGGTCAAGTCGAAGGCATTAGTGAAAGGTGCCAAAGATCCGTGTCAAAGGCATTAGTAAAGGGTGTTGAAAGTCCGTGTTGAAGGCATTAGTGAAGGGTGCCGAAAGTCCGTGTTGAAGGTGTTAGTTAAGGCTGCCTAGGAGTCGTGTCAAAGACATTAGTGAAAGCTTCCTAGGGTGTACATTCGATATGGTGCGTCGATGTACAAGATAGATTTTTTTGGGTCAGGAATATTGATATCCTTGTTGATGTTGTAATAAAGAGTGAATCTCTTTTGGGATAGGTGTTGTGTAGTGTTGAGTAGTAGTTCCTCCTTAGTAATGGAACTCAGTATCTAGCCTTATACTGGGTAAAGTGTAGGCGATGTTGTGATAGGTTTGGTTCTACCTCGTGGAAGAACTCGGTGTCTGGCCTTGTACCGGATAAAGAGTAGGCGACGTTGTAGTGTAGTATTGGGTAAGCCTCGGGTATTGATATCGTTATATAGGGGAATAGGAATGCTAGCAAGAAGTGTATTACGCTAAGGTGGGGTTGAGGATGATTCTTTTTTATCTTTTATTTGTTTTTTGGAAAGCTAAGGGTAAAATCTCGGGGCAATTGGTTTAGGGGTGGTACTTCTACCGATTACTTCTACTATTCTAATTATCTATTACTACGGGTAGCTATGTCTTTTTAATGTGTGCTCGTATGATGATTAAAAATGTGTTTACCTAGATACTATTACTCCCTAGTTATCTTTATTGTTGGTTGAATTCTCACATCCTTATTCTTAACGTGTTGTGTTTTCTATGGTCGTAGGGAATGCTTATGCCCTAACTCTTTGAGAATACCTTTAGGTTATTGTCTACGAAGTCCTCTAGATGATTCATAAACTAACTTTAAGGTTATCTTTGGATGTTTAGACTACGAAATCCGCTAAATGATTCATAAACTAATGTTCACAAAGATTACTCAATAATTTAAACACAACGATAGCCTAGTGCACTCCTAAGCCATTTACAATTAAGATAAGCGACAACCAATCAATAATTAACAACTAGGTTTCATAGATCTAGGCAAACACACAAGAAATTTAGCCGGACATGTTAAATAAGCAAGCATACACACATTCAATGGAAGACATAATGATACTAATGGAATAAAACACTTATCTTGATGTGTAAAATAGGGTTTGGGACCCTAAGATACTGTCCAAGTCGGACTACAAACGTTTAGGGTTTTTACTCCGCAAGTCTACCTCTTTAAATACTGAAAAATAGAATTATATATATAGATTTACACTTGCAACGGCGTCACCTTATAGGTGGGACGCTGTCAGATCACCGTCATTAGGGTTTCGTGTTGGCCAATTTATCGATGGACGGCGTCACGTTGTAGTTGTGATGCCATCGGGCTTCAGCAGGGACGTCGTCTGATTCTGGATCTGGGTCGTCTGAGATGAAAAGTGTTAGTGACCCCCTTCCTATTCAAAGCCTGACGCCGTCAGGTGTATTTGAGCAAAAAGTCTACAGAGCCGTCAGGTGAATCTATTATCAAATCTGTAGAGGGGGATGGCGTCGCCCTTTAGTTGGGACGCCGCCAGCTTCAATTTTAGCAGCTTGAGTGTCACACCCCCAAATTACCTGTTTTGCAGCGGAATGGAATTCCTGGGGATTGACTGTCATAGCATCACAATCACAGTTATATTGAACGACCTAAAGTGTCGTTTGGAAAATACGTCGTTTGATTTAATAAAATAATCAGAGTTTACAAAATATAGGTCCCAAAATGAAAATCAACTTGTGCGGAAATAAGTTTGTTATAATTCAAACGATGTTTTAAAGTGCGTAAAACCCAAGTGAGACGCGTCGTCACCGCGACTCCATGATGTGTCCAAATGCATGCCATGAAGTGAATACCTTAGTTACCTGAAAATACATTGCTAAAAGTGTCAACACAAGGTTGGTGAGTTCATAGGTTTATGTAAATGTTTTATACGACTACGCAAGTATATATCAGGTACGACAATCATGTCACATAAAAATGTTACAGGTATGACAATCATGTCACATAAAAATGTTACAATTGCTTAAGCGCATGATACCGAAGCTCCGACTGATGTTCGCCCCAACAGAGTGTCTTGCCAAACAACTCTAATAATGTTTATGAATGAAATGCATCCGTATGACTAGTTGGGATTCACCAACCCGGATGGAGGCGTCACCCTCGATAGATCTATCCACTCACACACGCTTCTAGGAAATTAACGGCTCATGCATATGAAATGGGGACATTTAACTGGCAACGTGGTAACTTAAGCAATGTAAATGAATTTAACATACTTGGTATCGTAATAAAAATGTTGTGCAATGTATTCTCCCCCGTAGGTTTGAAATAATGTAAAAACTTGTAAAACGGGGCTATGAAAACTCACTTGATAAACTGGTATGATGACAAGAGTGAGTACACTGAGGTATAGCGTGATACTTTAACCTTGACCTATTACGAATGATATGATATGTAATGAGTTATGATGTAATGTTATGCATGCATTTCGTATGTTATTTATACCATTTGTGAGTTTTGAAAATAATACTTATCGTCGAAAAATACTCTTTTGACGTCTTGACCATTCTTAAATTACTTTACAAGTTTTTATGTCAAAATGTCATCCTACAATAGTTTCGTAATGATTTATTGTGAAATTTTAACTTTTCGTCGTAAAATAATGTCGTCGGAATTTTCATGAAAGTGACAAAAATGGCTTCGAAAAACTAGTCGTAAAATGGTGTACGTCGAACGTTAGGAAACGAACTCGACGGTTTTGGAAAGTTTGTATCAATATCTAAAAGTTTTAGTTCATGAGTTTTCGTCATAGAGGTCTCGAACATAAAGATAATAAAGGTTAAAGATGGTGATTTTTTTCCAAAATGTGGTTTAAAAATGAGTTTCGGCAAAGTTTAAGCAAGCGTAATTAATTTATTACAACTCCGCTATACAAACGGTTGATCGTTTTAGAAAATATGTTTGGTGATCTTGATTTTATTAGAAGACACTTCGTTCCAAAAAGTTCTACATCATAGTTAAAAACATCCTTCAATATGGTTATTTTAGTTACCGTAACACTTGTCTCGTAAAAATAATATAGTTTTTCTAAAAATAATAGTTACGGCAATTTTATGAAAACGTGTATATCTTAGTCGTTTCAAATCCGTTTTCTACGTATTATACGTCCTTAGCTTCGTATCAAAGTATACTAATATATTTTTGATAAGTCGAAATAATTTGTAAAGCTTAGGACTCGTTTTTGACTCGTACAAAACTAAAATAGGTTGCTGAAATTTCAGAAAAATATATATGTCGTCGTCAAACTTGAAAAATTCATAACTTCTTCGTTATAACTCCGTTTTAATCCGTTCAAGCGGCCACGGATTCGTTTTAAAGTATATTTTCTAAATATCTAGGCCAAAAATTCGTGCCTACTGTCGGATTTTCCAGAAAAACAAAATAAGAACAGATCACTTTTTATACTTAACGAAAATAGTTTTTCTCGTACTAAACCTATTCCAATCCCTTCAAAACAACTCCAAAGCTATTCTAATCCTACCATACACCTTCTTAGGGTGTCATGGGTTCCTAAACATCATCAAGACCAATATATACCAAGGGAATAATTATAGGATGACTTTTATATATAGAACTCTTAAAATCAATGTGAAAATGGTATAAATAAACACAAGTCTTGCATGTTTGCTCCAAATATGAAGAAATAAATATGAAATGAAAAGGAAAGATGTAAATGAAAATAATATGCTTACAAGCTACTATGATGAGGTGCAAAGAACAAAGGTTTAACCTAAACACCCTAGGTTTTTATTTCAAAACCTTAATAAGAGTGTGATCTAGATTGTAAAACACTTGAGCTTGAAAGATTTTTGAATTCCTTGCTACTCCTTGATGATGAACGGTTTTAGAGGAAGAAACAAAGAGAGAGGAAAATTTTTTATCAACTTGTGAAATATGAGGTGAATGAAGAGTGAATAAAGTTGGAGTGTAGATATAAGTGTGTAAGAAAATAATTCACCAATCAATAAATGCCTCCACCCTCCCCCACATGGCCGGTTTTAGGGGGGGGGGGATGTATCTTGAAATTTTTTTATTATTATTATTTTTTTTTTTATTTGTGTGTAATTGTAAGAAAAAGTGTAAGTAAACGTGTAGGAAATAATAACTTGTAAGGTTTTATATACATTAGTGTATTTAAGGTAATTTTTGGAAAAAGTAATTTTTTAATAGGTCCAAGTAAAGTATAATGAGATCATTAAAATTATAAAAATACATCTCTTGTAAAATTTGAGTGATATAATAATTATCGTGTAGTTTTTAAGAGAAACGTCGTAATAATATAAATTTAACGATTTATATATCAAATAAATTTAAAACACTAGGTAAACTCAAAATATTGTTTTTATAACTAAATGTATGTATAAAAATATATCGGGATCATTTTTAGAAGTAACGGATTAAATGTTCAAAATAATAACTTACGCGATAACGTTTATTTAATATAAAATTTACGCGTTTAATGTGAAATGCAAAATCATGAATGAACTAACATGATGCAAATGATGCTAATGAAATGTAGACTAAACTTAGTCCATATGAAATGTTCGTGATGATATGATCATGAATTCGCCGCTAAACCATTAAGGTTACGCGAATTTGGAACACGCAAACCTAGTTTACGATAAATGTTGAAATGGTGAAGCATGAATTGTTTTGAGAAATGACCTGAAATTGCGAGTTGTCACATTCGCCCATCCAAAAAGGAATTCAGTCCCTGAATTCAGTTCGTGTTAGTCTATCGAATTTTTGAGTTTATGATGAATAACGAGGAAAGAATACATGAAGAGGTGTCGTTACGGTTATTGATGATTGAGAGTGTACAAAACATCGTAGTGAAGAAAATATTGGATGAATCTCCCATGAGCAACACTTTGACTTTGGAATATGTGAAGATTTTGCTTGCACTAAGATTTATAATTAACTGCTCCCAACATAACATGATCCCTCCAGAATTAGACATAGTTAGCTAGGCTATGTATAATTAAGGAACGATGATGTGACGTTCGGTTTAGTTGTTATAACTCTCAATGTTTACAAGGATTTAAACCGTGTCGTTAAAATGGTAGTTAAAGTAAAAAGGTAGTAAAATTCTCGTAAGTAATAACAAATCGGAAAGAAAATAAGTACGATAGATGAGAATATTTTACAACGAGTGGTTTATCAAAAGTAGTACATCTTTAAGTTATAAAGTTTCGAATACGATGGAAGACATAACTTAGTACGACATAATACATAAGGAAAATAAGACTGTTAACTTCTAATCTTCTTCAGTCTTTCACGTCGTTGATACCTTGACGAGCTTCTCCTCCTCCTAACATGTATGCATTCCCATGAGCACCTTCAACTTGTTGACCTTGGTTTTGAGGACATTGATTCCTATAGTGTCCTTGCTCCCCACATCCGAAGCATGTGACTACGGCTTTACCTTTACAATCCCTGGCTAGATGTCCCGGTTTTTGGCATTCGCGGCACTTGGCAGGGCAAAGACCTGAGTGATGAAACTTACATCTATTACATAGTGGTTGAGTTCCAACATATCCTTTTCCTTTGCAATCCTTAGCAAGGTGTCCCACTTTTTGACAGATAAAGCATATACCACATGGACCATCATGATGTAGCGTGCATTGATGACATCGTGGTAAGTTTCCAGTATAAGTTCTTTCCTTTGTTGGTGCAGCAACATAAACCCTGGCGGCTTCTTGTCTTCTATTCTGTTGTTGGTGATGGTTAGTGCTACGGCTTTGGTTGTTGTTGTTATAACCTCCCTGGTCATTTTCCCATTTCCTTTTATTGTCGTTGGTTTGATTATCGTCGTTGTTGTTGTTGTTTTGGTTATTGTGGTAGTTGGTGCGGTTGTTGATATTGTTGTTACGGTTGGTGTTGGTGATATTGCCCCTCTTTTCTACTTGTGCCATGAGTACTTGAGTCACCCGGGCAGATTCTTCAATTGTTTGTGGATCGAAAGGAGTTACATCTCCTTGGATACTTTGTGGAAATCCTCCAATGAAATTCTCTAATATTTTCTCATTGTCCGAAACCATAGCTGGGCAAAGAACAGCCAACTCTTGAAATCTTTTGATGTAAGCAAGTCTAGCAGTTTCAGCAGCAGTTGTGGCCTCGGTAACAGCAGTTACCATTGCTCGTTCTTTCCTTAGTGCCTTGGCTATACTATCCTCTACGTACTTTTGGATAGCAGCTAGTGTCATTTCTGGTGCAGCTTTCTTTGGCGCCATAACTCTTCAAAATAAGAGGAAAATGAGACGTAGCCAAGTCCTATGTTAAGAATAAGCGCTCTAAAGAGATGTGATAGAAGGTGATAAGTTTGAGGTTATTTTTTCAAAATAATTGACGGGTTCCGAAAAGATGGGTTATGAGGTGTTGTAAGTGCTTCAAACGTATGATGGTTTAGTGACTTAATGTGCGAATAACGTGTAACTCGACATGTTAGTGGTGAAACAAAGGAGTGAAAGTGACTTCGCCCTACTTAAAGGTTTATCTCGGCATTCAACGTTATCGGTGATGAGTCAATTGATGTGAAAATTGTGATAGGGAATAACAAGGCATTATCGACATTGGAGTATGAAGAAAAATAATGGAATGGGCATTTAAAGGCATCCATGTGACAATCGATATGAAATGAAAGTGAATAACTCGAAAAATGTACGTATAAATCGCATGCAAAGTGAACATGCACTTATGATGGAATGATGAGATGCTATGATGATGTAGTTATAGTCTAGGGTCAATGATGCAACCTAGTTCTCTATAACCGAAGCTCTGATGCCAATCTGTCACACCCCCAAATTACCTGTTTTGCAGCGGAATGGAATTCCTGGGGATTGACTGTCATAGCATCACAATCACAGTTATATTGAACGACCTAAAGTGTCGTTTGGAAAATACGTCGTTTGATTTAATAAAATAATCAGAGTTTACAAAATATAGGTCCCAAAATGAAAATCAACTTGTGCGGAAATAAGTTTGTTATAATTCAAACGATGTTTTAAAGTGCGTAAAACCCAAGTGAGACGCGTCGTCACCGCGACTCCATGATGTGTCCAAATGCATGCCATGAAGTGAATACCTTAGTTACCTGAAAATACATTGCTAAAAGTGTCAACACAAGGTTGGTGAGTTCATAGGTTTATGTAAATGTTTTATACGACTACGCAAGTATATATCAGGTATGACAATCATGTCACATAAAAATGTTACAGGTATGACAATCATGTCACATAAAAATGTTACAATTGCTTAAGCGCATGATACCGAAGCTCCGACTGATGTTCGCCCCAACAGAGTGTCTTGCCAAACAACTCTAATAATGTTTATGAATGAAATGCATCCGTATGACTAGTTGGGATTCACCAACCCGGATGGAGGCGTCACCTTCGATAGATCTATCCACTCACACACGCTTCTAGGAAATTAACGGCTCATGCATATGAAATGGGGACATTTAACTGGCAATGTGGTAACTTAAGCAATGTAAATTAATTTAACATACTTGGTATCGTAATAAAAATGTTGTGCAATGTATTCTCCCCCGTAGGTTTGAAATAATGTAAAAACTTGTAAAACGGGGCTATGAAAACTCACTTGATAAACTGGTATGATGACAAGAGTGAGTACACTGAGGTATAGCGTGATACTTTAACCTTGACCTATTACGAATGATATGATATGTAATGAGTTATGATGTAATGTTATGCATGCATTTCGTATGTTATTTATACCATTTGTGAGTTTTGAAAATAATACTTATCGTCGAAAAATACTCTTTTGACGTCTTGACCATTCTTAAATTACTTTACAAGTTTTTACGTCAAAATGTCATCCTACAATAGTTTCGTAATGATTTATTGTGAAATTTTAACTTTTCGTCGTAAAATAATGACGTCGGAATTTTCATGAAAGTGACAAAAATGGCTTCGAAAAACTAGTCGTAAAATGGTGTACGTCGAATGTTAGGAAACGAACTCGACGGTTTTGGAAAGTTTGTATCAATATCTAAAAGTTTTAGTTCATGAGTTTTCGTCATAGAGGTCTCGAACATAAAGATAATAAAGGTTAAAGATGGTGATTTTTTTCCAAAATGTGGTTTAAAAATGAGTTTCGGCAAAGTTTAAGCAAGCGTAATTAATTTATTACAACTCCGCTATACAAACGGTTGATCGTTTTAGAAAATATGTTTGGTGATCTCGATTTTATTAGAAGACACTTCGTTCCAAAAAGTTCTACATCATAGTTAAAAACAGCCTTCAATATGGTCATTTTAGTTACCGTAACACTTGTCTCGTAAAAATAATATAGTTTTTCTAAAAATAATAGTTACGGCAATTTTATGAAAACGTGTATATCTTAGTCGTTTCAAATCCGTTTTCTACGTATTATACGTCCTTAGCTTCGTATCAAAGTATACTAATATATTTTTGATAAGTCGAAATAATTTGTAAAGCTTAGGACTCGTTTTTGACTCGTACAAAACTAAAATAGGTTGCTGAAATTTCAGAAAAATATATATTTCGTCGTCAAACTTGAAAAATTCATAACTTCTTCGTTATAACTCCGTTTTAATCCGTTCAAGCGGCCACGGATTCGTTTTAAAGTATATTTTCTAAATATCTAGGCCAAAAATTCGTGCCTACTGTCGGATTTTCCAGAAAAACAAAATAAGAACAGATCACTTTTTATACTTAACGAAAATAGTTTTTCTCGTACTAAACCTATTCCAATTCCTTCAAAACAACTCCAAAGCTATTCTAATCCTACCATACACCTTCTTAGGGTGTCATGGGTTCCTAAACATCATCAAGACCAATATATACCAAGGGAATAATTATAGGATGACTTTTATATATAGAACTCTTAAAATCAATGTGAAAATGGTATAAATAAACACAAGTCTTGCATGTTTGCTCCAAATATGAAGAAATAAATATGAAATGAAAAGGAAAGATGTAAATGAAAATAATATGCTTACAAGCTACTATGATGAGGTGCAAAGAACAAAGGTTTAACCTAAACACCCTAGGTTTTTATTTCAAAACCTTAATAAGAGTGTGATCTAGATTGTAAAACACTTGAGCTTGAAAGATTTTTGAATTCCTTGCTACTCCTTGATGATGACCGGTTTTAGAGGAAGAAACAAAGAGAGAGGAAAAATTTTTATCAACTTGTGAATTATGAGGTGAATGAAGAGTGAATAAAGTTGGAGTGTAGATATAAGTGTGTAAGAAAATAATTCACCAATCAATAAATGCCTCCACCCTCCCCCACATGGCCGGTTTTAGGGGGGGGGGGATGTATCTTGAAAAAATATATATATATATATATATTTTATTTGTGTGTAATTGTAAGAAAAAGTGTAAGTAAATGTGTAGGAAATAATAACTTGTAAGGTTTTATATACATTAGTGTATTTAAGGTAATTTTTGGAAAAAGTAATTTTTTAATAGGTCCAAGTAAAGTATAATGAGATCATTAAAATAATAAAAATACATCTCTTGTAAAATTTGAGTGATATAATAATTATCGTGTAGTTTTTAAGAGAAACGTCGTAATAATATAAATTTAACGATTTATATACCAAATAAATTTAAAACACTAGGTAAACTCAAAATATTGTTTTTATAACTAAATGTATGTATAAAAATATATCGGGATCATTTTTAGAAGTAACGGATTAAATGTTCAAAATAATAACTTACGCGATAACGTTTATTTAATATAAAATTTACGCGTTTAATGTGAAATGCAAAATCATGAATGAACTAACATGATGCAAATGATGCTAATGAAATGTAGACTAAAATTAGTCCATATGAAATTTTCGTGATGATATGATCATGAATTCGCCGCTAAACCATTAAGGTTACGCGAATTTGGAACACGCAAACCTAGTTTATGATAAATGTTGAAATGGTGAAGCATGAATTGTTTTGAGAAATGACCTGAAATTGCGAGTTGTCACATTGAGTGTCTTCGATCATGACTTTGCCATTTTCTTCATGTTTTCACTCCTTTTCGTCCAAATATGCATCATTCCAACATTTTGCTTCCAAGAGACCAAAAAAGTGAAAAGGAACGAAATTAAGCAGCAACGGATATAAAAGTGGGCGATTAAGGTCTTAAATGACCCCTTAAAATTTTACGTTTTAAATCCTTATCAAATATCCCTACACTTGGTATTTGCTTGTCCTCAAGCAAATGTGCTTTTGGCCAATCAATTTATAAGTTAGGGGGCATGAAGCATTGGTTTAACATAATTTACAACAAGTAAAAGCACCGCGATAGTCATAACAAGCACGGAAATTATATGCTAGCACCTCACAAGAGGTGTTTGGATTCTCTCATCTCTCGGGTGTATATGAAATATAGTAAATGGAAATGGAAGATAAACACTCATTACCTGGCATAGTACATAGATTACCATAGGCTTGAGACTAGATCAAACCTCCACCGCTTTGGCGTAAGCACCTAGGAACAACTATCTAAGAGGTCTTTAAAAGGGTTGTAACGTTAGGCTTACGGTAGGGAAACAAAGGGTTTGGTTGGATAGGCGATTTAGTGGTGGCAAGTCAAAAATCTTATGTTACAAGCATGAAAAGAATGGTGTTGCTAAGCCAAGACTCGACTCACTAAACTATAGATAACTTGAAACAAACATACATAAATTTGAAAAACATAAACATAAAGATAGATGTAGGATGGTAGCCCGTATGTTTTTTTTTTTTTTTTTTTTTTTTTTTTTTTTTTTTTTTTTGCATACATTTTTACTCCACCATCCTCTACGATAACATCAAAATATAAGGGATTTATAGGAGCATCCCTACACTTGAGTTTTATTACTCTAACACTAATTTGACCCGATTTGAAAAGATCAAAACACTTGGAGTATTTAATTACATAAATAAAGGGAATTTCAATTTAATGTTCTTTCCCGTCACTCCATAAAATATTACTTTTGCCCATGAGTCCCAATCATCCCAAAACTGTGTGCAAAAGATATGACTCGACTTAGCAACCATGCAAGTAACTAGATAATTGAACTAAGGGTTTAGTATTATTACAATAATGCACTAAAGGTGAGTGCATACAAGGTAGGCTAAGGCGATTCAGGTGTACATTTGGGGGTGGATTGTAAACAATGCTCTTCATTGATATTCCGAAAAACCGAAACATCACGAGAACCGCGAAAAGGATAGGCTCTGAGGGGTTAACTAGGGGTATCGTGTACTAAAGATGAGTACATCACAAGGGTGTAGGGTAATTACTCTACCGATGTGGAAGAAGTAATTATAATACGGGTTTCAAACAAGGGTTATCCTAATGCCTCTTATCATTTAGTTATTTCTAACTACACAAGTGTAGTCTCACTAGCGATCTCGGAATGCATCACAAAACAAGTTCTAGAATCTATTATACTACCGGTACACTCTCTAAGCTTTAAAGGTGAATGCTTTTGATGCAGGTTTTAATATTTATAATTACTCGTTATACCTATGATCTACCCGGTCGTGTGTAGTGTAGTATTCGGTAAAACCGAGGTCGTCCCAAGAGCTATGTGTGCGGATTTAAACTAAGTCTAGGTGTCACAGATTTTAATATGATTTCGATATAATTAACTACTAAAGCAAATAAAGATGAAGGTTGTGATCAATAGAGGAGAGGGGTGCTAACCTAGTTAATCATCCTAATTAGTAGTGTTTACGTCTAATTACTTCCAATTACTTCAGGTGGGGTCAAATTTGCTAGGACAACATTTGGTCAGTTCATCCTAACCTATCAGGAAAGGGTCCCACTGGAGAAATCAGGTGCCCCGTCATAAGTCCAGTTGTTCTTAGTCCCCTAAGCCAAGTCATTAAGTACCGCTACATGCTAGATTCATAATAGTGAGTGCCCGGGCGCTAGCATCTTAAACATTCACCCCCTACTTCTTAAGTTCATCCAAACGGTAGGTGATCAGTTGGTCAAATCGCACATGTAGAAAGGGTCGTCAGTTGATCATATCTTACCCTTCCCGTCTCAGTCTACTTACTTAGGGTCAGTTGGTCATATCTCCTAAGTAACTAGCCACTACCGCCATTCAAAACTACCGAAACAATGGTAGCTACCAACAAACTATGCATGCATACACTTAGAAATAATTATACGGAAGCAATGTATACGCAAACAAAACAATTAAGGAATCATAACTAGGCCTGCACCAGAGGTGATTAGCCGCTCATATTAACTATAACAATCGATTCAATGTTTAACATTACAAAATACATGAATTGAAAGTAAAGAAAAAATAAGATGCTAATGCTTATCGTAGGGGAGTGATTTCTCCCTTGGAGATAGCTCCGTATGCTCCTCTAGATCTGCCTTCGACTTCTACTCATGTTCACTTTGTGTTGTGTGTGAAATGGGATGCTTTGAAATGCTGGAAATCGTGGGGTATTTATAGGCCAGATCTGGTTACGAAGTAACTAATTATAAGAGTTAAGCCGTAACACACAATTCTTCGTAATTTGCACTAATAATGCTGGTTACGGCGTAACTATGAAAGGGTTACGCCGTATCTTCAATAAATCTTGGTTACGTCATAATTGATGCAAGAGTTACGGTGTAGCTTGCAGCGGCGCGGAACCTTATTTGACCTAGTTGGTTACGCCGTAATCTTTGGGAGAGTTACGCCGTAATCTTATGTTGAGTTGGTTTTCTGAGCCACGCCTTAGTTACGGCGTAATGTGAGAGAGGAGTTACGTCGTAACTGCTTCAAAATGAGCATAATATGATATATCTTCAATAAATCTCCAAATCCGCGTCTCTTTAGCTCCAATGCTCGTAATTTACCTGAAAGTGAAATATAAAGGAAAACAAACGTAAATCCATATAAATGATATAAAATACGAGCATTATCGGGGGAAATTGACACTTAATATTCAGGACTATTTGATGGTATCAAATATCCCCTCACTTGAACTCTACTTGCCCTCAAGTAGACCTTATCAGATAGATTCCTAAAAAGATATCTCCCATTGCCTGGAAAATATAAGTTTACAAATCCCTTATGCTAGAATAAAACAAAGCCGAACACCTCACGAAATAAGAACAAAACACTCAAATCTCTCAACTATTCTAAGTGTCAATTTCGGGGTGATCACTCATTGCACATTCATAGCAAGTATTCTATCATAAGCTTGGTAGTTACACAAATCTCCACCACTAGAGTTAAGGACAAAACAACTCTCGAAGGCAATATGGGTAGACACGACAATGGTTAAGGGTGATTTGTCATTACTAACATTGTTGGATCGATGTACTCTAACCAAAATAACTTAAATAGCTTGTTAAGGTTTAATAACCTCGGATAAATCCTAAGTTATTAACAATGAAACACTGAGCAAACTCTATTAAGTATGCGGAATTTACTTAACAAAGCTAAGAAGAATAACTTTAAGTTTGAACGATTTTATTAATAACTCTAACTCTGCTTATTATGCAGAATCTTTAACAACTCTAATAATATCGAACTTCTCTAAAACTCTAATAATGTCACGTACTTTAGAACTCTAAAAACACATATCTCTAATACCAATCTAGGGGTCCTTTTATAGGCTCAAGGATAACCCTAAACAGTTTACAATTCTTATCCTTGTACGTCAAGTAAACAATACTTAGAAAGTTCTAGATAAACATTACTTTCTATCTTTAATCAATTACAACCGACTTTAATCTTTGCAGTACTTCGATGAATAAGCAGTACTTTGACTTTTACTTAGCAGTACTTTGACTTCTTGCAGTACTTAGTCTTTCTGCAGTACTTTGTTAATCTTCAGCACTTTGACTCTTTAGTACTTTAACATTCTGTATCCCAACAATCCTCCCCTAACTTGAATTCTACTTGTTTGATTTCAAGTTCCTTTGTAGATTTAGCTTTAACATCTTTGTCTTCAAAGAGGAATTGTGACTTTATCTTCAAATTTTATCTTTGTAGATTCTCTGCTTATATCATCATCAAAGTAGTCTTGATTTAAATAATTCTTTTCAGCATCAATCAACAATCTTATTTCTTTTCAGCAACATTCAGCAAGCTCCATCTTTTCAGCAACATAAGACAATGTGTACATTTAATTCAGTTTAAGTTTCAGTCTATTCTCATCACTTCCAGGTGTGTAAACTCCTGTGAGAGGTGAATCATTAAAAATTTAATGGATTTGAGTTCTCTTTACCAAAGCCATTAACTCTGGAGTAGCCAAATATTTTGATGTGTAAGATCATGGTACACTGATAACCATATGATTTTTAGCAAATCATCAGCTATCAACAGATTTGAGTTGTCTTTACCAAAAGTTGTACTCTTTTGGACTAGTTAGTTCTTTCATCATGGTGAACTAATTACCATATAATGGTTTTTCCACAGCCTTTACCATAAGCCATTTTCTTGTAGGCTAGCCAACTCTTCACATTTACTGATATGGTGAGTTGATTACCATCCAACTTATTAACAAGTTGTCAACTAAAAATGGATTTGAAATATCTTTACCAGAGCCGTTTGCTCATGGATTAGCTAATCCTTTTGTAACCATGGTGGATTGATAACCTATTGGTGTTACCATCTCAAAAACCATTTATTTCTTTTAAACTTTGTTTCAAAACATTTAGTACTTAACAAAAGTTTTTTCAAAATCAGTAACTGGTTTAAAACTGCAAGCAGTACTTTGATTAAAGTACTGTTTGATCAGCAGTACTTTGAATAAAGTACTAATATATCAAAAATTTTAATCAATTAAGATTCATACCAGTTATTCATCATCATCAGCAATTGTAGTCCATCTGATAAACAGCTTGATGACCATAAGTGTTGTTTCATTGTCTTCTTCAACTTCCATTCCATGCTCCAGCATCCTCCTCATAAGATCTGATGTAAGAGGATATCTTTTATCAGCTAACATGTGAATCATTTTCCCATCTTCTAGCTCTAGAACATGTACTCCAGATTCTTCAAAGAATCTCCAGCAAGTAATCTCCCAATCTTCTTGGTTTTTCCAGATCTCAACAGTACTTATTTCTTCACTTTCCCAAACAGTTATGAGTTCTCCAAGCAAGACTAAACCATATCCTTCTGATGGATTGTGTTCATAATATTCTTTTACCACATGATATAAATGGAGTAAATCCACTCTATCAATTATATGCAATAAATCCCATAGCATATTGAACACTTTGAAACTTTCATCTTCTTTATGAAACATCAACTAATTTCCATCTTTTGACTCAACAACTTCAAAAGTAGTTATTGGAGATTTGTTCATCTTGAAATCAGCATCATCTTTAGAATACTCAAAATCTATTACTCTTAAGTAATTCCTTAGCTCATCATCAGTATCAGACCTTAACTCAACTTTCTTTGATGACTTCAGATCTTTAACTTCAGTTTTTCTTTTTCTTTTTTTTTTAAGCTTTCTTTTCTTTCTTCTTCTTTGTAAGCATCATCATCTTTAAAATCTTTGATACTATTAACTTGTCTTATATATTCTTCTCTGACAGCATCATATAACTCTTTCATAATTAACATAATTCAGCTTGTTCAAACCAACATATCCCATCTTCTTTAGATAAGCCATCATAGCATTCCTTTCCTTTGCAAGATTTGGTCTTCTTGGTAGAGAAGAAATAGGAAGTGGTGAAGGTATAGCAGCTTCAGCATTCAATTCTTCTTGTAATTTCCTAGCTGCTTCTTCGTTCATAGCTTCTTCTTTATCAACTTCAGCATTCAACTCAGCTTGTATCTTTCTAGATGCTTCCTCATTCATAGCCACTTGAGCAACTCTTATCTGTGCTAAAGTAGGTTTCTTTTTCTTCTTAGTCTCTACCAACTTTCCCTTACCTTTATCCTTTGGATCAATAATAGCTTGAGAAACTCTTGGTTGTTCCTCTTCTTGCACTCCTGAAATACTAACACCCCTTGGTTTTGATAAATCATGCAAAATTTCAGCAATGGTTTCATAGGGTTTAGGGTTTAGGGTTTTGGATGTTTAGACTACGAAATCCGCTAAATGATTCATAAACTAATGTTCACAAAGATTACTCAAGAATTTAAACACAACGATAGCCTAGTGCACTCCTAAGCCATTTACAATTAAGATAAGCGACAACCAATCAATAATTAACAACTAGGTTTCATAGATCTAGGCAAACACACAAGAAATTTAGCCGGACATGTTAAATAAGCAAGCATACACACATTCAATGGAAGACATAATGATAATAATGGAATAAAACACTTATCTTGATGTGTAAAATAGGGTTTGGGACCCTAAGATACTGTCCAAGTCGGACTACAAACGTTTAGGGTTTTTACTCCGCAAGTCTACCTCTTTAAATACTGAAAAATAGAATTATATATATAGATTTACACTTGCAACGGCGTCACCTTATAGGTGGGACGCTGTCAGATCACCGTCATTAGGGTTTCGTGTTGGCCAATTTATCGATGGACGGCGTCACGTTGTAGTTGTGACGCCATCGGGCTTCAGCAGGGACGTCGTCTGATTCTGGATCTGGTCCTTCTGAGATGAAATGTCTTAGTGACCCCCTTCCTATTCAAAGCCTGACGCCATCAGGTGTATTTGAGCAAAAATTCTACTGAGCCGTCAGGTGCATCTATTATCAAATCTGTAGAGGGGGATGGCGTCACCCTTTAGTTGGGACGCCGCCAGCTTCAATTTTAGCAGCTTGAGTGTCTTCGATCATGACTTTGCCATTTTCTTCATGTTTTCACTCTTTTTCATCCAAATATTTATCATTCCAGCATTTTGCTTCCAAGAGACCAAAAAAGTGAAAAGGAACGAAATTAAGTAGCAACAGATATAAAAGTGGGCGATTAAGGGCTTAAATGACCCCTTAAAAGTGTACGTTTTAAATCCTTATCAAATATCCCTACACTTGGTATTTGCTTGTCCTCAAGCAAATAAGCTTTTGGCCAATCAATTTATAAGTTAGGGGGCATGAAGCATTGGTTTAACATAATTCACAACAAGTAAAAGCACCACAATAGTCATAACAAGCACGGAAATTATATGCTAGCACCTCACAAGAGGTGTTTGGTTTCTCTCATCTCTCGGGTGTATATGAAATATAGTAAATGGAAATGGAAGATAAACACTCATTACCTGGCATAGTACATAGATTACCATAGGCTTGAGACTAGATCAAACCTCCACTGCTTTGGCGTAAGCACCTAGGAACAACTATCTAAGAGGTCTTTAAAAGGGTTGTAACGTTAGGCTTACGGTAGGGAAACAAAGGGTTTGGTTGGATAGGAGATTTAGTGGTGGCAAGTCAAAAATCTTATGTTACAAGCATGAAAAGAATGGTGTTGCTAAGCCAAGACTCGACTCACTAAAATATAGATAACTTGAAACAAACATACATAAATTTGAAAAGCATAAACATAAAGATAGATGTAGGATGGTAGCCCGTTTTTTTTTTTTTTTTTTTTTTTTTTTTTTTTTTTTTTTTTTTTTTGCATACATTTTTACTCTACCATCCTCTACGATAACATCAAAATATAAGGGATTTATAGGAGCATCCCTACACTTGAGTTTTATTACTCTAACACTAATTTGACCCGATTTGAAAAGATCAAAACACTTGGAGTATTTAATTACATAAATAAAGGGAATTTCAATTTAATGTTCTTTCCCGTCACTCCATAAAATATTACTTTTGCCCATGAGTCCCAATCATCCCAAAACTGTGTACAAAAGATATGACTCAACTTAGCAACCATGCAAGTAACTAGATAATTGAACTAAGGGTTTAGTATGATTACAATAATGCACTAAAGGTGAGTGCATACAAGGTAGGCTAAGGCGATTTAGGTGTACATTTGGGGGTGGATTGTAAACAATGCTCTTCATTGATATTCCGGAAAACCGAAACATCACGAGAACCGCGAAAAGGATTGGCTCTGAGGGGTTAACTAGGGGTATCGTGTACTAAAGATGAGTACATCACAAGGGTGTGGGGTACTTACTCGACCGATGTGGAAGAAGTAATTATAATACGGGTTTCAAACAAGGGTTATCCTAATGCCTCTTATCATTTAGTTATTTCTAACTACACAAGTGTAGTCTCACTAGCGATCTCGAAATGCATCACAAAACAAGTATTAGAATCTATTATACTACCGGTACACTCTCTAAGCTTTAAAGGTGAATGCTTTTGATGCAGATTTTAATATTTATAATTACTCGTTATACCTATGGTCTACCCTAATGCACTAACAGGCAGTGTACCCAGTCGTGTGTAGTGTAGTATTCGGTAAAACCGAGGTCGTCCCAAGAGCTATGTGTGCGGATTTAAACTAAGTCTAGGTGTCACAGATTTTAATATGATTTCGATATAATTAACTACTAAAGCAAATAAAGATGAAGGTTGTGATCAATAGAGGAGAGGGGTGCTAACCTAGTTAATCATCCTAATTAGTAGTGTTTACGTCTAATTACTTCCAATTACTTTAGGTGGGGTCAAATTTGCTAGGACAACATTTGGTCAGTGCGTCCTAACCTATCTGGAAAGGGTCCCACTGGAGAAATCAGGTGCCCCGTCATAAGTCCAGTTGTTCTTAGTCCCATAAGCCAAGTCATTAAGTACCGCTACATGCTAGATTCATAATAGTGAGTGCCCGGGCGCTAGCATCTTAAACATTCACCCCCTACTTCTTAAGTTCATCCAAACGGTAGGTGATCAGTTGGTCAAATCGCACAAGTAGAAAGGGTCGTCAGTTGGTCATATCTTACCCTTCCCGTCTCAGTCTACTTACTTAGGGTCAGTTGGTCATATCTCCTAAGTAGCTAGCCACTACCGCCATTCAAAACTACCGAAACAATGGTAGCTACCAACAAACTATGCATGCATACACTTAGAAATAATTATACGGAAGCAATGTAAACGCAAACAAAACAATTAAGGAATCATAACTAGGCTAGCACCAGAGGTGATTACCCACTCATATTAACTATAACAATCGATTCAATGTTTAACATTACAAAATACATGAATTGAAAGTATAGAAAAGATAAAATGCTAATGCTTATCGTAGGGGAGTGATTTATCCCTTGGAGATAGCTCCGTATGCTCCTCTAGATCTGCCTTCGACTTCTACTCACGTTCACTTTGTGTTGTGTGTGAAATGGGATGCTTTGAAATGCAAGAAATCGTGGGGTATTTATTGACCAGATCTGGTTACGGCGTAACTAATTATAAGAGTTAAGCCGTAACATACAATTCTTCGTAATTTGCACTAATAATTCTAGTTACGGCGTAACTATGAAAGGGTTACGCCGTATTTTCAATAAATCTTGGTTACGTCGTAATTGATACAAGAGTTACGGTGTAGCTTGCAGCGACGCGGAACCTTATTTGACCTAGTTGGTTACACCGTAATCTTTGGGAGAGTTACGTCGTAATCTTCTGTTGAGTTGGTTTTCTGAGCCACGCCTTAGTTACAGCGTAATGTGAGAGAGGAGTTACGCCGTAACTGCTTCAAAATGAGCATACTATGATATATCATCAATAAATCTCCAAATCCGCGTCTCTTTAGCTCCAATGCTAGTAATTTACCTGAAAGTGAAATATAATGGATGTAAGATATTAATTTTCACTTACACATCAAACCATAACACCAAGTTGGCGTATAAGTGGAATTCTAGAGAGAGAAAGTTAGAGGTTTAGGGAACTTAGTGAGAGAAAGTGAAAGATATTATTATGAGCTCCAACTCTCTACCTTGGGAGGTAGAGAGTATTTATAGTCTTACATAAAACGCCACACAACGGGTTGTGGATCAGGCATACAGTGGGTAAAGACCCGTCCGTCCTCCACGGTGTTACTTAACTAAATACTACTTAACTTAAAATAACTACGACTACGAGCTTTCTAACGATTACATATACTTGAGGTGACCGACTCTTTAATACTTGGAATTTCTAAGTCCTAACAATCTCCCCCTAAGGGAGGTCACCTCAAACATATACTAAAAATTACATTGAATACAAACAGATATTTCATTAACAATTGTTCTTGCATTCTTGATGTAGTACTTTGCTCTGAAACTCGTAGTCATTGATTCTTCTCATTGCATGTTTGGTTACACCAGGTGGAGGTCTTTTACTGATCCACGTGATAATAATTTTGAGCCAGCTTTTGAGGTCATCAGCTATGAAAAATCTCTGAGACATCCATTGTGGTGTTGGAATTTTGTGATGTTGTGACATTCGGACCGACATGCTCACATTCTGGATCATGATATCTTCTCATCAGAGTAACGGAAGCTTTTGTTGGTTCATGATATTGGCAGCAGCGTAGCAGAAGCATGGAGTGAAAATATCAGAGTCATTGATGCACTTATCATGATTTCTTTTGAGATGAATGTGTAGTGTGAGCATGCGGCTATGGATTGACCGCTTCATTCTGATCAGCTGCAAACGTAGGATGTACCTGCATAAAACAGTTAGCAATAAAGCACACAAAAGTGTCTTTGATCACTTTCGTTGAATTGAGGTACACGACCCACGGTTCCTCGTTGATCAGTACAAGTACTGCCTGTGATCAGGTATAATTCCGAAGAATTTCCTTGACAGGGTTTCGCAGCTGCTCTAGCTGTTCTCAAACCGGAACATCTCAAAAAAGACAACACGGAGTGAGTGAACCAGCGAATTTAAGTCCACTGATTGATGAAAAGAAATTTGAAAAACAATCGTGTATTGCTCAATAGAACTTGTTTTTGCAATACAACGAAGGTTTTTAATGAACATCAATTATCAATCATAAAACACCTTTTGATTTGAAATATCCGTACACGGTCGATTTGCTAAAGAAAAGAGTTTTTAAGCACAAAGACCGGTTTTTCAAAGGTATCCGTCAATCCATAACTTGAACCAGGATTGATTCAAGAGATTGAATCGCCCCATTGTTTTTGTTCAGTTGTCACATGGTTGATGTTGGCTCCAGAAGGTTTTCCATCTTCACTGTGAATATGTTCACATATCACTCGGATGTTCTGGCAAAACCACAAGGATAATGCGTAGGACTCAAGATATAATCTCTCTTTCCACATTGTGTGAAACAGAGAGTCTTCATTGAAAGTGTCCTAATGAGATTTATTGATGATCTCGTGGCTCTAGACTCAATATGTGCATATTTGGATCATGTGTCAGAGACTAGGGAGAGGGTCTCCTTCTTCAATATCAACAATCTCTAAGAGAAAGTCGATAGATAATGTTGGTTCCCCGTGAGAATGAAACAAGTCCTTTTAAGAGGAACTTGAGTGGTTTGGAAAGTTGAAGTGCAGTGCGTCACTGGGTCCATGACGTCTTGTCTTCAATACCGATGTTACCATCAGTAGCATATGAATTGAACCCGGTTTCTGCCCTAAGGTTGAATAAATGGAGGGCTATTTGTTTTCACCCTTTTCTCATTCAATTCTTTTTAATTCTTCAACCCCTTCAGTGCTTACCGAGACTTCATTGCAAGAACCTTGTTGGGTTTGTTCCAGTACTTGCTCTGCCTCAGTCCGCACTCTTCCCATATCTCACTTTTCTCCTTTTATCATCATACCTAAGGACTTCTACACTAACTAGTGGATTGTCCCTGGGTAGATCCCTCCAGTTCTGGCGGATCATGGGAACCAATACCTAACCTTATCATCCTTATATCACCGTACATAAAGTAAAGTTGGTCGGTCTATTTGGTATTGTTCATCTGCCATTGGAACCAATTGATAAACCATTTGAAAATCAATCCAGATACTTGTGATATTATCAAAACATTTTGTACCTGAATTGTTGTTGAAATTTTTAGAACGAGAACTCCCCCTCAACATGTGCATCAAGTGATTGAAATCGTTTTGCACACGGAGGCAAGAAAAAGTTAACTTCTTTGAATTCCATTTTCTAAAAGATATCAACCTCACTTCCCTGATCAGATCAAGTAGATAAAGCATTTTGGGGAAAGATGAGATTTTCATAATTATTTTGCTCCCCCTCAATATGTGCCTCGAGATTTGAAAAGAGTTTTGCACATACTAGAGGGAACCTGCACATTGAGATAAGTGATCACGTTTCAAATCATAGGTTTAGATAGATGCTCCCTCTCAACATGTGCATGGAAAATTTGAAATCGTTTGTCACATGTGGGAAGGAGAGCTTGTACATCCTTATAAAACCATTTACCGAATTATCAGTTTAAATTCAATTTAAATCACACATTCTCCCCCGATCACAATTATCAAATCATTTGAGATTTGTGATCTCTTTGTTAGGTCACTAGTTTTACAAACACAAGTTATAGAGAAGGAGATAAAGGCGGATGAACAAGCTAAACACACACACACACGCATAAACAATAATACGGTTAAGGGAAAGAGTGAGTGAAAGAGAATAACTTGAACAACCAACCCTCAAATGAGGGTTTACAAGAGTATTTATAGGAGGGAAGCTAGGGCAACACTCCTAGTTCCCATCCTTTCTTATGTGGGCTTGGGCCTAAGCTTATGGGCCTTCTACATAAGCTTGACCTTAAACAAACATAAAGGCCATAATAAAGCTACCTATTACATATGAAATATAAATACTTGAAATACTGTTTAGGAGTGATTCCAACAATCTCCCCCTCAAGTATATATGAATGTAAACGGTGAAGGCGTTGATGTAATAGTAGCTGTGACGTCTTCTGACATTCTTCTTTCTTGTGAGAGGAATTGCCTTGATTCGAACAATCTCCCCAGTGTAGAGAGATAGTTATCTTTGAACAGTTATGCTTCGACGTCATCTTTAACTTTGTTCTTTGATCATTGTTCTTTGTGGTGAGAGTGATAGTATGTTGTTGTCTGCATCAGTCTGCCTCAGGTCTGCTTCGCTGCTCCAGTGTCTCCACGTCATTCTTCAACATGCTCACACGCTCTTTGACGTTGGAAATCAATACTGATGAAGTTCTGTAAGTCTTTGACTTTGTAGATTCTTTGATTGATAAAGAATCATTCTGACTGTTGTGTTGCATTCGAATAGAACTTCCATTAGTGATGAAGTTGGCGTGAGCATGAGAAGAATCAGCACGATCATCCCGCTCCGGAGCTTCCATGAGAAGAATCAAACGGTTAGTAATAAGCGGTTTCCGGCACTTACAAGTTTGAACTTCGAGAGTGTCAACAGCATAGTGTGAAGACACAACTCTAATTCTTACAAAGGCCGTTCCTGAACTGGAGTCCCACAAGTGAGATAACGCGATGTACCGAAGTACATCTACAGTTCAGATGAGTCGCTGAGGTACACCGAAGCATCACCTCACGACTATAGACCGTTTGAGACACACTCCGCGTAATCCACGGGGAGTTACCGAAGTGACCTGCTGTCAGGGCTGTTTGATGTTGACCCTGGCAGGAGTTTCCATTCAATCACTGAGGATCACAGATGTGAACCTCTCATAAATGTTCTCGACAGATTGCCAAGATCTGTGAAGGACTCGATATGAACCACTGATGATCTTATTTGTTGATCATCAAGTGATTAAATGTCAAGTGTTCCTAAGAGATCTTTTGATGAATCTCATGGCTCTAGACTCAATAGTGCGTTTTGGTTTTCCTGAGCAGAGACTAGGGAGAAGGTATCCTTCTTCAATGCCAGCGATCTCTAAGAGAAAGCCAATAGTTTACGTAAGGTTCCCTGTGAGAATGAAACAAGCTTCTGTTGAGAAAAACTTGAGTGGCTAAGAAGGTTTAGTGCATGCGTCACTGGGTCCAAGACGACTTTTAATATTCAATACCGGTGTCACTAAGTGACAACCAGTAGCATATGAATTGAACCCGGTGTCTGCCCTAAGTTGAATAATCTGGAGGGCTGTTTCTTTTCACCCTTTACTTTACATTTCTTTTTGATTCTTCAACTCCTTCTTTCTCCTGTTCTCATTTTCTCCTTTTTACAATCATTCCTAAGGACTTCTAACACTAACTAATGGTAGTGTCCTTGGGTAGATCCCTCCGGCTCTGGCGGATCATAGGACGGTTATTCCTAACCTTAGTCACCTTATAACTCCATGACTAACCTATGTTTGCCATTAAAACCACTGTATGTGAAAATATCTCTCAAAGGGTTTGTTAATGAAAAACATGTTTGAACCACTGTGAGAGATGATGTTTTGCATAAATACTCCCCCTCCACATGTGCTTAATAGTTTTAATGGTTAAATGCACAGTGAGGAAAGAGTGCGCACTTTTTGAATTGATCCACTGAAGATAGACAATCCCCCGCGAGACACGGTTACGTTGCATAGTTAAAGAGTTACATCGTCAGCTTTCAGGTGACAACTGGCTCTAATAACTACCTTGAAGGTGTAGACAAACCTCGAAAGGTTGTCATACCCGTCAGAGTTCATGTCTATCAAGAGTTTCTCGAATGGTACTTTCTACTTGGACAAGTCCTTTGCGAGACACATTTACATTACTAGCGAACTAGCTTGAAATTATTACCCGTCCAGGACAAGTCTTTTCGAGTTATAAACAGTTTAGTACCGTCAATTCGTTGGTTAAGTCTGAGGTAGACAGTTTCATTTGCATATTGCACAACATATTTCTTATCACACAAATTTTCTCCCCCTCAAAAATGGCATATGAAAATGTTATTTTTGAAACGTTTGAGAATAAATATGACCATTTCGAGTGTTGCGGGAAGATGACCACTATGAATAATTTGTGACCAAAGTTTTAATTCAAATACTCCCCCTCAACTAGTGATATAAACGGTTGAGATTTTGAAAAATCATATGGGGAAGTACTTGTGTTTTTAAGCAAAACCTTGAAAAGTGAAAGGTTTGATAGGTTTTACTCAAAAATAAGAAGCTTTTGCTCCTTTTATAAGGATTGTGGCACTGAGGCGTACCACAGGGTCCTTTCTTGACAATTACGGGTTGTACACTGTTATGTGTGCACAAGCCATTGACATATGTAATCACACATCCAAAATTATATGAAGGAAACAATTCAAGGGGTACCAGGAAGTGCAGTGATGTTCCCAGGAGTGCGCACAGGGCGTTGAAAGCCGGTGATGTTTCTCCTGGGTCGACCACCAACATAGCTCTCCAATCGTCTGAACTGATCCCTTCTGAACAACCGTTCATCAATCATGGTGATGATTCGTCTCACATCCCTCCTGTCATGAGAATTCCATCGCTTAGGAGACCCAAATTTCAGGCGTATATCCTTCAACCTGTACGCCAATCCATCCCTAACCAGCTTCAAGGTATGATCCCCGAATTTCTGAAGTTCACTACACGCCATTAAGCAGTTTCGTTGAAGTTCACTGCGGTAAACAACTCCGAATGGTTTGCTGATGAGCGTATATTGAGTTAGCTGATTGATGTCGGGAAGATCAAGCGTTGGAGGAGTGAGGTTGACACGCGTCTGATAAGATTCAACAGCCATCTGGATATCTTCAACACGTTCTTTGATCACGATGCGTCTAATGAAGATGAGAAGTGACTTGATAAATTCGCGTTGAACTTCAGTCGAGAATTGTCTCATACGACCCTGTACTTTGGCAAGGTACATGTCTTCGATGTCGTTGAGGGACAAGTTCTCAAAGTCAGCCTCGGAGAATCCATAGTCCTGTTCATCTTGTCGTTTGAATATGATATTCTTCAAGAATGTGTAGTCCCACTTAGACTTGAGATCAATGTGTTTGATGGCCACGATGTCCTTAGAACTATACACTGCGTGTTGAGACTTCTGAACCAGGCAGCTTCTGTAGTAGATTCTTCGGCGTTCAGGCCAATGATGAATCCCATACAATGCATCTTGGTCGTATGCTTGCACGTTGTCAGTAAACAAGTGATTTGCACGTTCCTCGATAGCTATGCAGTTTGAGTAAATAGCTGCTGGGAATGGAAGAGTCAATGATGTAGCGTATTTCCTTGAACCATCGCCACCATGGAGAAGAAATTCCAGGTCTTTGTTGAAGAAATGTCTGAAGGGAATCCTTGGTTCATCTGGTTGGCCGATTGTTGGTAGAGGTTTGGTCCAGTCAGTGTAATATGGAGGGTTGTCCCGTTTAGTGAAGTCGATGTTTGCTTCTGGGTTGAGCCAATCCATGTTGTTAGACATGGCTCGAGCAATGTTTTCAAGGTGATATTCAACCTCGATTGCACTTTCCGAGCTGTTTTTCAAGAGAAGGAATGCTTCATTCTTGATGCGCTTCAACTCGGATTTCGTCATCTTCTTCACACGGAATCTTTCTTGCAAGATCTTTGCATGCTCCAAGGTACTACCGTCTACCAATTCTTGACCTTCTTCAGGGTAGGGAGTGTCGTTAATAAGAGTAGCAAACCAATCAAATTCTGCAGTTTTATCGTCATCAAGCCATGATACGACGTCATTCAGAGTCGTTTTCTTCTTCTGTTTTGAAGGCCTTGATGATGATTTTGGTTTCTGCATTTGTTTAGGTGAGGTGGGTTGTTGTCGGGGCTCAAGGACCTCTTCATCGTCACCACCAGTATACTCAAAGTGATCACCGGTTTTCTGAGTCAAGGGTGGTAACTCGGAATCGTCTCGAGGTTTAACAGTAGAAGACCGAGGTGGAGGAGACTTTTGTTGAGAAGAAGTCCGTGGTGGAGGAGGTGGCATCGAAGTAGATTTACCAGACTGCTTCTGACGTTTTGGTGCAGAATCTTTATCCTTATCATCGTCATCTCTTGGCCGTTTGGTTTGATCGGCTGACTCCTTGCATGATGATCTGAGTTGAAAGGCAAGTAGACCTTCGAAAAATTTAGCTTCCTCTGAAGTAAACGTTCCAGATCGCTTTTACATTTGCATCACTAGTTTAGCGATTAAATCAGATTCAGAGAGATCAGCTTCTTTGGCCATTGTATGTTTAACCAATGCGACGATGTTAGGGGTGAGTTGTCTGGAAAATACTTCTCTAGTCACACCGGGGACAGTGTCGAGAAGAAACTTGTGGGTATGATCTCTTGCTGTCTTCTCCAGTTCCTTTTGGACTTTAGGAACGATATCCTGAAGGTACTTGTTAGTGTAGCCTTCGATCATTTCGTTCAGTTCCTCTTTTCGATGACTCTTCATGAACTTCTGAACAAACACCCTTTCTTTCTGCATCTTATCTTTCTCGTCATTTAAGTACTGAATCTGGTCAGCAAACCAATTCAGTTTTATGTAAAGTATGTCCTTTTTTCTGACTTGTTGGACAGCTTTCACAATCTTTTGATGAGTCTGAGAAATCCAAGATTTAGGTGGTTTCTTCACTGATTTGGATGATGATCTGGTTGACTTCGTTGATGGTGGTGGTGATGAATGAGATGAAGAGTCTGATGATGAGGAGACATGAGGAGACTTCATGTCCTTAGGAGATTCTGAGGTTTTCTCCTTTGAGTGTGTTGGACTGTCTAGAAGAAACTTTGTATAATCATCCTCGTCATCTCTAGACTTTTATTTCTCAGTTTCCAGTTTCTCAAAATCATACACAATAGTATCCTCTACATGCTTTTGTTGTTGCACAAGAGTGGTGGCACCAGATCCCTTATCGGGTCGATTAACCGCATCAGGATCTGGAGAGGAGTGGCCAGCACCGCTTGATCCTCCGGGGCCACTCATTTGATCTTTAGCAAATTCTTCGGCCTTTTGAAGGTGTCTGATGTTGTGAAACTTCTTCCTGTATGATTTTTCCAATTGCTCTTCTTCTTCTTCTTCAGAGCTCTCATCATAGGGTACAATTGCTGGAGTCTTCCCTTTTTCTTGGACAGCTGGAGGACTTGGAGGTTTTGTTACTGAGGCAGGTGTATCGGTTGCAGTTGCAGAGTAATGAAACTCTTCATCTGTATCAGTATCTTCAGAGCTCTCGTCCTTAAGTTGTCTCTGTGGTTCAAGTGTGGGAATAGGTTCGGCTTCCTTTACGGGAACAATCCTTTTAGAAGGAGGATTCCTTTTAGGAAACTTCCTTTGACTCACAGTACTTGTTGTGCTTCCTGCACTTCCTCTTCTGGTTCTCCTTACAGGTGTTCCAGAAGATTTTTCGTCGAGATGACCAACTTTGCCTTGTCTAACTGCTTCCAGATACCTTTGGTACGTTTCGAGCTTTCTGACATCTTCAGTTAGAAGGAAATCTGACAACACAGCACCTTGTTTCTTTGTAGACGATTCCTTGATTCTGACAGATAGAATAGGTTCCGTCAACATATCGTGATTGTCGGGGTCATTGAGCCTCTTGGGAATATCAGGATGAAGTCCAAGTGCTCTCTGGATCAACAGTTTAGTGTATCTGATGTAGGGAATCTTTGAGCCAAGTTTGTTGAGAAATGACATCATGTCATCCCAAATCAGAGCTTCGATAGCGATGTGTTTCTTGTTGACCAATGCCCAGAATATTTGCAGTTCCATGAGCTTAGGGTGCTCATAGCCGCTGTCACGACCAGAAACAGACTTGGTGATGATCATGTAGAGAGTTCTCCAGGGTTGAGGAATACTCTTAAGCTCTACGTAAGAATGCTTGGTGATTATTCCTGTAGCCTCGTCATAACCGATATTGATTAAGAATTGGAGAGTGAGCTCTTCAGCAGGTGTGGCATATAGTTTGGTTGGATCGACATCAGGAATTAGGAGAACTGCCCTTAAGTCTGCAGGTGTAATGGTGACTTGTTTATGATTCAGAGTCACCGTCACAGCAGTTTGTCCTTTGACCCTTTCCATAGTGTTCCAGAACTGTTGGATGTAGATCTCAGGGACAGTTGCAGAGTGTCAATAGCAATTAAACACGAAGATTCAGAGCAAGTGAGGGTGTCAAAGTCAACACGGAGATTATTCTTTCATATCTTCATTGGATAGCCATGAGGATAGATATCAGCAATGGAGAGAACTTCAGGTGCATCCACATTCATTTGTTCAGCCATGTCGTGATCTGAAATAACATTAGCCAAAAGAACCAACATATCGAAAGACATAATGTTAGTCAATAGAAGGTCTTATTGTCTAGTTATTGAATGTACAGTGATAATGATTATTACGAGTCCTAAGTCACTTGTATGTTCAATAATTCAATGATGTCGTGAAATGTTTTGTGAGTTAGTTAACTTTAAGTTTTAAAGTTTATGTTATCACTTATTGTTCACAGCATATTAGACGATTAAGTTTATTAGTGACATTATTGGATTCGTGACGTTATGATTAGTTTATTTACAAGTTTGTACACGTAACAGATCATCATGAAGGTCAATCCAGGGTTAAGCGTAGTTTTGGCAAAGTTATGCGTAGACAGGAATGATATATGCTTAGGCGTAAACTTACGCGTAGAATCCTAACTTACGCGTAAGAATTGTTACGCGTAGGAAAAAGGAGACCTTATGCGTAGAGCTTATGCGTAGGCATATATTAACCTTACGCGTAAGGCTACTCGTAAGAGTTGACCTTATGCGTAGAGGTCACTGTTTACGCATATCCTTCACAGGATACGCGTAGTCCATTGTAGAACCTTACGCGTAGCTGTTATGCGTAGGATTATTCTTACGCGTAACATGACTACGCGTAGGGTAATCCTTATGCGTAGAGTTGCAAATGACCTTGATTCTGATTTTCACGAGTAACAAGCCTGAAATAGAACCATCATATCATCAATATTAACACCTAGATTCATTCTAACAACAGATCATGGCAAGAACACATGTTACACAGTTATGCGTAGAACTACATACGCGTAGTCTAAACCCTAAATCTACGCGTATGAGATCTAGCCATGGAATATGCACCAAACTTTTTCTGGTAGTTTAAGAGTGTTGAGGAAGTCTTTATACCGAGTTATAACACCCAATTCATGGTGAATCAAAAATACCCAAACTTATGAACTTTAAACCCTAATTCCAAATTGTTGATTATTTAGAGTTTCTGGGTGGTTATAAAGCAAGGAAATCATCAATTTATCACCATAAGAACATAACCCAACAATCTTTATGACCAAAAACTTCACATTTGAAAACACCCAATTCGACTTATAAACCCTAATTTTCAAAAATCATCAATTAGTGTTTCTGGGTGGAATTTGATGGTTAAAATGGTATCATTGATGTAATATGAACGTTTTGACACAAATCATTTAACCACAAACACACAATCTTGATCATGTGATCAAACACTTATGCGTAGACCACAAAAACGAGATTATACAAAGTTTTAACCGTTGGATTTTTGAAAGATTCAAAACCATTGCTTAAAAACATGTTGTAAACGCAAAATCACTTACAAAATGATGATCTGAAACACGGATTTCTTGAGTGAATATTATGCGTAGGATGGTTTTAGGTATTTTGTAATAAATGAGAAGTGAAAGTTAGGTGGAGGATATTTTTATTCAAAATATTTTTAAGGTTTTGACAGTTTTGGTCCCTCCACCTTTTCCTTTTTCAAACAAAGCCTTTTAACTTCCATTTTGGTTACCCAAACGAAGATTTTAGGAAAGAAACTTGACGACACTCTTCTCGACTTGAGAAAATAATGAAAGGTTATTAATTTAAGTCCGAGGAGAGTCTTTGAACCAGAAAATGTACCATCATTAGTAAAAGAATCAACCGAGATAAGATAACATGCAAGTACACAGATGTTTTGAAACAGTTAATAGATTATTTTCTCCCCCTCAACACTTGATCGGAAAAATACTGAATTTTGAAAGATTAAAGTGTTGACGGAAGAAATGTACTTGCCATGTTGAAAGAAAGATAGATTAGGAGAATATTTTTGTTGTTTTATCGGATTTTATATTTTTGTATTTTGTTTTTGAAAATTTATTTACAAAAGATGTTTTGGTGTTTGACAGGTTTTTAAGACTGTTTTAAGAGGTCATCCAATTCCTCTTGAGTCAAACACCTCATACCAATTCGGTGGACCAACTCATTAAACCTAGCGGGAGGCAAGGCTTTGGTGAGCAGATCTGCCAATTGGTATTCAGTACCCACAAAGTATAATTCAACGGTACCCTGTTCCACGTGGTCCTTGATGAAATGATAGCGTAGATCGATGTGCTTTGATTTTGAGTGCTGAACTGAATTGCACGAGATGGCAATGGCACTCAGATTGTCGCAGTACATCGGGATTCTGTCAAATATGTAACCATAGTCTTTGAGTTGTGTTCTCATCCAGATGACTTGAGCACAACACGCGGACATGGCTACATATTCTGCTTCGGTTGATGACAGCGATGTACAATCCTGCTTCTTTGATTGCCAAGACACCAGTTTATCACCAAGAAATTGTAGAGCTCCTGAAGTACTTTTCCTTAAGTCTAAGCATCCTGTGTGGTCAGCGTCTGAAAAAGCGATTAGTTCAAAACCAGAATCCTTCGGATACCAGATCCCCAAATTAATGGTTCCCTTGATGTATCGGAGGATTCTTTTAGCCTCAGAGAGGTGGGTTTCAGTTGGTCGCGACTGATAACGGGAGCATAGATAAACGGCAAAGACAATATCAGGTCTGCTAGCTGTTAGATACATGAGGGACCCAATAATACTTCGGTATTTGGTAGGGTCAACCAATTTCCCATGTAAATCAGCATCTAACTTCTTGGTATGAGCCATTGGTGTGGCATAAGTATCACAGGTTGTCATTCCAAATTTGTTAAACAGTTCAAGGGCATATTTGGACTGACTCAAGAAAATACCACGGAGTGATTGATGAACTTGCAGTCCTAGAAAGAACGTAAGTTCACCCATCATGGACATTTCAAAATTTTTCTTCATTAGTTTTGCAAAAGCGATTGAAAACGTTTTATGTGTTGACCCAAAAATGATGTCATCCACGTAAATTTGAACAATTAAGATGTGTGCCCCGTGATATTGTATAAAAAGAGTTGGGTCAACCGAGCCTTTGGTGAAATTATTGGCAATGAGGAAAGATGATAGCTTATCGTACCATGCCCGAGGGGCTTGTTTGAGACCATAAAGAGCTTTGTTCAGTTTGTAGACATGGTTCGGGAACTCAGGATCAACGAATCCATCTGGTTGGCTGACATAGACCGTTTCTTTTAGTTGTCCATTGAGAAACGCTATTTTGACATCCATCTGATAGACCGTCATATTCATATGAGCTGCGAACGCGAGGAATATCCGAACAGCCTCAAGACGAGCAACCGGAGCAAAAGATTCTTCAAAGTCTATTCCCTCTTCCTGACGATAACCCTTAGCAACTAGCCGTGACTTGTTTCGGATAACATTCCCTTCAGCATCCAATTTGTTTTTCCAAATCCATTTTAAACCAATGACGTAGACCCCTGTTGGTCTTTCAACCAGTTCCCATACTTC